>CM056206.1:8542600-9055100 GCA_029692085.1 Gymnothorax javanicus | reverse complement strand
ACGCGGCGTCAGGCGTCCGTTGTCCATCTGCCATCGTAATCCTTAGCAATTTTTCAATAATCCTTTTTCTCCGAAACAATCAGCCAGAATCAGTGGCGGAGCTACAGAGGGGGCGAAGACACGTCCCTTTTAGTCCTGGCTGGATCTCAATCATTTTCCTTTATTGACGTCTTTTCCAATTATTGTAATTGGCAACTGAAGACACGGTTTCTCTCCACATGCGATCTAACAGCGATTAAATCATGGGTTAAATTCAGTACAGTGGCTTAAACAGAGAATTGGGTTGCACAAAACAGCCATTTAAAAACAATTATAAATCCTGACCTGTTCTCAGTCATCTTCATGATTAACAAAAGGTTCACTCGAGAGCGCTCCAGAGACTTAACAGATGCTGCTTGTTCTCCCCGATTAGGTAAGACGGCAATCATTCATCTGGACGCGTATTTGCTGTATTTAAATCTACGTTATTCAAAATTGCATAGCCTACCTGTCGACTCTCACGAAAATGGCTTGAGCCGCATGCTTTTTATAACCTTGGCTATTTAACTGCCGAGTGCCACTGTTTTTTTTTTTTTTTTTTAAATCAACCCACAAAATACTGAGAGTGAAAGTCCGCGTTTCATTGGAACACAGACCAGTTCAATCACGGGAAGCATTGGCCAATAACTAAGTAAATTATTTTTCTGCACTGAATTTAGCCCATGATTTCATCGCTGTTAGATCGCATACGGTGAGAAACCGTGTCTTCAGTTGCCAATTACGAAAATTGGAAAAGACGTCAATAAAGGAAAATGATTGAGATCTAGCCAGGACTAAAAGGGACGTGTCTTTGGCCCCCCTGTAGCTCCGCTACTGGCCAGAATAACTTCATATTTGTTATGGAGCAACAAGTGACAAGGTCCACCAAGTTTGTCCAAAGAATTTGACAATATTGACTTTTGAATTTTTTTATGAATTTTACCAATTTTAATTCTCCCATATACTCAATATTGCGCATATTTCGATGGGCTATAACATGGAAAAGATTGGAGATATTTATATAACTAGATAGGAAGTCATGAAAGGGCTTTCATTTGGTATCATCACCTTTGACCTTGCTTGACCCTGAAGACCTAAGGTCACTTATAGTGGAAAATTTCAAACTTCATTTCTGAAACCGTCAGCTAGAATGACTTCATTTGGCCTTGGGACTTCAGTAGACTCGGCCCTATACAGATAACGGCGTTTAAGAGCCCCTCCGAGCGCATTTGGTACCTTCTGGAGGGGTAAAAATCCATTTTTACACTATGCCGTGAAACAAATTTTTCACCGAAGGTCCAAATCAGGCAATCAATAATGTCCTTCAAACAAGACACTTCCAAGGTTCCGAAATTAACTTCACTGAATGTTTTAGAAATGTGTCCCTGACAAGCTTTTGAGCTTGGATAAAGGGAAGAGATGACCTGAACTGAATGAATGTTCAATCAATATGAACGCTGTGATGAAATACGCAAGGCTGTTGTACACTCCCCATAATGTTCAGTTTTGGGCTCTAATCAGGACCTTTTGCAAAAAAAAAAAAAAAAAAAGGCTACAGATGCAAAATGTATTATTGTCTAACGGTGAAATTTTATCACCTACAAGGTAAGAGCTCTGTGGCGAGATTTTGTGACTTGGTAGATATTTTCATCACTCTTTCAGAGCTTGTGTTTCGGATGTGGATTTGACCGTTTGACCTTGTTTAATGGGGATGAACTGCATTACAGTTTCAGAAAGAAGCCAGGGACACGCAGGACTTGCTGAAGAGGCTGGACACTGACATAAACCAGAAGTATAATCCTGACTATAAGGACATGTATCAGATGGAGGGGCTGATCGCTGACCTGGATGTGAGTTTTTTCTCTTTTTTTTCTAATTTGATGATTGAGATTCTGGCAATTATTCTGATTTTGATGCTAACCGTGTCTGTGTATGTACATGTGTGCTTGCTTGGGTGTTTGTGCATGGTTGTGTGCGTTTGTGTGTTTGTGTGCATGCGTGTATGTGTGTGTGGGTTTGTGTGCATGCGTGTGTGTGTGTGTGCGTGCGTGTGCGTGTGCGTGTGTGTATGTGTCTAGGACCAAGCGAAGGCCATGGATCACTACGATTCGCGTGTGAAAGCCCTGCAGAAGCGAAGCCAGCAGGTTCTGCCGCTGAGGTACCGCAGAGAACCGCCGAACGCCCTGCTGCCGGTGGAGGCTCTGTGTGACTATGACGCAGATGGGGTGAGAGCACCACCCGCCAGCGCACTGGAGCAGCTAAACCTCCGCAAGCAGGGGAAAGGATCACTCCCTGAACCCTGTCTTCTGTTCTGTTCGGTTCTGTGTGATGCAGGGGCAGATCTTCCGTGGAGAAAAGTACACCCTTCTCAAAAATAATGGGGAGAAATGGGACGTCAAAGACTCCCGAGGGGGTCGAGTGACGGCTCCTGGGGTCTGCTTCATGATTCCCCCGACCGACCCTGATGCCGTCTCCATCTCCGAAAAGTAGGTTTCCCTCTGTGTGTTACAATATCACACCTGAACAGTGTAAAACTATCTGCGGTATACTATCATCATGCCTGTGCTAGTATCACACCTGTGCAGTATAAGACTGTACCTGTGGTGTACTTTAATACCTGTGTGGTACAAATCACACCTGTGCAGTATAGGACTGTACTGATGGTATGGAATCATGCCTGTTTGGTACAAAATAACACTTGTGCAGTATGTAGCTGGTAGAAATATGTAAAGTCCCTTATTATCTGTCCTCCCTCGTGCCTTGTTTCTGAAGTCAAATTATTTAAAAAAAAAAAAAAAGTGAAATAACCATATCATTTAATCTTTTCTTGTGTTCAGCCTGGCAAACCAGCAGAAAACAATCAAGCAGAAGGTCTCAAACAGCAAAGGCAAGCTGGCGAAGAGACTGGACGACCTCAGGAGAGAGGGCACTGGGAACGGTAGGCCTGCGGCCTTCACAGTCTTTGCATTTACTTGCAGGCCCTGCTCCGCGGCTGGTGAGCTGGGAGTACTGACCTCTGCACTTACCGCTCATTCCAGATAAGCAGGACCAGCAGTGCCGCCAGCTGATGGCCGGCCTGGAGAAAGTGCACAACGATCTGGACAAACAGGAGAAGGCTATCTATGCTCGCATACGCCCCCCTCTGGAACAGAACCGTATGGTCCAAGACACCGCGGATCGGCTCGAGGAGCTGAAGGTTCGACACCTCAAGTGCTAGCTCAAACACAGCCCCTTCTATTGACAGCTGTTGTGTTCACTTGTGCAAGTTAATTCTAACTGCACCTGTAGTGTTCACTCGTACAAGCTCATTCCAATTGCACATTCAGTGTTCACTCATACAAACTCTTTCCAAATGTGTATCCAGTATTCACTCATACAAACACATTCTTTCTGCCCCTGTAGTGTTCACTTATCCAAGCTCATTCTTACTGCCCTGTAGTGTTCACTCATCCTAGGTCATTCCTACTGCCCCTGTAGTGTTCACTCATACAAGCTCATTCTTACTACCCCTGTAGTGTTCACTCACACTAGCTCATTCTTACTACCCCTGTAGTGTTCACTCATACAAGCTCATTCTTACTACCCCTGTAGTGTTCACTCTTACAAGCTCATTCTTACTACCCCTGTAGTGTTCACTCATACAAGCTCATTCTTACTACCCCTGTAGTGTTCACTCTTACAAGCTCATTCTTACTATCCCTGTGGTGTTCACTCATACAAGCTCATTCCAAGTGCACCCGTAGAACGTCATTCTAACAGCAAATTTCCTGTTTATTCACTTAACCTTATTCCCTGAACAGATCTACCTTATTTTAACATTACAATTTCAATGTTACAGATAGTAGGTTAGTATAGGATAGTAGGCATTGTTACTTCGGTAGCGCTGGTAACCGACTTTTATATTCCCTGTAGGACATTGAAGCTGTTGTCCGGAAAATAGAGCCGGAGAAGGCCTCAAAAGTCCGTGAGGCTGACACCTTCCTGGCCTCAAATCCAAACAGTCCCAGCGCCGGGCAGCTTTACAGCAGAGTGGACGCGGCCAACAAAAAATGCAACAAGGTCAACGAGCTGCTGAAGTTTTCAAAGGACAAGTGAGTGTTTTTTCCACTGCACTTTTAATGTCTATATCCCTGTATCCGAGGCGGTGTGCTATCTCAGTGCCAAACCAGTTCTGTGCCGTGTGAAGACATAATTTTATATCGTAACTATAATTTTCATATGAATTAAACAAAACAAATCTCATTCACAAATGCTGTAGAAAATATCTTTAAAATTGTTTAAGTCGAGCAAAAGAACTTTTCGACCTATTGTTTTGATTTCAGTGCCAACAGGTCGTTTTCTTAGACCGATTGTTCACTATCGCTTCATCACAACCGCAAGGTGACCGCTGAGTCAGTTGGTTAAGGTTTTTCGCATCCTCATGCACATTCCCAGGCTTCAGAATTCTAACCGCCTGGAAGACTCTCTGCAGAGGGGGAAGTCTGCGCTGGCGGCCTATGAGAATAAACTGGCCAGAGAGACAGTTGCTCCTTCGGACCCCATCTCAATGGACAACACCCTGCAAGACCTGGCTGTGAGTATTTATTACGAGGGCTGCGCACTTTCAAATACTGCAATGAGATGGTGATGGCTCACTGTTAGCGTTCCCTTCTAATGCAAGTAATGCAAACAGCTCAAACATGCAAGAATTTATGCCATAAGATCTATGTTTTGTGTATTTGTGGAAATGTATGTGTAGTGCAGTTTGTAAGTATATGGCTGGTGCCTCAAGCAGAGCATTTGCCAGCAGCCGTACCATTACTCAATCTGCTTCAGCTGCGTGGCTGAAGTTAAGCAGGTGTGGCCTTGGTTAGTACTTGGATGGGAGACCAACTGGGAAAACTAAGCTGTTGCTGGAAGAGTTATTGATGGGCCAATAGGTTGTGATCTTCCCTATGATGGAATAATCCCTAATGCCCCAAGTGCAGTGATGTGGACACTGTACTGAAGGAGACATTAAACCGAGGTCCTGAGTCGCTGTGGTCATTAAAGATCCGATGATGCTTATCGACAAGAGCAGGAGGTTCCCCGATGTCATGGGTAAATTCCCAGCCTGGCTCAGTCAACCTGCCACCTAATCATCCCCTGCTCTAATTGGCTGTGCAATTTGTCCTCTCCCTCTCCACCTCAACCCCCACAGCTCCCTTGAAAAAGCTATTTCAATCTCAATGGGACTTCCCTGGTTAAATAAAGGATAAATGAATAAATAAATTCCTGCTCTGTGACCCAGTACATTGGATTTGAAAACAAAGAATTTGATGTTACAGCAGAGACAAGCAGCTTTATTGTGCAAGAATTTTGTTTGTCCATATTGTGTGAACAGTGCTGCCCTTTTAGGTGTTAATCTCCAAATTCTAACACACTACCCTATTCAGTGCTCAGAGGTTACTTCATATGCTGATATATATAAACGGCTGATAACATGAGGAGAACTGAGAAACTGTGTACTGAGATTTTTTATTTATGCTAGCATTTGCTGCTGTTAGCCAATCACCTTAAAGGAATTCTGTGAAAAAATGTTGAAAAATGAATTTGCTTGGTTTTATCTGAAAGTGTAATGGACTCATAAATAAGAACCCTACTCATTTATATATGGCTGGTAGTCTTCTTTTCAGTTCAAATGCTGAAAAAGAAGTACAAATCTGCAATGACTTTTTCATCTATGCCATTGGTAGACAGAGAATCTACAGATCATCTGACAGTTTAACTCTGTCTTCAGGGGAAATTGACGTGATTAGTCTTCCTTTTATCACCAATCAATTTTGATGAAGTTCCACTCCATGAAAACAGGGAAATACACAGAAATTCCAATTTTCGTGTGGAGTGCAATCATTTCGAGTGACTAACAAAAATATATATAAATGATGTCTCAGGAGTTTAGACAAAAGAGTCACTGTAAACAAATCTCCTCTGCTTTGCAAAGGACAGCCTGTTTCACGATTAAATGGCAGTTAAGCCCACTGCCCAGGTGACCTAATTTTGCTTCCCCCCCACTCAAAGGAAATGTCATCGGACTTGAGACAGAACAAACCATTGATCACAGACACTGTGCAGAACCTCCACGCTGCGCAGGACAGCTGCGACATTTTAGCCAACAGGCTGCAGGAACACTGTCCTGACATCGACAGGCAGGAAGCCGAGGTCCAGAAGCTCAGTCAGCGCTATGACAACCTCGCCCAGCAGATAGACAACAGGTGTGTCTCCTCTCCTTCCTCTCTCCCCCATGCGAGACACCATTTCAGTTGCGTATCATGCCCTTGGGGTTTTCCATGAAAGTATAATACCTACTGGCATGCTACAATTTGACCTAGAAATGCTTATTTTCTGAACTGTAATGGTCCAGCCCTAAATCTGTGGTTGTCCATGGCTGCGTGAGTGACTGAGTGACTGTTGAAGTTACACCATCGGTCAGCCAGGAGAGTGTGCTTTCCCCATTGGCTGTTGCTCATTGTCCACAATTTTGTACATAAACCATTAACAGTCCCACCCATAAACTTGTTTTGTAATCTAGCCCCATTCTTGTTTATACACTGGTTCTCTCCTCCGTAGCTTGGTTCTACCTACTGAAGGCTTAATGTGGCGTTATCATGAACTTGTTATGAGATCATGGTTGAGTGTTCTGTTATGCATGTATATTTAGTTTCACCTTATTGCTTCTGTCGTTCTGTTTGCTATCAGTAGGGGTTCAAGCAGTGATTGTTACGGCCGTTCATTGCGAAACTTTTATGCATGCCATGCCATGTCAAACACTGGAACAGATACTGAGGATTATTTTGAATTCATCTAACATGTGTCCTCACGTCATAAAAATTCATAATTAGCTCCTTCCGCTCAAGTTTTTTGATTAACACTTGAAATTGATTTTACTATGAACCACTGAACCTTATTTTTCACAGCTTTGACTGCTCTTTAATACCTCTTTCACACTGGAGCAGTGACGTGATATTTATTGTAACTTGATTTCATAGTTCATTTGGTGTTTGAGTCACAAGTGTTAAAGAGTCCAACTACATCTTTTGTAGATCTCAAAGTCTTCAAAGAGCCCGATCTGCCTATAATAACTATCGCAATGATTATGACAAGCTGAACACCTGGCTCTCGCGGATGCCTAACTATGAGCCAAAGGAAACGGATGATCGTTTTCAGATGGAGTCAAAGGCAAAAAACCAAATGGTGAGTGCTTTATAATAATTTCACAAGCCATGTTATATTTCACTGAGGAAGAGAATCATCTACTGTGCTTTACACTCAGTAAGAATCTGTAATGTGGGCAGCTTTTGATACCGTCTCGAAATCACTCTTTCTGTGAAGACCATCTTCAGTTAGTACAATTGGTGCTGATCATCTCTGACTCACTGTATGCCAGTCATATGGACAAATGGTTTATCTCAGGTAAAAACCACAAATCTTGCCTGTTACCAGCAGTCGGTAGCGAGTTCACTCTTGTACATCTTCTAAATAATATTTTCGGTGTCCAAAATTGTCATCTTTCTGTTTGAACTCCACATCAGATTGATCTCTAATGCTGCCTACTTTCATCTTCTCACATAACTTCCTTACTATCCCAATCCTGCTGAGAAATCCTTGTTTGTGCTCCTTTTTGGCTTGATACCATACCTATATGGCATTAGTACCTAATTTCTCAACTATATATTGCTGCTCCCACCTACTGGCAGCTTTGTATCCCCTATCCTATATTTCAACCTTTGTATCCCCCATTCCTTTCTTCCACCTTTGTATCTCCCACCCCATACTTTCACCTTTGTATCCCCTATTCCACAGTTCCACATTTGTATCCCCCCACAACTTCCATCTTTGTACCCTCACCCCATACTGTTGGCTTTTTCCGTATTTTTAGCCCTTTATCCTGTTTCACAATGTTTGAAAGACATTCTTCATCCAAAAGACAACTACAGTTGCAAGAAAAAGTACGTGAACCCTTTGGAATTACCTTGATTTCTGCATAAATTGGTCATAAAATGTGATCTGATCTTCATCTAAATCACAACAGCAGATAAACATAGTCTTCTTAAACTAATACCTCACAAACAATAATATGTTTTCATGTTTTTACTGAACACAATATGTAAACATTCACAGTGCAGGGTGGAAAAAGTATGTGAACCTTTGGATTTAATAACTGGTTGACCCTCCTTTGGCAGCAATAACCTCAACCAAACATTTCCTGTAGTTGCAGATTAGAGCTGCACAACGGTCAGGAATTTTGGACCATTCCTCTTTACATAACTGTTTCAGTTCAGCAATATTCTTAGGATTTCTGGTGTGAATCGCTCTCTTGAGGTCATGCCACAGCATCTCAATCGGGTTGAGGTCAGGACTCTGACTGGGCCACTCCAGAAAGCGTATTTTCTTCTGTTGAAGCCATTCTGTTGTTGATTTACTTCTGTGCTTTGGGTCATGTCCTGTTGCATCACCCATCCTCTGTTGAGCTTCAGTAGACGGACAGATGGTCTTAAGTTCTCCTGCAAAATGTCTTGATAAACTTGGGAATTAATTTTGCCATGAATGATAGCAATCCGTCCAGACCCTGAGGCAGCAAAGCAGCCCCAAACCATGATGCCCCCCTCCACCATACTTCACAGTTGGGATGAGGTTTTGATGTTGATGTGCTGTGCCTTTTTTCTCTCCACACATAGCATTGTGTGTTCCTTCCAAACAACTCAACTTTGGTTTCATCTGTCCACAGAATATTTTGCCATTAGTGCTGTGGAACATCCAGGTGCTCTTTTGCAAACTTCAAACGTGCAGCAATGTTTTTTTGGACAGCAGTGGCTTTCTCTGTGGTGTCCTCCCATGAACTCCATTCTTGTTTTATGTTTTCCTTATAGTAGATTTGTGAACAGAGATGTTAGCATGTGAGCATTCATTGAGCATTCTGCGCTGTGCTCTTGCAGTCATCTTTACAGGACAGCCACTCCTAGGGAGAGCAGCAACAGTGCTGAACTGTCTCCATTTATAGTACAATCTGTCTTACTGTGGACTGATGAACATCAAGGCTTTTAGAGATACTTTTGTAACCCTTTCCAGCTTCATGCAAGTCAATAATTCTTAATTGTAGGTCTTCTGAGAGCTCTTTTGTGCGAGGCATGGCTCACGTCAGGCAATGCTTCTTGAGAACAGCAAACTCAAAACTGGTGTGTGTTTTTATAGGGCAGGGCAGCTTTAACCAACACCTCCTATCTCGTCACATTGATTGGACTCCAGGTTGGCTGACTCCTGACTCCGATTAGCTCTAAGAGAAGTTATTAGCCTGGGGGTTCACATACTTTTTCCACCCTGGACTGTGAGTGTTTACATGTTGTGTTCAATAAAAACATGAAAACATATAATTGTTTGTGAGGTACTAGTTTAAGAAGACTGTGTTTGCCTATTGTTGTGATTTAGATGAAGATCAGATCACATTTTATGACCAATTCATGCAAAAAATCCAGGTAATTCCAAAGGGTTCACATACTTTTTCTTATATTAAAAAAAAAAATACACTGTATTGCCAAAAGTATTCACTCAATCTAAATCATTGAATTCAGGTGTTCCAATCACTTCCATTGCCACAGGTGTATAAAATCAAGCACCTAGGTATGCAGACTACTTCTACAAACATTTGTTAAAGAATGGGTCTCTCTCAGGAGCTCAGTGAATTCCAACGCGGTACAGTGATAGGATGCCACCTGTGCGATAAGTCCAGTCGTGAAATGTCCTCGCTACTAAATATTCCACAATCAACTGTTAATGGTACTGTAACAAAGTGGAACCGATTGGGAATGACAGCAACTCAGCCACCAAGTGGTAGGCCACGTAAAATCACAGAGCAGGGTCAGCGGATGCTGAGGCCCATAGTGCGCAGCGGTCGCTAACTTTCTGCAGAGTCAATAGCTATAGACCTCCAAACCTCATGTAATCTTCAGATCAGCTCCAGAACAGTGCATAGAGAGCTTCATGGAATGGGTTTCCATGGCCGAGCAGCTGCATCCAAGCCTTACATCACCAAGCACAATGCAAAGTGTCGGATGCAGTGGTGTAAAGCACGCCGCCACTGGACTCTAGAGCAGTGGAGACGTGTTCTCTGGAGTGACGAATCACGCTTCTCCATTTGACAATCTGATGGACGAGTCTGGGTTTGGTGGTTGCCAGGAGAACGGTACTTGCCTGACTGCATTGTGCCAAGTGTAAAGTTTGGTGGAGGGGGGATTATGGTGTGGGGTTGTTTTTCGGTAGTTGGGCTCGGCCCCTTAGTTCCAGTGAAAGGAACTCTTAATGCTTCAGCATTCCGAGACATTTTGGACAATTTCATGCTCCCAACATTGTGGGAACAGTTTGGAGACGGCCCCTTCCTGTTCCAACATGACTGCGCACCAGTGCACAAAGCAAGGGCCATAAAGACATGGATGAGCGAGTTTGGCGTGGAAGAACTTCACTGGCCTGCACAGAGTCCTGACCTTAACCCGATAGAACACCTTTGGGATGAATTAGAGCGGAGACTGCGAGCCAGGCCTTCTCGACCAACATCAGTGTCTGACCTCATAAATGCACTTCTGGAAGAATGGTCAAAAATTCCCATAAACATGCTCCTAAACCTTGTGGAAAGCCTTCCTCGAAGAGTTGAAGCTGTTATAGCTGCAAAGGGTGGGCCGACGTCATATTAAATCGTATGGTTTAAGAATGGGATGTCACTCACGTTCATATGCGTGTGAAGGCAGACGAGCGAATACTTTTGGCAATATAGTGTGTATATAACATACCATAACATACCTCATACATTCAAACTTCGATCGTTTATTTAAAATAACATTTCTTGAAATTAGAAAACACGCAACACTGTCAGGTGTGGTTCGCGTTCTCCTCGCTGAGATAAGACTGGAAATAAAACACGTCATCTTAACGCGAGATTGCAGGTTAATGTTACTCAATTTTGGACAGTTGTTTCTAATTTTCTTTTCCCTAGTAATTCAAACAATCATGAAGTGCTGCATTTAAATTTAAAAGCAAAGAAAGACAGCAAAAGCAACAAGTATCTACAACCTAATAATTTTAACTTTGATTGTAATGCAATTTTATGTTTTGTTTCTCATGTTGCCTCAGCGAGGAGAACAAACCATACCTGATAATGTTGCGTGTATTCAGAGTTCATGTAAAATTAATTATAAAAAATGATTGAAGTTTAAAGGTAAGTTCTCATCTCCTACAATTTTCAGTTTATACACATTGCCTGACCAAAAAAAAGTTTCACACAATAATTTGTTGGACCGCCTTTAGCTATGATCACTGCAAGCTCTTAAGTAAAAGCTAATTTAAATCCAAACAGCCCAGCAGTGTAGTTTGGTGGCTTGTGAAACATTATCTAAGATTTCCAATACTGATTATTGAAACTTGTTTTTCTAATGAATTCAGTTTTCTTTTCACAGAACTTGTTGTCTGACATCGCTAGAAAGGAACCTGAATTAAAAAGCGTGTCAAGAAATTCTCAGCTTTACCAGCAAGCAGTCAAGGTAACGAACTAAATGTAGCTCATTCCACATTTCACAGGCTCTATTTGCATGAATGGCTCACAAGAGCGAGAAAATTTGAATGTCTTCAATTTGCTTCATTTCTAGGAATATGAGACAGAAACCGAGACTTTTAAGTCCATGCTGGAGCTTGAAGATGGCCTGGCTCCACAGTCATACAAAAGAAGCAGGCTAGAATCCCCGGCTGCAAAAGTGAAGGCCGAGGTAACTAACTATTTCAAAGTATAGTCTAATGCATATATTATGTCAAATGGAGAGATTTCACCATTGGCATTTTGCAACTGCGCAGGAACATTCCAGAGTTTGAGTATACTATACACAGTTTCGTGTGTTTTGCTTTAAATGTGAAAAGTTAAATGTTTATCCACTGTGAAAACCTCACACTGGTCAAGGTCAGACATCAGTTAACAGACAGTAAAAAGAATATTTTACTGCAGAGGATAGTGACCGAAATTTTGGAATTCATGAAGAAACCATATTTGGAAAAACAAAAAGGTGAACAAAATCTTTCCATTTTTAAAGATCAAGCTAGTTTGGGACAAATAAGACACCATGACGAATGCATACCTTCAACTTTTTGAATTTTGTGACTACCCTTGTAAAAAAAAAAAAAAAACAAATGAATTTGCTCAACAATAACTCAGTTATTCTCGCAAGTGGAACACTTTTCTTAATTTATGATCTAGAACACTTGTTAAAATCTCCGCTTAAAAATTGTACGTGAACTTGAGCTTCTAGCTGGTTCCGGATATAGCCACCAACTAAACATTATAGTGGGTGATCTAGGCATTTATTCAAAAATATTGAAGTAAATCCATTACCGAATCAGTATCTTGCAGCTATTTCCTGGCAAACACATTTTAAAACTATACTGCAATTACATGCTATTTTACTGTTTCATAGGAATCGGCAATTGAATCCAAGTTTGCAGAGGTAAATGCAATAAACAAGATGAGACTTCAGAACCTCGAGTTCGCACAAGGAGTTATGAATCAGGTAAGCGATTCATCCCTGAAATCCGCTGAAAATATCTAAAAACAACAATACGCAGAAAGTGTTTGTGATAAAAGGAGAAAGAACAACATCATTAATGTTATGATACTCATTTTGCAGCGACCAGATTTGGCAATTACGCAGCAGAACGTTCAGTCTGTGCATTCTTCAGCTCCAGCTCTACCTCCGGGAGAGGAGCCTTGGAGGATTAGAAGACAGCTTGAGGAAGAGGTTCAGCGGCGAGAGCAACTGGAGAGAGAACTTCAGAGCATACAGAATGACATCTATGTGCTTGAGGGCCAGAAACCGCAGGACACCATGGTGAAGAAAGAGGTAATCAAGAGGGTTCCAGACCCACAGCTTGATGAGGAGATCAGCGAACTCCAACAGAAACTCGCAGAAGAGCAGAGAACGACGTGGACCATCCAGAGTGAACTTGAGACACTGAAATTCAAACTTCGTGGAATTGAGACAGAAAAGCGTGAGGATGCGCAGCAGTATACGGTGAAGGAGGTGCTTCGAATTGAGAAAGACAAGGAGCAAGAGGCAGAGGTCAGGCGACTCCAAGATGAGCTGGCGGAGCTCCGAAGGCAGAGGACAGTCAAAGACACCGAGATCATTGAAATTAAGAGACATGTGACCCTTCTCGCTGAGCAGAAGAACATCGAGCAAGAAGTGATCAAGGAGGAAGAGGTCATCAAGGTAGAAAATGACCCAAAGCTCGAGAGCGAATATCGCCTCCTGCTGGACAGGAAAGAGAAGGAAGTAGACAGCCGCAAAGAACTTGAGGATGAACTGCAATTTCTGCTGGACAAACGGAAGCGTCTAGAGAAGGAAAAAGCCATGGCAGAAGAGAAGATCTCCATCAAAGAGGTTGTGAAATTGGAAAAAGACATGAATTTACATAGGGAGGTGGACAGCCTCAGGCGTCTGCACGAAGATGAAAAGGCAAAACGTAGGTCTTCTCAAAGAGAGAAAACAGAGCTTCAGAGGAAGATCCAAAGCTTGGAGGAAGAGAAATCCAAGGTCATGATCCAGGAGAAAATGCGGGAGATTGTTCGACCCGATCCAAAGGTCGAAGCAGAGGTGGCTAATCTCCGCTTTGAACTGGTTGAACAACAACGAAGGTTCAAGGAGGCAGAGCTCCAGCTAACATCTCTCCAAGATGAGCTGAGGACATTGAGAAACAGGGGCCCTAAGATTGAGTACAAGGAAATAATCAAAGAGGTCATCAAATACAAAATGGACCCCCAGACTGAGCGTGAGTTGGAAACACTCAGGAACGAAATTGTTGACAAAAGCCATGAAGTAGAGCGGTACGAGATGGAAAGCAAACAGCTGAAAGATGAAATTGAGAGATGGAAAAATACCAAGCCTCAAGTGCAGACTAAGGAGGTTGTGAATGAGGTTCTTCAGTATCGTGAAGATCCCAAGACAAAGGAGGAGGTGGAGACCCTCAAGAGAAAACTGGCAGAGGAACAGAAGAAGCGTTTGGACCTTGAGAGGGAGAAATCTGGAAATGAGGAGAAGATTCGTCTGAGGAAGATTGACCTGTCACAAGTTAGGGAGAAGTATGTCCAGCAAGAAGTCGTGAAGATGGAGGAGGATCAAGTCTTGAAGTCTGAATGCGAAACCTTCTCTAAGAATATCAACAATGAGCAGAGGCAGAGGGAGACCCTCAAGGACGAACTCCAAAGGCTCCAGCGTCAGAAGTCTGATCTGGAACTTCAGCTGCAGGATATAGAGCGGGAACGCAGGGCCCGACGGGATGCAGAACTGGAAATCCAGCGATTGAGAATTCGCCTCAATGAGCTGGAAATCAGAGACAAGGAGAACAGGGAGAAGGTGACAGTGAAACAAAAGGTGGTTCTTCAACAGGATCCCCAGCAGGAAAAAGAGCATTCCATTCTCAAGGTGCAAGTAGACGAGGAACGGCACAAGCGCATGCTACTGGAGAAAGAGCTCAACGTCCTACAGCAGCAGCAGGTGACCTTGGAGAGGATGGAGGTGAAGGAAAAGGTGGTCCGGTCTGAGAAGGTTCAAGTGGAGAGGGATCCCGAGGCAGAGCTGGAGATCCAGAGGCTGAAGCGGAGTCTGGAAGAGGAAAAGGACATCAAGCGCGACTTGGAGCAGCAGCTTAGCAAGCTCAACACTAAACTCTCTGATATGGACTTCAACAACACCAAGTCAACCAAAGAGCTGGTGTTCCTGCAGGACGAGAACAACCGGATGCAACAGGACATCCAACGTCTGCAGTCAGAAATCCGGAGAGTGCAGTCAGACATCCAGATCACCGTGAAAGAGACCAAGCACATCACAGAGTCTGCTCCTGTCGAGAGCGGAGGAAAGAACCTGGAGCTGCGGCTGACTTCCCTCCAGAGGGAGTTAGCAGACCTAAAGAATGTCACCGCAGAGAAAGACAGGGAAATCGAGAAACTGCGAAAGAATCTGTCTGCCGCGCAGATGAAGCAAGAGCAGCGGGAGAGCCACATGCGCCGCTCCATTGTCGTCATCGACCCCGACACAGGCAGGGAGATGAAGCCAGAGGAGGCATACAAACTAGGACTCATTGACTGGAAAATGTACGTCAATCTTCAGAGCCAGGAGTGCGACTGGGAGGAGATTACGACCAAGGGCTCCAAGGGCGAATCAATGGTCCTCCTCGACCGAAAGTCAGGCATGAAGTTCTCGGTGGAAGATGCACTGCGTGCAGGCTACATCACTCGACGTCATCTGCAGCAGTATCAAAACAAGGAGCTTAGCATCCAGGAGTTTGGCCTAATGGTATCTGGCAGAAGCAAGTAATCATTGGGATCATTTTTCCCTGAATTAAGTCAATATAATTAATTAATCCTTCATCTGCTTTGTTACACATAGTTTCACTGTTAAATGTATTGCTTTTCCACTTGCTTTTTTCTGATATTTACAGACAGAGTTGGATTTATTACCATGGGTTGTGGTCAAATAATTTTGAAGCATGTTTTTTTTTTCCTCAATGCACTTTAAACTTGGTATTCTCTCTATATTTTTTTCATTATATTTTGGATGTCTTGAATTTCTCTCAGTGCTAAAATACTGTCATCCGTATGCATCTTGGACTTTCATTGTGAATGTGGGAATTGTTTCTGTTTCTGTCCTTCTCAACATGCTCTGTTCTATATGTAAGAAGGTACTTTAAATATGAATCATTTTAATAAAAGTCTCACACAAAAACAGTTGGCATTTACAAAATGTCTCATTGCACGTCTCTATCTTGACAGCACATTTTTGTAAGCCTTCATTTAACTAAGGAAATTCCATTGAGATTGTCTCTGTTGGATGATTTGGAAGAACTTCCAGATAGAACAGTTGTAAGTGAGGATGGACAAAATGAAATGGAGTGATTTTGGAGTTGAGGGCCTTGCTCAAGAGCCTAACAGCAGAGTTTTTGGCTGCAAATAGGCTTTTTTTTGCTTAGGAAAGTTCCTAACTTCTTGAAATGACCCAGAAGTATTTATGTGGCAGCCATGATAAGTTCAGTTCAAATTTTCTAAATGTCAAGAAAAGGCACGTCAGTGCCTCCTAATTTATTTCCTTTAGCAGGGGGTACACTGGATCATGCTTTACTAAAAAAAAGGAGATAACACCATCCCACAATTCTGTGCAGGAGCAATATTTAAAGTGATGCAACATCCATTCGGCCAATCACGAAAACAAACGAACACGAAGAGTGAGAGACGCATGATCATGTCGCCTACAGTGAGTGCAGTCAGATTCTCTTAGCAGCTCCTTTCCTGAGAGTTCCAATAAATTCTCCTTTGCATCTTTCCTTTAAACTTATTACGGTTTCCATCGAGGTTAAGGAAAAGTGCTAAGGATGTAATTTTTGGACAATTTGAACCAAGCTTTTCCCAGCGTCATTTTTCTTGATCCAGTCAGGATCCCAAGGAACAATGGAAACTTGAACCAGAAACTCTTCGGCTACCAGCAAACTGCCACTAGGCTACCCTGCCACAGGAGGATGAATAGAGCACAAAAAGCGCTTTCTCTGTGAAAAGGCCTATTCCATATTTTCAAACGGGCTTGGGGGAAAACCCCGAGCGAAGGAGAGAAACATTCATGTGTTTGAGTCCATTATGGCTGGTGATTGATATTTACAGACCATAAACCCCACCTCTCCACGATTCATGATCACCCACCCCAACCCCCAATAACCCACTCTAGCCCCAAGCGCATACCCCCCCCCACCTTGCTTTAGGTGGCAGAAAGGTCGCAGCTAGGCCTGCACATGCACTAGTAGACCAGCATTAGTAGAGTAAAAATGATTTGTATTTGAACGTGTGTGAAGCTGAGAATATTACATTAAATTTGAGCTGGGTAAGGAATGTTTTAAATTGTTTCATATTGCAGCAAAATATAAAACCAAGATGGACGTAAACAATGCGACATAACAGTATCAACTCATTTCTGCCTGGGGGAAATGATAGTGCCGTAGTTCTTTGGGCAGCTCTGCATCACGACCATCTGCTTTTCCTTATTCTCTCCAGGCTAGCTGCCCAACTGAATGGAATTTAGGGGACAATCTAATGACTCCATTTAGGCCAAAATACGCAACTCAATCCACCAGATTAAAATTACGTGTCAGTCCATTTAATTTCCCACCAATAGAAAAGTGTGCCGCAACCAACACAAAACCTAAAGACATGATATTAGACCAGCCAAGCCTCAAAAGAGACAGATGGTCATTGATCTTCATAGATCTAGTAAGGGCTAAAGAAGATCCACAGAAGATTAAATATACTGCTATGGACCGTCAGGGCAATTATTCAAAAATGTAAAAAGTATTCTATACAGGTGAAAACCTGATAAGAGACTAATGCATTTTGCCCTCCTGGATAGGAAGTGGGATGGTTTGAGAGGCAAAAAAAAGAGAAAAGAAATCCACAAGAATCACCGTGGTTGCATCTTGAGGACACCAAGGCCAGAAATTATTTTCTTTCCTGAGTAGAATAGTAATGGATACCACACCTCCATTAATGTGGATAGGAAAATGCCTCAATAAACAATAATGCAAACTAAGGGGAAATTGACAGTAAATCTACCAATTCATCCTCACAACTGAATGAATTAACACTTATTTGCTAATGAGACAACGTAAATGGGAACGAGTTTGGAGAAGTAAAGTGCTTTAAGGCGAGGTGAGAGCAAGTCCCTCCAATGAAAAAATCCAGAATGGAAGAGGTTAACTCCCTCAGGCCAAATGTCCCCCTAGCGGTAACACTGGCATTATGAGATTTTCTGTGACATGCCACGAGTCTCTGACCCTTAAACGCATAATTGCTTTCAAGCTGTTCCTGTTTAAGATCACTTGATTGATAATCACACAGTTTATTTACTGAATAATCAAGACTAATGTATAAGCCTGTAATTATTGAGAAATTATTACGAAATGACAGAGGTCACCGATGGGCAACACTGCTAGCATACTTAATGGTGCATTGCAGGAACAAAGAAAAAAAATAATACTAAATTAATTCAATACTTTATCTGAATTCCATATCCCATTTAGCCATTTTTTTCAGCAGTGCATCCTAATTTACTTTAAGATTGCTCTCAATCAAAATATTTTTAGCGTTCAAAACGATACGCTACGTTTGTGGGGAAAGGCAGTTGCACATGATTCAATAATAATTAATTAAATTACCATTGCTTCTTACTTTGAAGCATTGGTAACTGAATAGTTTTGTTAATTATTTATTAGTGTACCGTGAAAGTTCGAGCATGGCATGCATTTAAAATAATTTAAAATTCACGCCATGAACTGAACTTTCGTGGAAGCAAAATCGTTGATGAGGCTTTTATATTCTAAAGATCTTTAATGGTGTTAACTTTTAATTTGGCCTGTGGTTTCCAAATTTGGTCCTGAAGGACACCCGGTTGGAAAGTACTACACTGGTATTTGAATTCAAATACAGTCACAATTCCAGAATGCTTTACAAGCTGTTTATTTGTCTAAACTGGGAGCTTTTAAGGTGGGATTATGTAAAGCAGTGTTCCTCAATGTGAGTCTATGAAGCCCGTTGTATATAATGGCTTTTGTTCCAACTACAGTTGCAATTATAGGATCTTTACAGCTAATTAGTCTAAATTAGGTGGATTCCATGTTTAGAATGGTTAGTTACTCTCTTAATTAAGCCACAAGTTCACAGGAATATCCATGAATGCTATGAAAAAAAAAAATTCAATATCAATATTGTAATATAGCTCTGAGGCAGTTTTGGTGATACAAGTCATTGAAAATTCAATATGTCAATGGTGAACTTTAAAGGTCATACAAGGTCAAGTTGAGATCAGCAAATGGAGTTCATATATTACTTTCTAAATGTCTCTATACAACCCTGGCTCAATCTGTGACCATTTTGGTGATACAAGTCATTGTAATTTCACTGTTGAGTTCGACCCGCTGGTCACTGACAGTCCAGTTGAATGTCACCAAATCAAAGTTCAAATGTGACTTCCTAGATGTCAGTAACAAAAACTTAGGCTCCATCTGTGACCATTTTAGTGATACAAGTCATTAAATTTTTACTAGGTCATATTTGACCTTTGAAGGTCAATACAAAGGTCACGAAATGAAAGTTCATATATGACTTCCTATATGTCTCTAATACAAACATAGGCTCCATCTGTGACCGTTTTGGCTACACAAGTCATTGCAATTGTACTATGTTAGGTTTGACCTTGAAAGATCACCAACGGTCAAGTTGAATGTCACCAAATGAAAGTTCATATGTGACTTCCTAGATGTCAGTAACACAAACCTAGGTTCCATCTGTGACCTTTTTAGTGATACAAGTCATTGAATTTTTACCAGGTCATATTTGACCTTTGAAGGTCAATACGAAAGTCACCAAATGAAAGTTCATATAAGACTTCCTATATGTCTCTAATATAAACATAGGCTCCATCTGTGACCGTTTTGGCAACACAAGTCCTTGCAATTGTATTATGTCAGGTTTGACCTTAAAAGGTCACCAACACTCAAGTTGATTGTCACAAAATGAAAGTTCATATGTGACTTCCTACATTGTCAGTAACACAAACCTAGGCTCCATCTGTGACCTTTTTAAAGATAGAAGTCATTGAATTTTCACTAGGTCAAGTTTGATGTCCGAAAGGTCAATGTGAAGGTCGCCAAATGAAAGTTCATATATGACTTCCTATATGTCTCCAATATAAACCTACACTCTATCTGTAATGATTTTGCTGATATGAGTCATTGAAATTTCACTGTATAGTTTGGTCGTTGAAGGTCACTGAAGGTTAAGTTCAAGGTCAACCAATGAAACTTCATTCATGACTTCCTATATACCCATAATACAAACCTAACCTCTATCTATAATAGTTTTGGTGATAGAAGTCATTGAAATTTTACTATGTGAAGTTTGACCTTCGAAGGTCACCGAAGGTCAAGTTCAAGGCCACCAAATGAAAGTTCATATATGACTTCCTATAAGTGTTCAATACACATATGTTCCCAATCTTCAATATTCTCAAACCTAGAAGCCTTTGAAAATTGTAACATTTTGCTTGACCACAGGTTTGACCTTTCAAGGTCATCTGAGGTCAACTTTAACACATCCAAAATGTAGGTCATATATGACTTCCTATATGTTGATAATACAAACTTAATCTCTGTCTGCAACCATTCAGCTTCCACAGGTAATTTTGCCCATTCTCCATAAGACCCAATGTTAAAATACAGCACCCCCACTAGACCCACTTCTGTCGATTTAATCAAAATGACACTTGCACTGCACATAAAGTGTATCAAGGTGAGTTGATTGCCAGATTTAGAAAAAAAATTATCAGACAGTTTTTGAGAAATAATTTTTTTTTTATTTCAAGTCCTATCTTTTAACATGGTTAATATTTTCCCTGACCTCGAGTTTGACCTTTCAAAGTCATCTGTGGTCAAATTTAATATTGCTAAAATATAGGTCATATATGACTTATGTCGATAATACAAACTTTATCTCTATCTGCAACCATTTGGCCTCCATGAGCCATCTTGCATATTCATAAAGTACAGCGCCCCCACTAGACCCACTTCTGTCGATTCAATCAAAATGGCGCTCGCACTGCACATTGATGGTACCAAGGTAAGTTGATTGCCTGATTTAGAAAAAAAATGTATCACACAGTTTTTCAGAAATGATTTCTTAAAATTTCTCAGTCCTATCTTTAACATTGGGGCCAAAATTTCGAGGGCCCATAAAACGGGCAAAAATGATTCAATCAAAAATCCGAAAAAAAAAAAAAAAACGTCTGGAGATATGGTCTAGTAGTTGGTATGTTATGGCACATTTACAGGAAAATTCATCAGGCCAAAAAAAAAAAAAAAGATAAAAAAATGTTCAGGACGGCGTACGCCTGACTCCACACCACGACAATAGCTTATCTGCCGATAGGGCCGGTAAGCTAAAAATGATCGTCACATTGTAAAGAAACAGATAGTCACCAAAGATTGTCAGATAACTATATTTTAACTTATCCAACTGATTGCCTACGTTTTCTGCTGCCGGTGTTTAACTCATTCCTTCTTTTGGCCGATTTGTGCGGAAACCCATTCATTTTCCCGTATGGATTTTGCTAAAATCTGCACACCTCCGGGCTTAGGTAACTCATGAGATAGACGTATTTCAAAAGATGTTTGAAATATATGTTTTAGAAATTAAAATTGGTGAGTTATTCATTTTTTACTCCTCTTTTATTTAACCGTTCCAGTGCCGTAAGTGAAATGAGTTGAGTATTAGCAGTAGCAGTTCAGTTGGTTGATCGCCCACAAATTATCAAACATTACAAACAAGGCGAACGGGAAACGGCCTACAGAAGCGAGTAGTCTAGTTCGTGATTATTGTCAAACTACGCAAAATGATCAAAAATTGTAGTTATGTAACTGTTACTAGCAGCGCGAATGCGAGATAGTGTTATCACTTGACATGGCTTTAACTAGTTGGGCAGTGAACAGTTTGTAAAAGGTCTTATTTAGCGTAACCTAAATATCTTTTCCTTATCAAAAGTGAGGGGGAGGGATCGCCGTCTTCTCAAAACTGCGTGGCACATGTCCCCCCGCGTCCTCCGTGCCTCCTGCGCCCCTGAAACTGTGGTTGGAACAGAACTGGAATACTCTGATCCCCCAGAACCGACGCTGAGAACCTCAGGTATGGAGCCGTAATAGAAAGCCGTCTCCAGTTCAATAATATCTCGATAAAGAATTCTCCCCTAATCTGGTAAAACCTAGTAACTCACTTTTTGGTGGAAATTGAGGTAGACCATTTTTGCAGTTACTAGGTTACTGAGCACCAAATAAAGTACCTACAGTCGTCATTGAGAATACCCATTCTCTCGCTCTTTTTTTTTTTTACAGCGAGTTTATCCTGAAGGACTTAAGTTGTTTTCAGTTTTCTCAGTTTCATGAAAAAGTGAGTTACTAGGTTTTACCAGATTAGGGGAGAGATGGCGTACAACCGGCAAAGACTGCCGTCTCAAATTTTACCGATTTGACTTCTGACAAATCTAGCGACCCCAGTAAATAAATTTACAGGGCCATTTTAAATGCAAATTTTTGGTGCGGGATTGTCAAGATCAGAAGGATCCGCAGAGTTCAGTCTGCTTTGCAGGCGCAGAAGCTGCGGCCAGGGGGTGTGTCGAACGGTAAAGTGGATGTTTCCTTTCCCAACAGCCTCTACGATGCTTTAGGACTTCTAAGATGGCGACCGTGCATTTGAGGATCGGGGACCTGGTTTGGTGAGAAACGTGATATTGTGTTTGCTGTATTGTTTAACTTTTGCTGTGTTTCATGGAGACACAGCTATGATCACATCACCGTGTGTTAAATCAGATTTTTTCCCGAGTTGCATTGGAGCGGGCGCTTCCAGATCTAGCCTGCAATGAATATTGGCTCATGACGCTCTGACCCAAACAAACAGAGTTAGCTTGAGGGCTAGCTAAATTTCCGCCGCACCCAGAAAAGAATCTAAATATAGGCTAACCGTCTTCATTTGCTTATTATTTTCATGTAAATGAGGGGGTTAAGTAGGCTCAAAATAATTTTGCTGATAAATGTAATTAATGGCAAATCATGGCTAGCGAGCTGATAACGTTAACTTAGGACTGTACCATGCGCTTTCCCCGTTTTAAGAATTTAACAGCTAACGTTATAGTTGGGCTGGCTGGCTAATCTGTAAAGTGGGACGCTTTGTTGCTTAAGCAGAAGTGCGTGCACAATAATTGTCCTGTTTCTTCCCATATTTAAGGTTTAGACTGGCGGTTTTAAACGGGTCGCTAGCTAGCTGGTATATTTTCGTAAGGCCCTCAGCTGGTAATTCAGAAACTGTGTTATTTGGGTAACGTTGCTAAATTGCAAATTATTAGCTTGGAGTAACGTTAGAAGAGGGGAATGCTGCGGTTGAGGTTCGGCTGAAGTCCCGAAGTTGGACTGAAAGTCAGACTCCCCATTTTCCCAAAGAATTTGGCCCCGATGTTGGGTAGGGCTGATCTGCTGAAACATTCTGCTGAAAAACTACAACCATCTATACTTCATAATTTATTTTTTTCCTGATATATTGTGATGAAATTTTCACCAGTTATTCTTGAGATGTGTATCTATCAATATCTAGTTCAGTTGATGAAAAAAAGAAGAATTTGCGAATTTTCAGCAGAATATTTTCAGAAGATTATCCCTACCCCCCAATGTTGATGTTTTACAGGGGCAAGCTGGGACGGTATCCACCTTGGCCGGGTAAGGTGAGTATCACCTTTTTAAAAAAAAGTTGTGACTTCCAGTAAATCTGTCTAATGTCGGTGTGGCGTGTAAATGCCTTGATCAGGTTTGAAATTGTTATAGGCATCGAAGAGCCTATATTGAGCTCTACTCGTTGAGCTTGTGTTAAGAAAAATAATTTTGATTTGAATACTGCATGTATTTTTACAATGGATCGGTGACTCTTGCATTTTGACCCTGTTTCTAGATTGTGAGCCCTCCGAAAGATTTGAAGAAGCCAAGAGGCAAAAAATGTTTTTTTGTGAAATTCTTCGGCACTGAAGACCAGTAAGTACACTTACAATTCCGTCCTTATTTCACGTTCTGAAAGCACAGCACTTGCATGCTTTCTAAATGTTCCTCAGTTCAGTTCATGGGGTGATTTTTCTAGTGCGTGGATTAAAGTGGAACAGCTGAAGCCGTACCACCCGCACAAGGAGGAAATGATCAAGATCAACAAAGGGAAGCGTTTTCAGCAGGCAGTGGATGCGGTAGAAGAGTTTCTGAAGAAGGCGAAAGGAAAAGAACAGGTGAGGGGGTTAGAGCTAAGCATGAGATGCTGTTTTTTTTTTTTTTTTTTTTTTTACTGCATCTGCAATGTGGTTTGATTTAAGACTACTCGAGCCCCTCTCAATTTTGACATTTACCAGCTTAAGGGACGGGAATATGAAAAATTTTTTTCTTTTTCTGGGTAATCCTTCTTGCCCTGGTTTGATTGATCATTACAGGGTTCCCATAATTCTGAAGACAAAAGCAAGTCGACAGGGTCTGACCTGAAAGGCCGGAAGATTCCAGGGAAGCCAGGAAAACTACTTCAGAAAGATGAGGACGACCTGAGTACATTTGTTGGAAGCGCTCTTCAGAGGGATGACAAGGTAAAGAGGAAATAGTGTGGGATGTTTTAATTATCAGCAGTGCACTCTACTTTTGCTGATCCATTGTAGGATCTTTTGGCACTTTTCCACTACGCGGTACCAGCTGTACTCTGCTCTACTCGCCTTTTTTGCTTTTCCATTAGGATAAAGTACCTGGTATCACCTTTTCTGGTACCTGGTCTCCTGGGGTTCCAAAAAAAGCCGACCGGGTGCTTGTAGGTACTAAAATGTGATGTGACAACACCGCAGCCCACTGATTGGTCAGAGAGAATTGTCACTGCGAAAGACGATTCTGTAGTCGACCCCGGGACATCTCATTCAAGTTAGATTGAGGAATCTTGGCGTAGTTATTATGATCATCAACTTACATTGTTTTAGGCAACTGTTTGATATACTGTGCGTTACCTTACCTTTCAAACACGGTTTCGCTTGTTCACCAAAGCTGCTACATTCACGAAATACGTTTCTCTTTGTCTGTAACTCCGTTCGTGGCAAAATTAAGTGACGATGTTGTGTCCAGTTCTGTTCCCCTAACTAATTCCCTTGAGAAAGTTATGTGATGATACCCCTGTTTTAAGAAAATCGTGCAGAAAAATAACTTTACGGGTGTTGATGAATAATTTTTCTCTTAAAGTTATCACAGATGAGATGGTGCATCATAAAGCAATGAATTCTGATTCTCTGCCATCTCCTGCGATTTGCGGATTTCCATCGAGGAACTCTGCTCAGCAATGATCACAACGATCACTAACGTGGTACGCAATTTAATGTGCAGCTGAATCGGACACAACAATGTCAAATATAAAATACAATTCAACACACGCTGGACTTTAGTGCCATAACGTGGTGACGGTAGTGCGCGTCCCCTGATTCGAACACATGAATCTTTAACAATATCGACAGAGTAAATGTAAACTTCATATAACTGCAGCTACATTGTGTGTCGTGTTGATGATGACGTCGCGGAAGTTTCATGCTGCGCCGCTATGACGACCAGCTACACTGAGGCAGTACTATCCTCTAATGGAAAACGACCCCCCAGAAAAGTACCCGGTACCAAGGCGGGTGGAGTGGAGTAGAGTAGAGCCAGTACCACGTAGTGGAAAAGCGCCATTTGTGTCAACCTGGGCTCCTGTTCGTATGATCAGGATTGTATAATAGCTGGGGGATGAACCTGTGTGGTGCTGGAGCTTTTAGATGGCTTAAAATCCGTTAAACTGTTGGAACGAAGATGGCACACTCTCCTGCCTTTCCAGACCAGAATTGTGCCAGCTCTCTGTGACACACACCTTCTAACAGTCCCCTATCATGTCACCAGGTGCGCAACCAATTAGTCATTCATTGTAAGCATTTCAAATTCTGGTCCTTTGTGACATCACTTGGGGGAAGTGACTGGCCTGAAGCCAGAAGGACTGATCAACTCCAACCAACCAGCCAATCAATTTCTTCACAATTCTGTGCGATTCCTGCCCCCTGTGATGTTGCAGAGGACTGACTTTGAAATGGCCTGTGCACCTGGTAACATGATAGGTGACCTTCAGTGTGGTGTTTTTTTTTTTTTTTTTTGTTTTTTTTGCGGTAAAATCAGCTGAGCCGTTAGGCTGCTTGTCCCGCGCCTCTTGTAGGACCCGACTACAGTGACGCTTTTGTTTCTAACGCCAGTGCCCATGTTATCAAATTTGCTCTCCTTCTGTGCTGTGCTTACTTCACTGGGAGTATGGCTGGTGTCCTGCCTGCTTGCCTGCTGCCTTTAGTTCATAGAAAGCTGTCTTTTTTTTGCAGTTCACGCCCATGCTTCCTGTTAATTGTAAGCACAAGGTAAATGTTGTTCATTTCTTCTTGAAGGATCTATCTGACTCTGACCCTGAGCCTTCCTCTGTTGAACGGCTGCTGCCTGGAACAGTCACAGGATTCAAATGGGACAGCAGTGTAGGTCACATGACCATCGTTCTTCACCAGTGTGTGAGAGAGCTTTGCTCGCAGCCATTTCAGTTCTATCTGCATAGAGTGACTTCAGACTGCTGTTACCTCTTGAGGGCGGGGAAACCACGATATGAGTAGTTTTTTCTAAACTTCATGACTTGAGTTGATTATTCATTCCTTATTTGACTGAATTGAAATGGATTAGACCTCAACATACATGTGTATTAATACACATATTCATATAAAATCAGTTTTAGTGGCTTTCTTCTGCTACTTTTCAAATTCCTTATACTTCCCCATAGAAGAATGGAGGTGTGGAGAATCCAGTGGCGTTGCACACCTGGGCCTATATTAAACGAGGTCCCATTGTAGCTATAACTGTGATTTGGTGAGCTTCAAGCCGCTAGCACCTTAAGTGTATTTCGCCTTGTTGTGCCCGTGTGATTCTTGAGCCGATTCGACATGTCGCGAGAGTTCTCTAAAGAAGTTTTCCATGTAACTGTTTTCCATTGTAGCCAGTTCATGACGACCCTCATTTCCACCACTATCTACTCAGCCAGTCTGAGAAGGTAAGCGGCAGCCCTGCTGGTCTGCACTGTTAGCTCTGAATATAGCATAGCATCCTCTCTATAGGAAATGTATTAATGGTGGGGCCTACAGCCCTTGTTCTGGAGATCCTCATTATCTGCCTGTGTTCCGTTCCTCTGAACTCAATTTATCAGGTTAAAGTTGGGTCGGGCAAAACTCACAATACTGTTAGACTGTTCAATGATGCAAACGGGTTTGCATATTTAAAGAGGCTGGGGAGGGCGTCATCACTTTCAGTCCATAGTTATGCACTACCAAAAGTATCTAAGAGGCGATTCTAAGTATAGAGTTGCAAATTGGCCATGGAGCAAACTTTAAAAGTAAATACTGTGGTCTATGTAAGGTCTTTGTTCTCAGAAACTTGCCTCGGTCTTGGCGGCAGCATGGGAAGAATGGAATGCATACTGCGGAGCGGCTTGTCGCATGCTGTTGAGCGTTTATACTTTGCATAGTTTTGCCTCGTTGCAGTCCTGCCGAAATGTTGGCCCAGTATCGCCGTTTTCTGACATCTGCTCAGCAAGCCGGAGAGCAAATCAAACGTCAGTTTGACGTTGGCCACTTGCACTGCCTGATGCCTGCTCTGTGCCTTTAATATGAATATAACTCCATCCTCACTCGATTGTCAAAACTGATCCCAGATCAGCACAAAAGATGGCTTGCAATAATCAGTAAGAAATGGACGTAAAAAAATCTTTTGGTTATGAATTATAGTAATAACGCTGGCGCTTAAATGTTTTTTACACCTTTTTTTTAAATGTGTGGAATGTTGAAATTCAGTGACTCGCATGTGTGGAAGTCGCACCCTTACGCTAAGCTGCTGGATAAAGATTTAACCCTTCGTAGTCTCTTTAATCAGGTTTGACTTTAGATTACGAGATTATACCAAAACCATCAGACCTTGTAGCTTTTCGAGGCCACGGTGACAGAGCCTGGTATCAGTCTCAAACAAACGACAGTGTTTCAGGTCATTTTTGGTTCCGTGCATGAACTTTTCCCCAGGCTGGTGTTATTCAGATGTTTGGGGAGTGCTTTGCTCCATCATTAATGTCCTGTATTTGCTAACAGGTGCTTTGTTCATATCGGTGGTGCTTTTGAACACCGTACTGCACAAGTCTGTGCTTTTTACAGAAAAGTGCTGCCGTAAGGTGCAGCTTTTTCAAATGCTGATGTAACACTACTGGCTCCCTTATGGTTATGTATCAATCTGTGAAAGACATGCTTGCGTTTCCTATGCAGAAATTCAAATGCTGACCTAAACGATATGTATTTTCTTCACAGCCGGGGTCATCGATGGAGCCCATAAGCAAAAGACTGAAGATTATTGAGGAGGTTAGTGGTTGACATTACGGGATGTTTGAGATTGTGATTATATTAATGGTGAGGTGGTTGATATGCAGTATTTATTGATTGATGATAGTTCTAGCTAGCACTTTTCTCACTAAACAGTGGTTACTGAAGCGCTTTACTGTGAGGGGGTATTTCGTCTTGACGCTGATGAGTAACAGCCTGAGTGACGCAGGGCAGGCATTTTACGCCAGAATGCTCACCAAACATCAGCTGATGTGGCGTGGCTCAGAACCGGTTTTAGCCTGTTAAATCAGGCGGATTCTGTGGCCACTGGAAGAATGTGGTAGGGAATTTAGCATACACAAGGGAAGCCCCCTCTTTTAGAAATGAGTGTCATTGGATCCTTTTATAACCACTGAGTCAGGACCTTGGTTTAATTTTGCTTCCAACGGTCCGCATCTTGTACAGCAGTGTCCCCATTCCAGCTTGGGGCGTTGGGGTTTATTTGATTAGAGATAACGACCTCCATTGTCACCAGGAAGTTCTATTGGTGATGCTAAAAATGCTGTTTACTATATGCTATTTGTAATTTTTGGTGTGGTGACCGCACTCACTGCCATGTATGTTGGCCCATGAGTTGGTGTATTTGTTGCAAGGACTGTATCAAGTAAGTCCACTTCGCTATACTCCGCTAACATGGTAAACTCTTCAGTAAATAGTGGCCTTGAACAGGACGACAAACTGCCCTGTGATTTTTAATAATGATTTCTGTATGTATGTCTTGGGATAATTTCCCCTGTGAAGTTTAGCTTCATCAGTAATTAACCCAGTGCTGACTTCAAACAGGATGCAGGATCGACGTCTATCCAGGCTGCGGACAGCACGGCCATCAACGGCAGTATTATCCCCACAGATAAACGGTAATAACATGCATGTTTACGGCAATATTTTTACTCAACTGATTCTGAATTACTCCCACTGTGCCAATTTAGAAATTTCCTTATCCACTTAATCAGTTTGTGTTTGTCACTGACTAAACTGTCTGTTTACAGTAAACATATTTGTTTACGGTGAGATCAGACTATCAGTCTGCTTACTCGGGCATAAAAACTAAGTAGTCAACACGGTGTGCGGTAGTCTGTTATTCATTTTTATTATTCGATAGATAATCCTGCGACCTACCAGCACCCGTTTCGAGGCTGTGCATGGATATTTGGATTTGGGGTCATTTCATTAGTTTATTATTTGTAATGGCGATGTTTACTGTTTACAAACAGTGACGTCAAAGTTGTACATGCGCAGTTTGGCGGTTGGCAGAAAGCGTGATCAGGACCTGGTTCTTCGCTTAAAATCCTCAAAAACATGATTCCTGAACCTTTAGCAAATCTGTTGGTGCAACCTGTAACACAACAACTGACTGGCATCGCTATTTTAGATGTTTTATTGAGTACATTATAGAGACTGAGATCTAGTGTAAGATGAGCCTTTTTGCCAACCACATATCAAAACTTTGACGTCATCGTTAACATCACTATTGCAGAATTGTACTAAATTACAAGTTTCGGTGATATGGGGGTGGAGGGGAATATTGTGCGGACTGTTATGTTCTGGACCTGTTTTTTCCAACTCTGAAGATTTTTTTTTTTTTTTTTTTTTAACACACTCAGTTGTGCTTGTATCCGTGTTGTGACTCGTAAGTTATTGCGGAGTCTGTTCATTTTCAGGATAGGGTTCCTCGGACTGGGACTAATGGGAAGTGGGATCGTGTCGAACCTGCTGAAGATGGGCCACACTGTGACTGTATGGAACCGCACTGCCGACAAGGTAAAGAGGCTCTCTGGATTGTTTGTCATGGTTTCTGAAATGGCGTGGGA
The DNA here is from genome assembly GCA_029692085.1 of Gymnothorax javanicus. NCBI lineage: Eukaryota > Metazoa > Chordata > Actinopteri > Anguilliformes > Muraenidae > Gymnothorax > Gymnothorax javanicus. Next base: position 9,025,174 of record CM056206.1, on the reverse strand, counting down.
CGTGTTTAATGGTTTCAGATCTGCTGAAGTGCTCCGGTAAGGGTGATCGGCAGGCATAAATTAATCGGCAATGCTAATGTGGCCTAATGGCCCTGTGAAGGCCAATTTCCATGCACTCAATGTGTTTTTTGGAAGATGTCTCCTTTATTGACCTGTCTGTGACAAAAGTACGAGGATAAGGTTGCCACAGTCGTTTTTATGATCACTTTGTTTTATCTTAATGACACTGTGAATGGGTCTTTTTTATTTGTGTTGGATTGTATTTTTCTCCTTGCATGTTAGCCTTTTATGTGATTATGTGAAAGTACTTTGTTTCTGGCTGTAAATTGTTGACTGTGAAGAGACATACTTACGGGACACGAGGACTGACCTCACCCAAATCTCCTTGGTTTCAGTGTGACCTGTTCATCCAGGAGGGAGCCAGACTGGGCCGAACCCCAGCTGAAGTTGTGTCCATGTGCGACATCACCTTTTCCTGCGTTTCAGACCCAAAGGCAGCCCGGGATGTAAGTGCAGGAAAATATTTTGGCCTTTTTGTGTATTTTTTTTTTTATTGGCATTTGGTTTTCTGTTGGCTATTTCAAGCTTGGTGTATGCTGGGGCTAAGGTGTTTTTTGGCACCATAATTTCTGGGAGCTTAGCTAGCCTTCTTTGAAGACGAGCCAGCATCGAAATTTTTGCACTAACATCGCAGATATGAAACTGTTTTGCTTAGCCCTGTATTAATGGCGAGGCACTAGATATTCATGATATTCGAGATCAGCACGATAGTCTGGGGATAAAACGGGTATAAAAAGCAGCCACTTGGGGGGTCACACACTTTAGAGAAAGGGCTGGGCTTGGCTAAGTTAGCAGGTGTGAAACCACATTTTCTTTGTGTTGGTCCAGTCTCATCCTGGTGTGAAAAGGTTTTGTGTGTTAAGTTTTTAAACTGCGTGTGACTGGGTTTGTGAAAGGGCTTCTAGTGAAGAACGGTCCTGAATAAATGTCTGTGAGCTCATGCATGAGCACAGTGTGTATGCAGCTTGTGAACAAGCCCTGTGTCCTGCAGCTGGTCCTGGGGCCGAGCGGAGTCCTGCAGGGAATCAGGCCGGGGAAATGCTATGTGGAAATGTCCACTGTCAACCCAGAGACAATCACCGAGCTCTCACAGGTACGTCCTGTCTGCGGTCTAATCCAGGTATGCGCTGTGCGCAGTCTAGCCATTGTTACGTATTTATTCCGAATTAAATGGAACTCGCTGGACTATTCCAAGGGTGGATTTTCCAGCATCGAGGTGCATGGTGTTTGCTCTCTAATATAGCGTTCAGTTACTTGCTGTCTCAAGTACTAGCGTTTTGCGGGAGTAAACGTTCTTGGTAAACGTTCTTAAACAACTGTCAAACGTTTTTTCTTTCTTCCTTTTCTATTCTTTTTAACCCCCAATAACAGAAAATGGAAGTATTTTCAGAATAAATGGATGGATATACAAACTTGTGAACATTGCTGCTGACGGGGTCGGGGCAAGTTTGCAGCCAGCCTGTTCGGCGACCCCCGCTTCTTTAGTCTAAATGTGACGCTTGTCCCGGCAGGTCATCACGTCTCGAGGAGGACGCTTCCTGGAGGCTCCAGTGTCCGGCAGCCAGCAGCTGTCTAACGAGGGGATGCTGGTTATCTTAGCGGCCGGGGACCGCAGTGTGTATGAAGATTGCAGCAGCTGCTTCCAGGCCATGGGGAAGACCTCGTTTTTCCTCGGTCTGTGGATTTAGTTTCACTTCAGTGTGCTGCAGCTCGGGGGGGTGGGGAACCTGACCCGCAGAGGGCTGGTGTGAGTGCAGACTTCAGTCCAACCACATAGTGTCGCACGGAATACCTCTGATCCGTGTCCTCAGCCGAGACTTAGTGTTTTAGGTAGAATTAGGTGTTTAACTGGTTGTAATGAAAGCCTGCACCTACACCGGACCTCTCTGGATAAGGTTCCCCCCACTCTTGCGATAGCAAATTAATGTAGTTTCCACAGTTTGATTTGCCACAGTTAGCATATCAGTAGTGCTCATTAAAAATTGGAGTTCTCGTGCGTTTGCCAAAACAGTTGTAGAAGTGTGCAGAAGTCCAGTTAGCCTCCACAGGAAAAAGGACCCTAAAACAGTTTGGAAGTAGAAATATGCACTCACCGTCCAATTCATTGGGTGCACCTTGCTAGCACAGGTTTGGACCTCCTTTTCCCTACAGAATTCTCTTAAATCTTCGCGTCACAGATTCAACTAGGTGCTGGAAACATTCCTCTGAGATTTTCGTCCATATTGACTCGACGGCATCACGCAGTTGCTGCGGATTTGTCGGCTGCACATCCTAAATCTCCTGTTCCACAACATCCTAAAGATGCTCTATTGGATTGAGATCTGGTGACTGTGGAGGCCATTGGAGTACAGTGAACTCTTTGTCATGCTCAGAAAACCAGTTTGAGATGATTTGAGCTTTGTGGCATAGTGTTTCATCCTGCTGAAATTGGCCATCAAAAGATGGGTGCACTGTGGTAATAAAGGGATGGACTTGGTCAGCAACAATACTCAGCTAGGCTGTGGTGTTTTAACAATGCTCACTTGGTACTAAGGGGCCCAAAGTGTGCTAATAAAATATCTCCCACACCATTACACCCCCAACAGCCTGAACCGTTGATACTAGGCAGGATGGATCCATGCTTTCATGTTGTTTACACCAAATTCTGACCCTGCCATCCGAACGTCGCAGCAGAAATCGAGATTTATCAGATCAGGCAACGTTTTTCCACTCTTCTGCTGTCCAATTTTGATGAGCCCGTGCAAATTGTAGCCTCAGTCTCCTGTGCTAAGCTGACAGGAGTGGCGCCCAGTGTGGTCTTCTGCTGCTGTAGCCAAACTGCTTCAAGGTTTGACAAGTGGGGCGTTCAGAAACGCTCTTCTGCATACCTCAGTTGTAGCGAGTGGTTATTTGAGTTACTGTTGCCTTTCATCTCAAACCAGTCTGGCCATTCTCCTCTGACCTCTGACATCAACAAGGCATTTTGTTCAGTCTCATAGAACAAAATCTGAGTCTGTGAGCAAAAGTTCTATCTGAATTGAAATGGAATGACCTGTATTGGTTACTGGTTAGATAACCTTAGCCTAATTTGACAAAAATGGCCGATTTGAGATGATCATTGTTTGGGGGTGATTTTTTTTTTTTTTTTTTTTTTTGCCTTAAATTCCCTTAATGAATGATCCCTGTGTGATGCCCACAGTGTGATTGTAGCCTGTGTTAAAACACCAGTAGCAGTTTAATGGCTGATGCGTAATGGAAATGGGCCTGAAGGTTCTGCTGTCTTTGTTCCTGCAGGTGAGGCTGGCAATGCTGCGAAGATGATGCTCATTATGAACATGGTTCAGGGCAGCTTCATGGCGACCATCGCTGAGGGGCTGACGCTGACGCAGGCCACTGGCCAATCACAGCAGACCTTCTTGGACATTCTCTGTCAGGGACAGATGGCAAGCGTTTTTCTGGATCAGAAATGCCAAAGTACGCCTTTTACCGATATCTTTGCAGTTGGATATACCAATAGATTTTCACATTAAAATTTTTACATCAAAATTATGGTGAAAATAATCAAATTAATATTCATATGTGAATTTCCGATTGGTCACTTTTTTTTTTCTTTTCTTTCTGTTACTTGTGGATGGAATTGTAGAAATGAAAGTTCACTGATACAGCTGTTTTCCTCAGATATTTTGCAGGGGAACTTCAAACCGGATTACTATTTGAAGCACATTCAGAAAGATCTACGGTTAGCCATCTCAATTGGTGATTCTGTCAATCATCCTACTCCAATGGCAGCTGCAGCCAATGAGGTAATGTGAAACCTGAATGCATTTACACTCAGTACCTATAGGGTCTCCACACTGTGACTCTTCGATTCAGGATTTGCCTTAGGATGGCCATTAATATGCATGGCAGAACCATAAATACATGCGTAACATTTTAATATGGCATTAGGCAGTTCTTGCGCCTTTGCTTCCGGATGTCCTCACAGAGGGCCTTTGATCTCCCTACTGGTTATGATTTTTTTTTTTTTTTTTTTTTATGTCCATTTTTGGTGCAGTTCTCCGTGCCACAAGCTTTGTGGCTCTGACACTTCTGCTATTCAGGCACTGTCAGCATGTCGGCATCCTCAGTCATGTTTGGGGACTTGCGTGGCAAAGTGCTGCTGGTTAGACCTTCTAAACTGACACATTCCGCTAATTTGCATTCACATTAATAGTAGTTGTAGCCCCGGGGCGAGCTCGGGCAGTTACTATGGATTCATGCTTGTTCTCTCCGCCGCCGCCGCCGCCGCGTCCGCGTCCGTAGGCATGTCCTTGTGGATGCTCTACAGGCTGTAATTTTTGACCGATTACTTTCGTATGTGGTATGGACATGTTATACTTAAGTTATGACACCTATCAATTTTGGTTGCCATGGCAACAGTATTGACCGAATAATGTGCAAATTTGTGCTAAAACAGATTTCCTTGTGGACTCAGCACAGGCTGCAATTTTTGACCGATTGCTTTCATATGGACATGTTATACTTTTTATGACACCTATCGATTTTGGTTGCCATGGCAACAGTATTGGTTGAATAATGCGCAGATTCGTGCTGAAACCTGGAGATTTCCTTGTGGATGCAGTACAGGCTGGAGAAGCAGGCTTTTGGGGGCTCCACCAGTGCAGTCGCGGCCGACCAGACTGTCTAGTTGTGGTACAGAGACTTTGACAATACATTTTTTTCAAGAGTGCCTCTAATACTTCGTCCACCCAGTATTGTCTGCTTGGATGAACATTTCTGCAAAGGTTGGAATGAGTGGAGTGAAAATTTGAATGTGTATCACTATGTATCACTAATGTGTTGAATTGTGTTGTAGAACACAGTTTTTGTAGAAATATCAGTGTAATGTAAGTATAGAGGACCTTCAGTGCTGTAATTCTTCTTTACGACAATCCTTTATGGATTTGAAGGGAAGTGTTAAGGGCTGGTAACAGGAATATAGATTGGGTGTCTTTTGAAATGTATTCTTTTTTGTTTAAAGTTCCCTTTTGCCAAATGAGTGATAATGGTATTGTTTATAACATGGTCAAAAAAAAATCTAGCTAATTCTTTGAATCCATCTTCCAAATTTTCCATGTGGCACCCAAGTTGATCTTTGCATTTGTTAACCTTTCTATGTGAACCTTTCTTTCAGTGTATGAAGAATTCACTTACAAACTGAATAAATCACGCACGCAAACATTATCTTGCTAACTGCGTGAGTGGTTAGTTGATGGGGTAGAACCCTTGGGTGATGTGTTTGCTTACCACTTAAGTCTGTTTGTGTTGCCAAATGTTCTGCTGCACTTAGACTGTCTCTGCAAAACTTACAGGCCCGTGGACATTAGCCGGCAATACAGGGGTTGGACTGGCAATTCAGGACCATATTTGAACATTTGCAGGTCCGACTTGGCCGGCAATATCAAGCCTTCTGCTCGACAGAAACAAATGGCGTCCTCTCGTGGTTCACTTGTTTGTCACCATGTTACTTTCAATGTATACAGCGCCACATACCAAAGTGTGCTGTTATGGAATATGAAGTTCTGGGTGCGCGCTAGCAATTTGCCATTGGCGAAATAAATCCATCTGTGGCGAAAGATTTCTTATGGCTTTTCGCCACGGTGGCGAAAGCTTTCCGGCGATGCTTTCACCGTAAATAAGTATATTCGATTTGAGCACATCACGCTGTTGCCAGATTTCCCTCTTTGAGCGGGGTCGAACTTGATTACTCTGGTCACTTTCGCGTTCACACCCCTACGACCTCTTTCAACCTTGATAAACAGCATCTGTCAAGTGAAGAGCAAGCAGACAGTTCAAGCTGAGGCTTCACCTCGTGATTAACTTCAGCTGCTAATTCGATCGCATATTACGTTACTCTTCAGATTATATGGCCATCTTGCTAGCTAACTAATGCTATTTAAGGAAAGTCTTTGTAAACAATTGTCATATTTAAGCGATGTCCTTTGTTTTTTGCCCCTTCTTCGCTAGCCAGCTGTAACAGTGATTGCTGTTGAGATAGCTGGGTAGTGGCGTAGCTAACATCACAAAAATTTGAAAGCACACGAAAGCGCAGCAATTTATCATATCAGAAGTTCATACCAAATACAGCTCGCAAAGTGAATAGAGTTGGGGCAAAACCTAATCATATCTCTTAAATATGATGATTATTTACAAAGACTTTCTTCAGACAATGTTAACTCACTAGCTAGAAGGCTATACAATCTAAAGCGTATAAACGTAACTTGATAAGGATTGCGCACATAGCAGTATAGCGCAGTACAGCCACCATGACATTGTCGCACGTGCAACGCAGTGTTTCGATTGAGTGACTATAAAGATTTATTTGTGGCTAAAACATTACCAGGTTGTTTAGCCACTGTGGCTAACGGCAATAAATAAATAAATAAATAAATAAAATGATAATCCCAGAGCACACCCAGTGAATCTTGCTTCTGACCTCCGTCACATTGGCGTTCTACCCGGGGTTGAAAAACGGTAGACTAGTGCAGTAGTTCTCAGTCTGTCCCGGGGATCACCGTGCATGCAGGTTTTCATTCCAACCACAAATACCACCCGAGAATTTTAATGAGTTGTTCATTTTTCTTTATTACCCTTTTAAGCAATATTGTCAAAAATGGCTTTACATGCTATGAAAAATAAGTTTTATATTCATATCATGCTATATGGGGAAACAGCAGAATAAATAGAAATTTAAACGGATGAACCATTGACTTTCAAAATATGAGTAGGCTCGATTGGTTTAATTGCACAGGTCAACACAAATTTATTGTCGAAGTTTTTTTTTTTTTTTTTTTTTAGTTGATTCAGGGCAATTTTGAATTGCTGAATCTAAAAATCACAGTGGTTTTGCTCAAGCAGGTCAACTTTTTGAAATATTGCCATGTGTTTTGTTTACATGTACGGGTATTTTCGCTTTATATGATGCAACATTCTTTTTTTATTCCTTGAAATAAACAAACTCTGAAGAGTTTACACGCGCCAATTTATGACTAACAGGTATATTTATTTTCAGGTGAATGAAATGGCTTTGGGCAGAAGATCTTGCAAAAATAAGCCCGATGTATTCTGCTACATCTGCGGCGAATACACCGTTTTTCCTAACAGGAATCCAATCACAAGTTTCATAACGCGGGCTTACCTTGCTTATTTTGGTATGAAAATTGGTGACCAGGATAAAGCTTGGGCACCACACATGGTATGCAGGACATGCACAGAGTATCTGCGTCGGTGGACCAAGGGCAAGAAGAGTTGTCTGAAATTTGGAATTCCCATGGTTTGGAGGGAGCCGACAAACCATGGCACTGACTGCTACTTCTGCGCTATTGATTTGACTGGGATCAACAGAAAGAACCGGAGCAGCCTCAAGTATCCTGATCTTGAATTGGCACGTTGTACTGTAGCTCATTGTGATTAATTCCAGTACCTGTCTATGTAGAACTTCCTGACATTAGTGACGAAGATTCCTCCACTGTTGAAGAAAATGAAGAAGTGGTTCTTGACGACGATGCTCCACATCCTCTTTCCCAAAAGGAGCTAAATGATCTAGTTCGCGATCTCAGCTTGTCAAAGTCCTCTGCCGAACTGTTGACATCCAGATTGAAGGAAAAAAAACCTCCTCTCTGATAGTGCTTGCATGACCTTCTACCGCAACAGGCATCAAGAGTACCTCCGTTTTTTTCTCTGAAGAGAAGGACTTGGTGTACTGCACAGATATTGACGAGCAACGAGCAAGTACCCATGCTTTCTGCGCATGTGGGATAGTAGGGACAAAGCTCAGCACTACACTGTGTCCCAAAAGTTCATGCACCACAGAAAGTCAACTTAGATTGTGAATATTCAACAGAATGCGTTTATTCAAAAGCCAGTGTATCCCCCCTGCATCTTAATTACTGCCCTCAGCCTGTGGGGGATAGAATGCACTAAGTTGTTTAGAATGGAAGGCTCAAAGTTGCCCCACTCCCGCACAGCCCTCGCATTGAGCTGCTTCATGGTGGTAGGGGATGGGCTGTGGAAGACCCGACTGTCGGGATACCCCAGGAGTTCTCAATCTGGTTGAGGTCCGGGGAGTTGGGTGGCTATTCCTCTTTGCGCAGAAAGCCAGGAAGCTGCTCAGAACACCACTGCTGAGTTGAACGAGCAGTATGTGCGGGGGCACCATCTTGCACGAAGACCATTTCCGCACGCCTGTTGAACATCTTCCTCGCAGTGAAGGGGCCCGGTTTCTTTTTTCTGGTGAGTATGGGAAGTAGCACTGGCTGGAGAATGTTCTTGACATAATACTCAGCATTGATGGTGGTGCCCTGGGGTACAACATGCAACTCCAACAGCCCTGAAGATGACATCGCCCCCCAGACCATGCAATGGGTGCTGAACTTGACTTGTTCAGAAGGTGGCACTTTCTTTCGATCGTCGGTGTAGATGCGGTCGTTTTGGCTGTTGGGAGTAGGAAATAAGCAGAGTGGGCACTCATTAGAGAAAAGCCAATTTTCCCAGTGTCTTGGGGTCATTGTAGCAGAGTTCTTTATAAAAGCGAGCCGCTTCTCCTTTTGCAGTTTAGTAAGGCGAGGAATCCGCTGTCTTCTGCATGCTCTCAGACCCAGTTTCTCAGTCAGAAAACGATGGATGGTACCCTTAGATACTGCTTCCCCAAGATTTTTCAGTCTTCGACTGAGTCTGCGGCAGGATTGGTGTCTCTTTCCTTTGGCCTTTTGGATGAGGTCCTTGGCCCTGGAACTCAGGACTGAGGGGCGACCTGCATGGGGCTCGTCTTCAAGGGAGTCACAACTCTGGTGTCTCTGCCACCACTTCTTCACCCATCGTATGCTTCTGCCAAGGCCCTGAGCTCCTCCCTGCAAGTTTTCCCTGCCCTGCGCAAGGCAATGGCTTGAGCATGTTCCTGAGACTCAGAAAGAGCAGCCTCTCCAGGTTTTTTGTTTGGCCATCGTGGCAGCACTACCAAAAAGGTTCTCTCAGTGACAGTTCTCTATTGGTTCCTTGGTCAACCAAGAAATTTATAGGCCTCTCACAAACAGATGAACTAATTAAACAACCTCACAACACCTGGCTGACCAGGTGCGACCCATTTTAGAGACAGACATGTTGCCCAGTGGGGTGCATGAACTTTTGGGACACGGTGTACACGAAGAAGGACTGGCCTGTTCGGGAGGAACTGGTGCCTTGAAGCAACGTCATCAACTACCCTCTGGTGGACAGAGACAGGATACTCTTCCCACCTCTGCACATCAAGCTCTGTTTGATCAAGCAGATCACAAAAGCTCTGGACAAGGATGGTGGCTGCTTCACTTACGTGTGCCAGGCTTTTCCAGGATTGACCATGGAAAAGTTGAAAGCTGGCATCTTTGACGGTCCTCAACTCCGTCAGCTCATCAGAGATCCAGAGTTTGAAAACTCGGTGAACGAAGTGGAACTGGAAGCATGGAAGGCTTTTGTTCTGGTCGTGAAGAACTTTCTTGGCAACAACAAGGCCAGGAACTACGCAGAACTTGTCACCAATATGCTGACTGCTTTCAGAAAGCTCGGATGCAACATGAGCATCAAAATGCATTACTTATTCTCACATATGGATCGGTTTCCTGAGAATCTTGGATCAATGAGAGACGAGCAGGGGGAGAGATTCCATCAGGACATGAAAGAGATGGAGACCAGGTATCAGGGACGCTGGGATGCAGTCATGATGGCTGATTACTGTTGGACTCTGAAGAGAGACCTCCCTACCACTGAGCATTCTAGGAGTTTGAAGAAACGGAAGTTCAAGCCCTGAATTTTGATCAATGATGACATAACATCCAATTCATATGTACTTACCTTTCTCAATGTGTACTGTTCAATGTACACTAATCAATTTTTATAACATTTAATTAATACATTGTGTTAGAAAACAATTTTTTCTCTTAAAAACCTCTTTCGGATAAGAAATATACTGGACAAAGAAAATTAGGGATCACCCCAATTTTCGAATTTGAAATATTTGATAGTTCAAATTATGTTCCGTATCATATTTCAATATTAAAAATCAGAGTGATCCCTAACTTTCTTTGTCCAGTATATTAACAAAAATCAACCGATAATGTCACAGAAATGTAATTGATTAAGTCAGAAGATCGGATTTTTTTATAATCGACTTGGCACAAAAACCTGACCTGTTCGAGAGAAACTGATGTCATTTTCGGATTCTGCGGTGCAAAATTGTCCTAAATCAGTTGGAAAAAACTGAGACAACTTAGAAAAATTTTTTATTTTTTTTTTTTGTAACCCAGTGTTATTGATGCATGGTCATTGAACCATTTATTTGATAATGAGTTAAAAGGCCAAGCAATTGACAATGACTTGCACCTGTTTTGTGTTTATATTGTAGAAAAAATTGAGAACTTTAAGTGTATGTGCAGCAACCTGTAGGAGCTCAATAATGAACTTATGTATGACTTGGATCAGTAAATATATTAGACCTTGTACAGTTACTTGCATTGCAGCATTATAAACACAATATGGACATGGGGCTTTCATTTCCCATGGCAGGCATAGCATTTCTCTCATAATGTGAAGTTTAAGCATTAAAAAAATCCAACTAATTAAGACAAATCAACAGCTTAATAGAATTCTGGGATTGCACGTCTGGTCGCAATGAAAGCCAGCACACACAGTGGTCCCCAAAGACTGAGTTGGAGAAGCACTGGACTAGTGGATGGGGCGAAAAAGTATGCAAACTTTGAACTCGCTTATCTCGGCAACGAAACAAGTTATCAACAAACTTTAAGTGGATATATGTAAATAAGTTATATTTGGAATTCTTTTGTAAGTTTTTTTTAGTTTTTCGAAGTTCGGACCTGCAATGTTCAGATTTTCGCAGGTCCTCAGGCCGGCAATGTCCTCAGAGTTATCACGGAGGCTGTTTAGAACGATCCAGCGGTCCCAGTGTTCCGCGATAGACACTTACTTTGTCGCTCTGTCATGCTCCATTCTGGCGCATTTTCTAGCCAAATCTGCTATGAGTTTGTCTTTTTTTTTTTTTTTTTTTTTTCCTTGGTGGCCATGATTGTAACAGTTTCCCTGTGGGTTAGATCACATGACCGTGTACCATATCCCACAAACAAAACAAAGCATTCAAGCTGGCGCTCTTTAGCATATTTATAAACAATTTTTTTTAATGTTTATATTAGATTTTAGACATTTAGTGTAACATTAGCCACAATTTGCTGGGGGGGAAATAATTCTTAAACTGAAATGTTTTATTTTTTCGTGATTTTTTTTTTTCCTGGTACCTGCCTTTAATTCATTTATTTGTCTCCTAGGTCTACAAGAGGGCCAAAGCGTTGGACCAGTCTGATAATGACATGTCTGCTGTATATAGAGCATACATCCACTGAGCCAGTTGACCTACTCCAAACTTTGGACCATGCTTTTCCTCAACCCCATCCTATATTTTTTATCGATATGTCTGCCTGCCTTGCAGCGATGGTATGTCTTCCCACTCTTAATGGGAATTTCAAACCGCCAAATGTGAGCATTGCACTGACCACTGACTTTCTAAAAGAGTTAAAAACGCAGTATGCTCAAAAATGAGGGTTTTCAACTTCTTCAAAAAATGTGCTAGAACTTCACATATGTAAATGCGTGCCCTTTGATGGCAGTCGGTCTGATGGGTGAAATTAATGCATCTTTAATGCATTTTTTTTTTTTTTTTTTTGTCTACTTGCTGTAGACAGTGTTATTTGATGGTTTTAGGTTAATGTTTGTTCAAACATTGAGTCTTTTCTCTTAATGTAATTTGTTTTGAATATCTTGAATTCCTGAAATTGGAAATCTGTTCATGACACGGACAGGCCAGAATAGCACCATGACAATGCAATTTTTATGCCTTAATGTTGTGACCCTCGATGAATAGATGTATTTATTTATTTCATATTTTGAGCTATGATTTTCCATCGAACAATGTTCTGTTTATTAGTTGGCCACACTGAAAATGGGGGCAAAACGACAATTTTTTCCGCTAAATTTTGAGAATTAATGCCTTAAAATGGAGTATGTGTTTTTGTTTAAATGTGAAGATGCAAGCGGTTAGAAGTCCTGCCTTGTAAAACTTCAGTGTCCAGGAATTAAGTCAGTGAGTCATTAACTGTCACCATTTTTGTCATTTTGGCTGTCAATTGCCATATTTTAAGAGGCACATTTGTATCTAAAATCGTGAGCCGTAAGGTTTTCATAGGAATTTGAATTGAATTTGTTTACCTCCGGTTGATTCCATGGCACATTTCCACAAGTACAAATTATCAATTATCTCCGTAGGAATAAGCTCATGTGATTTGAGTCTTGAGAATTTTATCGTGTGGGTCTAATTACTGCGTAATGCAATGTGTAAAGGGCGGCGGAATGAATATTTCTGAAAGCGCCTTTTACAAAGGACTATGGCGACCCTTGCCCTGCCTTTATGGATCTAAAAATATTCATGGCCAGTTTGATGTTGAAGGACCGAGTTTATTTTTTGCCTGAACGGTTCTCGATTTAAGGCGAATACTGCCCGAGTTTGAGTGTTCAAGGAAAGAAAACAGTTGGTAAATTTACCCATGTTCGAAGCAGGAATTCAAATTGCCTTTTTTCTGAAAAAAGTGGCAGCTTTTGTATGATTTCACATTTTAATTAAGTTTAATTCATTACTAGGATAAATTATAAACTAATTTTGTAATATTTTAGCCCTTTTGCATTTTGAGGACGTATTGTTTATGGAAAATTTTATTTAAGGATATACGGTATTAAGTGTTTTAAATCGAGTGCAGCCTATGGTGTGTGCAGCCTTCCGCAGAAAGAGAGAAAAAAAAGATTCATGTCAAAACTGGTTATATCTCCCAATTGTTTTCAGATTTTTTTTTTTTTTTTTACCAAATACTGATGTGAATGACATCTTTATGGCTGTTGCACAGAGCTCTGTATAAAAAAATAAAAACTATAATTTTTAGTAATTTAAATGATGTAAATAGCCCAGTTACATGGCAGTAATATGCTTTTGATCAGACTCAACTGAATTTGTTGTCTTGATGTAGATGTTTGCTCCAGGATTTTGTTCCTGCTTTTCCTTTATTGATTAATTGATTGTTGTGTAGTTCACAATCTCACTCATTAAGTTTAAGGGCTTGGAGAAGTTGACGAATTGGTCCCATTGAACAGTGTTGCAGTTTTTGCCTGGGGAATATTTATATTTTGGTGTTCTGTTGAAAGTGTCAAGGCATTTTGTGTTAATGACGCCTTTGCTGATTAAAGAAACAAACCTTTCTGTGTCTAATTGCTGCATGCTCACACCTGCACGGACATGTTTCATTGTTCTATGTAGAGGCGGTATCGTCAGTCCTAAGCTTCTGTGGTAGGCCACAGCCAGGTGGTCACCTACTCTACCCCGTATCAGATGATGTTCCGAGCCCTCTACGTTCGCTACACAGCGATGGAATGCTACCGAGGCTGCAGTCGAAGCTCTAAACTCGACTGAACAGCTTAGACATTACGACAATTCTCGCAGTCTGATATACCATGTGACTTCCATGATAACAGCGGCGGCCATGACAGTTGGGGGATAAACAAACAAAATCATGCCTCCTTACCAGTAGCTGTTCGGCAGTAAAATGAATAGATTGGTGTGCTCAGTGACAGAATGATATGACTAGTGGGATGTCAGATTTGTCTCCGGCATACCATTTCAATGAGGAGGCACTCGAAAGGTTGCACAACCAGAACAGGAAAGAATAAACACTTGTGAGTGGAGTGGCATTTAACACGCAATACGTACGTATTAGGCGTGAGACGACAGCCTGAACAGGTGTGTCAACACAAATGCTCGAACACCACAGACGAGATGGAGCGACTTCAAATTCTTGCTTGCAACCATCCAACCAGCGCATTATCAAGTAGGAAAACGAACGATCTCTAAGCTAGCTTGCCATTACAAATGTGTTCTGATGGTCACAAATTAAAGGTTGAATCTGAGGATTTCGTCGTTATCCTACCGTGATTCTAACGTAATGTTGCTTTTGCATTTTTGCAGCCAGCTAAATTCAAATGCAAAGGTTGCGGTTTTGTCTTATCTGGATTGCCCCTTATCTGTATTGCCCTGCTAGCTAGCTAGCTATCGCGAAGCTGAGAAATATGGGAGCCGCTGTTGCTACTGCTGGGTCTGTCTAGCCAGATCGACAGTCAAGCTCCTTCAGCTTTTGCTCTTAAGTGCTCAACACTGCTAGGAGAGACACCAACGGCTAAGCTTAAGGGGCATAATGGCAATTTTTCCGTTGAACGGGTGTGTTTTTTAGGAGCGCAATGGCAAACATATAGGGCACAGCAACTTTTGCTGTTATGTCAACTCTGATGACTAACGTGATTTGATGAGATAATGGTAGACATCTTTTTATTCAATTCCTGGCCATCGCTGAGGGTTGCTGACCCAATTATCGGCTTGTTCCTTATAGGGGCACTTGCTGATTCCAATTAAATTAATTTTGTCTAAATATTGCGACTGAGCTTCGAGAGGTAATTGTTCCTGATATTCGTCGGACATTGTTTCAAATTATTAAATGACAGAAAAATTATAGAATAAAAAGAGTGCCCAGTGAATGCATGTTGTTCAGAACTTCTCTCTTGATATACCCCTAAGTGTCATGGCGGATGTTTTTTCACGTGATTGTGACATCACGCCGACTGCGAGAATGGAGATGGAACCAAGACTACCGGTAGGGAAAATGGTGTTCAAAGCCAAACGCATACCAAAAAGCTTTTTCATCGATACATTTATGGTAATACACAAAAAAAAAAAAAGCTCAGCACGCAGAAACTGAATAAAACTGCTGAGTCGTAATGAGTTGTCCGTTTCTAAGACAACAGTGCACGTCATTTGGACGCTCCCCAGAGAGCTTTGCGGCCCCCGTGGCATTCCCTGGAGCAGTGGTTCCTAAAGTTGGTCCTCGACACCCACTGTATGCTGATTTTTATTCCAACCACAATTACTGTCCCAGAATTTTAACAAGCTGTTATTTTTTTATTTTGGCGGCTTTTCAGATTGGAGGGACGTTTTACCCTCTTGAACTGCATAATGACAGAAATGGCTATGCATTCCACGATGTTGCAAAGCCCAACATTCGCATTGTTTGTTTTGATATATTCCAAGTACGCCAAGCCAAGGCGGCGATATGTTTTATGTGATAAAATGCAAGACTGCGATCAATCAGTTAGCTGCTAATTAGGGTTCTGAAAGCACGTGTTCAAATTCTTTCCTGAAAACAAACAACTGACATTTAACAGGTTTGACTCATAAAATGCTTTGTCTTCTTAATAGCCTACGAATAGTTTTAGTATGTGTCCTCAATTTTATCAGTTAGAAGCCAATTCATCGTTTCATGTCATCAATTAGCAAATTTCCACTTTTTATGTAAGAAAAGTAATTTCCAATATAGCCCAATTTGAAACTTTTTTCCATCATGGCCATTTTTGGCATGTGGTCTAAAAGGGTAAATGATCAGTATGAACAAGAATGGTGCAATCAGGAACAATTAAAAACTTATTAACATTCTGAGCTGATGGTTAGAACGAACATACACAGAGGATGCATCTCAAAGCGTAGACTGCAGCCTTCGAAGGCTGCATTTTTAGGGGTCGTCACCTATTTTCATCCGCCAAAGTGACATTTAGGGTAAGGGCCAAGGTTATATTAAGGGTTGGGGGTAACAGTTAAGGTTAAGGTTAGGGAAACCAGTGAGGACTCGCTTAAACCAAAGCTGTTTAACAAAGATGAAATGATGTAATGTCAGTTTGGCAGATGGAATTAAGTGACAGCCCCTAAAAATGCAGCCTTCGAAGGATGCAGCCAATGCTTTCAGATGCACCCAGTGGGTCCCCAGGACCGAGTTTGGGAACCACTGCACTAGAGTGCTTAGAGCAGGGGTGGGCATTTCTGGTCCTGAACGGCTGTTGTGTCTGCAGCATTTTATTTCTACAATTACCCTGACTAATTGAGCTAATTGGTTATATACACAAACATGGAGTTGCTTATATATTAGCCTAGATCTAAGAAAAAAATTCTTATAGGGAAACAAGAACAGTTTTTGGTGGTCATTCATGAGAATTGAAAGAAATGCAGCAGAAATGGCAGATTCCATCAGTGGTTTGGCTGAGTGAAATAATGAACCAATTAAAGGCCAAAGGTTTGAGTGAACCTGCGGCCCATGTTGCCCACCCCTGCATTAGACTTTGTCATTTTGGATTTTTGGACAAGGCGTTGGGGACTGCTTCTGCTGACAGGGTTTATATTCATATGTGAGCTGCTCAATGGATCAGGACTGATTCCTACAAGCTGCCTTCTTTTTTTGTTTAATGCACCAGCACATTTGCACATCTGGGCATCCAAATGTGAAGAGATGAGTAGGTACGGTAATAAAATGTAATTGCAGTTTGTGTGACTCAGAAAAAAATCCCCCAGGAGCGTATGTTACTACGTTTTAGAAAGTGACCTGGATACGAAGTGGAATAATACTGCAATGGAGAATCCATGGTTTAGAATAATCTTCATTTTCATTCGTTTTTGGCAGACAGAACTTAAAGGGCATCAAAAGTCGATTCTCAGACGGGACGTTGAACGTCCAATGTTTACAAACAAATCACTTGCATTTGTTGACATCTTGCATTGTCAGATGACCAATTTCATTCATCAACCAATGTTTTGTGTACACGAGTACATAATCCTTCTATTTCGGTTCGTTTGCGCAGGTGCGGCTCGCTGATTGGCCGATAAACAAAAACAATGGGAATCGACTTTAGATGCCCTTTAATGAACAGCGGTTACTGCAGCGGTTTTGCGTCCCCAACGTCTGTGAGCCGCAAAGTGCAGCACATGTCGTAAAATGCCGAGCGAGCGACACTGAGTGCAGTTGCGACGTAATTCATTATACCTGTTCCTGCCGACGTATCTCTTATCAACAGCATTTCCTTATTACAGTTTTAAGAAAACCTGAGGACAGAGGCACTGTATTTATGGCAGTACACGCATCGCAGAGGCTAATGTTGTCTGATCTGTCAAGGATGTCAACGGCGAGTCAAGCCGAAAGAACAGTTTTGGTGAGAAGATTTCAATCATTGTCGCTAGTGAACTAACATTAACGTAAATTCACTTGCATTACTGCCGAGATGGCAAATATATCGGCGCCGTATGATCGTTATTTCTATAATATCTAAAAGGGAGTCTAGCGTTTTATGAACGAAGGATTGGATATTGGCTGAAAATGTTATTAAATATGGTCTTCTAGTCGTGCTTATAAGTGGCAGAGTAAATATAATCTGACTGCTCATTAGTGCGTCTTCTTGTTAAGCTTGCAAATAGAAATTGCGATGCACTTCACCTGCTCTTATAGTGCTGCATTATGACAAAATTCATATCCAGCTTCGTCCTGGGGATATACCCTTGGAACATCATCCGTTCGAGGACGGGCCATTCGTATGCGGCTGCTTGGATGTGGTAGATCATTGAAACCATAGAAGAAGGAAGAGTCACGTATAGTTTCCTGTAATTAATCAGGAAGCGCATCACAGACGCCCATTGCAGTTTGTTTACAGTTTCAGCTCTGGTGCGATGGCACGTTGTCACGTCATCACGTCATGCAGCACTCAGAGGATCTTTAGTAAATTGTATGCAAAATGATTTCAGGCGGCTGAATTCAAATGGCTGCTGAAAGAAGAGGTTCATGCTGTCCTGACGCAGCTACAGGATATTCTGAAGGTAAGATTTGCGAACAATTCTGAATTCATACTCAGTTTGAATGAATTATTTTTGGGTAGCGGACCTATCCTCAGAGGTGAGCTTTTGAAGGACATTCGTTGTTTTAGAAAAACATGTCATGCGTAATGGAATTAGGCTGCGAATTGTTAAATATTGGCGTTTATTTATTTACTACCCACTTCCTTCTCCTTCTAGGAGGCATCACGACGCTTTAATATGCCGACATCTGGTATAGAGAGCCAAGTCAAACCGGAGAACTTCATCCTGGGCAGCTCAAGGTTAGGGAAAAAAAGAAGAAGCCTTTCCACTATTTGCGCTTAGATTTTACAGTTTTAACAGACTCTATTATCTGGCGTATTTTACAGTGCTGGTGCTCATTTAAAATACCCCCAGTTTATACAGTTAACTACAGTAGTTCTGCTTTAGCTGCTTCGCCCCCCACTGGAGATCTGTTCAGCAGTATGTGGCAGAGACCCACTCATGAAACATAGCGCAACACTGCCCACCACTAATGAAACTGATCGCATGATTTCATTTTGGGTCCTGCTGAACCAACTAAAATATACTTAGCAATATTAAATGGTAAAAATGGAGGTGGAATATTGATGTAATTGCAGGTTTAACAGCTTAAGTGCTAATTTTAAGTGAAACGGCATATTTATTTATTTATTTTTTACTAAAGCACTTGATCCAAAAATTTGGGACTTGTGCATAGCTTAATCTGAGCTCTTTCAACTTCCTGTTTGCTTGGCAATTTACTTGGGACCTCAGTTTGTTTGTTTTTTAAGTTCAGATCCAAGACCAGTTTTGTGCCTGAATTTTCCCAAGGAAGAATAATTCACTTTTGTTCACGAAAGGGTTTGAAATAACTGCTCTTTCATGTCCTCTGTGAAATCACTGACCTGTAGCATGGAGCTGGTGAAAGGAGTGCTAACTTTACAAGGGGAATCGCTCACACAAGCAGTAAGTGCACTCTGTATTTGTATTATCATCTGCGGGTTCATGGTCTGGGGTTGTGTTTGTGCTCTTGGCGTGGGCAACTTGCACAGCTGTGAAGACACAATTGACACAGAGGCCTCGCGTGTAAATGCTGCTTTCCTGACGTCATATTTTTCAGGGATTCAGGATTATGCCAAGCCGCACTGCATGTAGCCCCACTGATGTAAGCTTGTATGGGCCCTGGTTACCTAAATGGTGTCCAAACCTTTCCATTTATCTTAACTAACCTAGACCACCCAAACAGCTGTGAATATTTGTTTTGTCAAAATTAGAAATATGGGGGAGAAGCCCCTCTATGCCAAAGTAAATCTCTTACCTGTTTGTTCAAGCTACTCCTTCAGAACTTCACTTTATGCGTATCTTTTCTTTCACAGGATATCAATATAAAAATGGCTAAAAGTAACCAAATCTTGAATTTTACATTTCGGGGGGACAAGCAGTGGAAGTTACAGCAGGTATTTCTGTATTCCCATTGTATGTTTCAATCTGTCTAGTCTTAATCTTATGTATTGTGTAATGTTATCAAATGGATGCACAAAAGTTTTGTTATCCGTACTATGATCATGCATTTAAAGAATAGATTCATGGTATCCTAGCAACTGGATAGTGTAATTATAACAAGGGCCAACACTAAGATTTGAGTGGGAGTGGCTTATCACTGTGTGTCTAGGCCTGTTCCATGTCTCCTCACATGGCTAAATTTCCTTAATATACGCACACTTTGGCAACATATTGTGACGTTGAAGTTAAAAGTTCAATATAGTGTCTACATCTTAATATTTTACTGAGTTTGGATTTACAAAGGAAATGGGGGGGGGAGACATTTTGTGGCATGGTCACTATTTCAGATCGTTCATTGAAGTCACACAGCTTTTAATTAGTAGTAATAGTGTGGAAAAGTGCAATGAGGGCTCGCTACCTATAGAGAAATTAAATAACCTTGCTGACCTCATATTCTCATTCACTATTATCGTGAAATAATGTCATGGCGCATATCTTGGCTATTAATTTGGTGGCATTTCCCTAAATACTCGCTGCCAACTTTGTTACCTACGTTACCAATAAACGCCACTAACTTGCTTTGTTAGTGTGTGTGCTTGGTCTAATACTGCCCTCGAGTGGTCTTGCTGTAAGTCTAAAAGGAATGCGCATTATGCTCACTGCACTTAATAGGATCATTCCAGAAATGGGATGCTCTTGCAGACAAGCACTAAAAACATGAACCCACGCGTCATCTGCGCAAGCGTGCTAGTGCGATTAAGGGTGAATAATCAGGCAGCCTATCTGTAACCCTTTATGCACAGCTAAATGACTGGCTTAAACGGTGAAGACTCCAGGGCAAATGAGGGAGGAAAGGTATTCTGTAAAGTGAGTGTATTTATGGGCGTATGGTTTCTTACTGCAGTTAGTTTCCTGGCATGCGTTTTTTTTTTTTTTTTTCCGTGTGTCATATTTTATACTTGGTATGAATGGTGTTATAATTACACTGACAGAGTTAAAATGTGTTGAGACCCGTGGATGTTGCTGGAGAGCTGAATCTATCTGCTATTTCACTTCAGATCCAGGATGCCCGTAATCACGTGAACCAAGCCCTTCAGCTGCTTGCCAACAGGGATGAGGCGTATGACTTTAAAACAGGGGCCCAAGTCAATAAGGTGCGTATTCACGCGGGACCCATGTTAGTGCCTGCTGATTGGCATTAAAAATGACCTTATCGGTGACGGATGGGTCACTGAGAGACCTCTTGTATTTGCCTCGCATATTTTTTTTTTAAAGGGTTACGAAGTGTTTCACTCAAACCTTGCCTGGGCTGCAGTTAGACTCAGTCTACTTAGTGAACCATTTAAATTGATTTGAAATCCAGGGAACTGCCCTCAGGTTAATAATTGTACGGCATTGTGTACAGTGCTTTCCACTAATATTGGTACCCTTTACAAAAATGAACACAACAACTTATTAATTAATGCCTTTATTGTCAATAAGACAATCCACTTAATGCATTGTGCTGCCTCCCTTTGCCAAGATAAAGTTCTGAGTCATCATCGATTGTGTACAATGCATTAGCTTTCTGGCAGAGGCAGTCAGGTTGTCTCTAAATATTGGCTGGTCTTTGGTGGAATCTATGATACCGTACATCCTATGAATTTGTCTTGGACCCTTGGAAGAAAAACAGCAACACAACATCTACTAGAAGGGCACTTAGTCGAGCACATACCTCTGCCAAGCCATATGTCTGTATTATTGGTTCTTCCAGATCTAGAATCCAGAATATGCTCCAGATCAGTTCCCAAATTGAATCAGCTCATCCTTGGACTACCACGTACCATTCTAAAAAATTTTATGCCAATCCGTTCATAACTTTTTGAGTTATCCTGTAAAAAGACAGACAGACAAACAAACAAACAAATCACAGGTCATTCTTAGAATGACGACTTGCCGAAATCAAAATTTAAACAGGTGAAAAGATATACAGTGCTTAACAAATTTATTAGACCACCACCCAATGTAAGGTTTATGCCACAGCTGCCCTAAATTAACAGTGTTGGTAATTCGTGGGCTGAGAATTAACTGGACCTATCTCCACTTTTTACTGAATGAAGAAAATGGGATGTGAAATTTTGCCGCATCATAATTTCTCACTCCAAGTATACTTTTCAGATATATTCAGGGGAGTTATTTTTTGGACTGAAAGGTATAATTTCATGCCGTAATACCTTTAGTAGAATGATTTTAGATAAGGGATCTAGGAAAATGTAAATGGAGATAGACCTTTGTAATTTTCAAAATGTCATAAATTTTATAGGTATATGGGTCTATCTCCTAGATAGCTCATTGTATTTCCAGAAATGTTTAGCCACAAAGTTCTGTCTCGCCTTGTGTTTTTTAAAAAAAGAACACAATCATGTGACTCCACCCAAATCTGCAAATTGCATGTTCATGGTAAAAGGTAATACAGAATTTGAAAGAAGAACAGAGTATCTGACAATAATAATCACAGAAAATGGGCAGCCGCGTCCTGTTTGGAAATAAATAGGAAACAAACCTTGTAACACTGAAATGAGCTATGGAGTCCCGAGGGTGTTCAGTGTCAACTGCTCCTATCTCTATAGCCAGAACGAGTTCATCTGAGTACATTTAATGCAGACATGATGCACACTACATAGTAAACAAACTCTGGCCTTGGGCTTGGTTTCAACGAGTACTATGTCCATATTGTACTTGTTCATGTGCAAACACATGCATCTTGCAATGCATAAAATATAAGATTGAAAATCAAGTAGTACTATCTTAAGTGGCCCCCTGGAATAAGACAACCCTTATGAAAAATTACCACTAAATACTACAGTAAAAATACTATAGTTTTCTATAGTAACTATGGTGTTTTTGCGGAATTACTATAGATATACTGTAGTAACTCTGCAGTTTACTATAGTGATGCTAAAGTAAATCACAAAAGTCAAACTCTACTATAGTAAACTATAGCAATGATATTCAATTACTATAGTATATTTGCAACAAACTATAGTTTACTGTAGTGAAATGTAGTTATATCCCCGAAATACGCGTTTCGGGGATATCATGGTTTCACCCCACCCGCCGCCGCCGCGTCCGCAGATTTTAGCTGTTAGCGCGATAACTCACAAAATACTTTACATTGGCTTCTCATTTTTAGCATATGAGTAGATATGGTAGAGAGGATGAACTGATTAGATTTTGGGAAAGTATGCACTCCTAGGTTTGCCACCAGGTGGCGCTATATAAAAATCAGTTTTTTAACCATATCTCTGGAACAATTACTTACACAGACCTCAAATTTGCCTCATATTGTAGGTCTAGTAAAGGGGAATCTAATAAAGGGGGCTTCGAGGATTGGGGAATTTCGAGGATATACCCCTTGCTGTCGGCCGCCGACAGCGTAGGCCTAGTTTACTATAGTTTACATCAATTTTACTGTAGTAAACTATAGTTAACTATAGTAAATTTTTATAAAGGAAGTGAAGGGTTTTAAGACATAGACGCTTCATTCAAGTGCTGTAGTACCTACCTATCTAAAATATCCCAGATTTCATCATCTTACAACCTTCTATTTGGTATATTAGAGGGATTTTGCTTGGAAATGGTAGAGTGGATAGAACCTTTGCTCAGCGATCTTGTCATCCTGATCAGGTGACCCTATATCCAGCTCCCTGATTGGACAATGTGGACATAGAACTTTTTAAATTGAAGTGGACTGAAAATTCATACAAAGTACTGTGCACTTTCTGGATGTTTCTCCCAGCTGCCATCTATCATTGAAAAAATTACATCAGGATATAGTACCTGTTAATACTGAGATTATTTCTATGGTAGAACATAATTTTTGATGAAAAGTGGAGATAGGCCCAGTCAATCCTCAGCCCACGAATTACCAAAATAATTTTTATGTTTCTGTAATGGTTAATCCACCAGTATGTGCAAGCTCTTTAACTGAAATGATATTATTAATGCTAAAATATAATTATTGTTATCCATGAATTTTTGAATATACCGTTTTACAAAAAAAGCAGAAAAAAATAGTTAAGCACATTACTATTTTTTGATTAAAATGCCAAATAACAGTTTTTTTATTGCATTCCTGAACATAAAAATTAGTTTTAGTGGTTGAATACAAGAATGCAAGCTGTTATCAAGGCCAAAGGAGGCCATACAAAATATAGTTTTTTATGTGTGAATAAGGACTATTACTTATTATGGTTTCAGTTCATTATTTGCCAAAGAAATAACAAAAGAATTTTTAGTTTTAAACAAGTTTTTGACAAATATCTTAAATATTCATGTTTTCTCATTTTTTTAAGACAGGTGGTGTAATAAATTTGTTAAGCGCTGTATAATCTAAACAACAAAATCAAAAAAATTCATTTTGGCAAAAATAAAAAAAAATGACGTCAAGTTCACATACTTGCGTCAGAGTGACGTCAGCGTGACCCCTAACCGCTAGAACCGCATTGTGTTGACGAAAAGAATGACGTTTAGTTTCAAGTCTCTAGCTTAATTTGAAGCAAAGTTTTGGATCAAAATGTGTTTTCGACCTTTTGTGTGACCTTGACCTTGAACTTTGACATAGACACTTAAAAAAAGTGTAGGTCTATGGCGAGTAACCTGTCCCCAAGTTTTGTTAAGATTAGTGTAGGATAAATGGCAAAAGGGTGCGCAACTAACAAACTGAGAGACAAGTGGACGTCTAACGCAACCGTCTGATATACTTGAAAAATCGTATGATGTCGGCAAGTAAAAAAAACGGGTGAAAACATAACCTCTTTAGCGGAGGGAAACATCCACCTCCATAACTTCACTGTGGGAATGAGGCTCTTTACAGAACTGATATCTTTGTTTTACAGCAATGCCAACCCAGGTATATATCATCAAAAAGCTCTATTTTGGCCTCATCTGACAGAAGAACTAAGTCCCATTGGAAGTTCCTGTATGATTTGGCGCACTGATGGCACATGCATTTGTTTTTTGATGACAAAAGAGGCTTTTTCTGGCAGTCCTCCCTAACAGTCTGTAGTTGTGTTGATGGCATCTCATAATAGTTTTGGAGACTTTCTGGCTTACAAATTTAATGTATACTTTTCTCCAGCTGCAATCCTTGGAAATTGGCCATATTTCTACTCGTAATTATGCGCCTGGGAAACACGATTTTATGGGTGACTGTTTGTTTTTTAAATAATGATGGTAAACTGAATGTAAAGTATGAATAGGAATGTACTTTGATTAGATGTTTCTTAGAAATTTACTTCGATTAGGTTTTCTTGGGGTGCCTATAACAGACCTTTCTAAAATGCAGTGGTAAACTTTGCCCCCGTAGTTACTGTTGCTAGGACCCCCAAGCTTCACAGCACATTTCCAAAATGGCGACCAAATAGCACAAATTTGATCACCTCTCTCTTGCGTATTCCGAATAATATTTTGGTGTGTTTCTTGCTGAATGGGTCTGACTTGTCCAAGAAAGTTCTACTAAGAAAACTTTACCATTTTTCTCAAGGATATGTGCACAAAATCAAGATTTTTGACGGAACGGGTGGAGATGTCAGTCGCAGCAAAGTGCTGGCAATCTATGCAGAAAGATCAAACCCTCCATGAACTATACATTTAAATCCAGCCAGAAAAAATAGTGGAATCGTACTACAAGTGTAAAGTGTGAGTAGTTTTTCATATGGATGGATTATAGCTACAATCATTGGAATTTTCGTTTTGGGTTTGTAAGTTAGTGCATTCGTCAACAACATGTTGCATCTCCATCTGATGATGTCTGACTGGTTTTGTAAGCACTACAGTATTACAGTTACTAATGTTACTCTCAGACTGCTCATTTTGTTTCATCTTACCTGAAGGCTATCTGCGAGGCGTGCACTTATCGGTCTAATGGATTTGTACGAATCAGATGTTTTAGATGGATTTTGTCTACATTATAACCGATTAATTTCTCAGTTAATTTCACTTCACCCACTGTGTTCATTGGGAAATCAGGGTGCTTTCCTCATCCTGGTTAATGCTGGCAGAATTTTCGCTCACTTACATAACGTTTTGTAGCTAGCTAACTAAGCCACAGAACTTCTCCAGCTTGCTTGAAGCCAGACATACACTGTGCCAAGTTTAGAATTACTGTCGTTTAATCCAGCTCACGCTGCAAGAGTAAATCATCTGCGATGTAAAGCCAAAGCTCACGGTTTATGTGCTCACATTGCAAGGTCCGATTGTCAAGCCATGACCTGAGTGCACACACTGTGCCTCCTATCAGCTCCTGTGGACCGTTCTGGCCATTGACAAGGTCACCAACCTCGTCTATTACACACAGCTTGTGATCACTTTGTTTGTGGGACAATATGAGGGCACTACCAGGTCAGGCAGGAGTTTTAGAAATTAAGGCAATCTGATTGGTTATTATTCTGTGCATGATTGACAGGTTGGAAAGGTCCATTGTGGCCTTAAATGGAAGATTGGATGGATTTATAGCAAGCACATCTCTTTTAATCTGCTTAGTTAATATTTTCTGTGTCCCAATACTAGTTAAGGGCACTATATCTGAAGCAGCCACTGTATTGCTGTACTGCAGGAACGTGTTGAAATTAAATCGCACATCAGTCCTGTTTGCTGAATTTTGTGAATATCCATATTTATTTTTTTAATTTTGCATCTCCTAATCCCACGCGGGTCTGGATTGCCCAATCAATGAGTAATGTTGTGTTCCTGGAGCAGCTGATGGACGCGGTGATGTTGCAGCTGACCCGCGCACGCAGTCGCCTCACCACACCCACACCCATGACCCTCCCTGAGCTGGCGTCCAGCGCACTAATGGTGAGCCTGCCACATAAACACAATCCCCCACCCCTCATCATGAACCCCAGCCTCTCACATCCTTCTCTTGTTCCTCTCTGCAGAAACTCTTCACGCCCTCCATGCCAGGAGATGTGCTGGTGAACCTCTACATCAATCTCAACAAGCTGTGCATGACTGTTCACCAGCTGCATGTCCTCCTGCCTAACGCCACTAAGGTATCACTGTGCACCGCTTCATTGCTCCCACTGTTCTCCAAGGTACCCTGCGTAGCTGCCTGTGTCGTCCGTGAGAACAGGAGTGAGGGCAGACTTAAGAGTTTCACTTCCAGTTTCATTTAAAAACTATGGAAAGTATGGTTTTACATCAGAGGTGAGAGAGTGTTGGGGAATTCTCTGAGAGACACAACTTTATTGTAGTTTAGGAGTTTGTGTGCAACAGGGATCTTGGGAGCTTGGTTGTCTGTAGCATTAGCGATTGGCAGGGTTTCCCTTGGAGCCAGGTAAGGGGACAGGTAGAATGTGATTCAGAAAAGACCTATGAATTGGCAGGTAGGGGATGTTTGTACCTCGCCCTGTCCAGACAATTTTTCCCCACTTCTTGTATCCCGCAGGGAGGCTGGGAGCGTTGAGTCCCACTCTACCATTTCCAAAGTCTCCATAAGTGGCCTTGAGTTGCGGCCAGAGGGTTTTCAATGCCAGTCATGGCGTTCCTGGACATCAGCAGTGAGAGAGACTATTAAGCTGAAGAGGGGGGCCTTTCAGGCTTGTCAGGCCCAGGGGATTACTGACTCAACAGACAGGTGTTGGCGGGCAAGTAGGGTTAGAGCTACTGCAGTCGCAGGAGCAAAAACTTGAGTTTGGGAAGATTTCAGGGAGGCCATGGAGGAAGACTTTCAATCCGTCTCAGAGGTTCTGGCAGACCGTCAGACAACTCTGGACGGGGAGGCAGGACTTCGCCCAGGCTGTTTTCAGCGGGGGTGGGGAACGGTCGACTTCGACTGGGGATATAGATTGGCGGATTGAGGACTATCGGGTTCACATTGCTCAGCTTCCTGGAGAAAGCTTACTCTGAAGTGCTGGAAAGGAGGCTCCATTCAACTGATGAACCTCAAATCCCAGAGGAGCTATGCAGGTTTTGTCCTAGGCGTGGAATAGTGGACCAGATTATTTACCCTTGCACAGATACTTGAGGGGTTGTGGGGGTTTACCCATCAGTTGTTTGTGTTTTGTGGACCTGGAAAAGACTTATGACTGTGTCCTTGGAGGCATCTTGAGGGGGGTGCTTTGGGAGTATGGGGTTTCAGGGCTGTTAGTTTGGGCCATCCGATCCTTGTCTAACCAAAGCCAGAGTTGTGTCCGCATTCCTGGTATCAAGTCGTACTTGTGTCCAGTTGGTGTTGGACTCCGCCAAGGATGTGCCTTGTCACCTGTTTTGTTCATGATTTTCATGGACAGGATATCGAGGTTCAGCTGAGGGTGTCCAGTTTGGAGGCCTAAGGGTTGCATCTTTGCTGTTTGCAGATGATGTGGTCCTGTTGGCCTAATCGGGCAGTGACCTCCATCACGCACTGGAGCGATTTGCAGAGATGAGTGTGCAGCGGTTGGGAGAAGGATCATTACCTCTTAATCTGAGGCTATGGAGCCAGAAAAGTGGATTGTCCCCCCCGAGTGAGGGGTTAGACACTGGCTCAAGTGGAGGAGTTCAGGTATCTTGGCATCTTATTCAGGAATGAGGGTAGGTTGGAGCGGGAGATTGATAGGCGAATCAATGCAGCATCTGCAGTGATGTGGACATTGTATTAGTCTGTCTACTGAACCTCCTGTTTTACCGACGAGTCTATGTTCTCGCCCTCACCTATGGTCACAAGGTTGGGGTAGTGACTGGAAGGATGAGATCCGGTATACAAGCGGCCAAAATTAATTTTCTACGCAGGGTGGCTGGGCTCACCCTTCGAGATAGGGTGGGGAGCTCCGACATCCAGGAGAGACTCTGACTAGAGCCACTGCTCCAAGGCCTTGAGGGGAGTCAGCTGAGGTGGTTCGGGCACCTGCTTAAGACACCTCCTGGATGGCTCTCTTTAGAGATTTTCTGGGCATGTCCATCTGGGAGTAGGTCCAAGGGCAAATTTTATTTCATATTTTATTTTCTCATTTTTAGCCTGCTTGGCCTTTAGCCAAATCGGGCGTGCGCAGATGCCTTCGTGGTGGTCTGTCGTGCATCCGTCCGTGTGTCCTAAACTTTTTGCCTTGTCAGCCAACTAGCGCCTTCAGTTTTGGACGGGTCTTTCTCATATTTTATATGCGTGTATATGGGATGAAAATCTCGGCCAGGTTTGTTGGCCATGTGCGATTGGCCAAGCGGGCGCAGTGGCTTTGCCAGTGTTTTTTTGAAGGACTGTGACTAGACAGGCCATCCTTCCTTTTTTAAATTTTGTGGCAAATAGTTGGAATAATATTCAAAGGGGCGGAAATCAGCTAGGCTAGTGTGCTCTTTATTGGAAGCAGTCCAGCAGAATAAGGAGACGTTTGTCATTAATAGCGCATACCCCTCTCACTAACAGTTAACACTATTTTGCACAGCAGTAAAAATTTGCTGCTAACTCTCTTCCAGATCAGCGACATCAATAATTGTACACAATTATCACATAACTACACTGTCACACAGCGCGATGGGCCACAGTCCATTTACCCCTTCACGCACGCTTACGGAAATTTCTGTATTATGCTAAATGACTCCTCTGCCTGGATACGGATTTTTCTGTTTTTCGTTTGCCTTGGAGTCCTCAATCTTATCCAGAAAGGGCCAGTGTGGATGCAGGCTTTCATTCCAACCATGCAGTTGCACACCTAATTCTGTTAATCAAGGTCTTCAGCAAAGATCTGAATTCAACCTAATCATGTTTCTCTGAATATTTGTTCTCTATACATAAAATCAGCTGCATTTTGCTGCAAATGAATGCATCCAACTTGTGCTGAAATGTGTAAACAACATTTCATTTCACTATTACATACCACAAAATGTTATGGTTAACTCGGAAGGAAACTCTGAGCATATCTGATATCTGGTCTTGATTAACTTGGGCAGAGCAGTCATGTTTGGTTTTGTAAAAGCTGGGTGTCAAAGGGTTAACATAATAGTTTGTGTTTGGCGAAGAGGGGTGCCATCACTACAATATGTTGGGATTCACAGAACTGTTGTTCTAATCTCCTTGTTCATTTACAGAATTTTCAGCCAGCCGGGAGTTCTGTTTTGCATAACCCTGGGTCAATGTTGTAAGTATCCGCTACATTACTTTTGTATTTCAGAATGGTTTTAGTGTTGTCAGATTTAAGTGAATTATTCTTCGGACCATTTTTTGTGTTTGATTATTGTTACATTTTCCAGGAATTAAAAAAAAATAGATTTCTTTATAAGATGTTCTTTACAAGTTTCATTTAGTTAAAGTTTCGTATAGCCACATCTGTTTCTGTGTTTAACTCATTTGGCGCCACACTTTCAATGGTCCAGCTGGCCATTTTTATGCACTGAATACATGGGGAAAGATAAACGCAAGATTATGAGTGACCACGAGCGTGGTGATGAAATTGCAGTGCCATCTGGCGGAGATAGGTGGTACTGAAATCTAACGTGAATCTATGGCGCTTGGCGTCATACTATTTGCCAAAGACATAGATCAACGTCAATGGCGCCAAATGAGTTAATGATCTCTCTGAATTTGTATTTGTTTTCATGTCTTTTGTCCATTGGCCAGTGAAGTCAACAACACTAAATTTGAGGTCAGTCACGTGCAGAAGGTGGAATGTGTGGTTCCGTGGCTCAACGACACTCTGGTCTTCTTCAGTATCTCTCTCCAGCTTTGCCAGCAGCTGAAAGATAAGGTGGGTGGAGCTTGTGGAGTTGGCGAGGCTTCAGACGGGTAGGTGGAGCCTCTCTGTAGTGGGTGGAGCCTCAGCAGGGTGGGTAGAGACCAGTGACGGCTAATGAACTGAAAATTGGTGAATCACAGTACAACCCTTGAAAAAAGTGATTAGTCTTCACCTGTTTTCACTCATTTATTTAAATTGACATCAGTTTTCATTATCTCTATATTATCTTTATTATTTCACAAAGTAGATGGGGATGTAGTGTTATACATTTCTATGTCCATCCATCCGCTTGTCATGCCTCTTGTTTGGGCCAGAACTCTGATACAGTTCAATATTTCTCCACTAAATTTCATATATGGACACATCTTATGATGCAGATGTGTGTTTTCATACGTCTGTCCTCCTGTCCATCTGTCCCTCCCTTTACTGCTCTTTGTTTCCAGGCCAGATATCAGCCAAGTATTTCATGGTTGTTATAAAATGTTTTCAGGCGGGGGATAAAATGAAGTGATTTACAAATTTAAGCACTCAGCTGAATTGCATGTGGATTATTTTACTGTGTAACTTATGTATTTGCATTTAAGGGGGCCAGTCTGGTAAAAAAAAAAAAAAAAAATTCTCAATTTTTGTTTTAGTATTTAAGTGATACTTTGATGTATACTCTTCAACATTCAATTGATGTTTTTATGATATTTTTAGTATTTGATTGTATTTTAGGGCAAAAAAAAGATCAGCTAAGCCTATAATCAGACCTGAAGTGGATAATTTTGGTCCAAAATGAAAAAAAAAAAAAAAAAAAAAAAGTCAAAATTGACCTTTTTTTTTTTTAGTGTTGCAGTGGACCTCTGGATGTAACTGACAGGGCACTAATGTGTTTGCTGCCATCTATTGGCCAAGTAGGGTCAATTATTATTTCCTTTATAAAATGCCTAATTATCTCAGAATTAGAAATTTTGGACAAAAATTGCTGTAACTTAAAAAAATATTCATCAGAATTACTTCAAAATTGGCAGTAAGATTTGTTTTCATACAACAAACAATCCTATGATGGTTTTTGCACATACATACCTCACAAGCAAAATTATTAACAAAAAAACACTCTAATTTCTGTTTTTCTTTGAAATATTATATGTAAATGATGAAAATTATACAAACAGTGTCATAGGATTGTTGTGCGTACCGTATACTATCAAATCACATAAAAGTGCCTTGATATTGTAAGTACAATTACTGTAGTAGTACAAAGAACAAGCACTACAATATATTTTGAATATTCATGTCCTTGAGAAATTTGCATATTTAATGAGATAAATAAATTTCTCAAGAAGATTCAGATGCTCCATTGTCTCAGCTCTCCAGAAATGTATGGTTCATAGGAGTTTACTTAATCAAGTAATGATTTTTTCAGAATTCTTTATTTACTTGCATTTCACTGTATTTTACCAGACTGGCCCCCTTAATAATGGAAGCTTTTGGGTTCATAAAACTTTGATGAGAACACTTATCTCACCTTCTTTACAGATTTCTGTCTTCTCGAGTTATTGGAACTACGGACGTTTCTAATCATTGGCTGCTTACATCATTTTTGAGGGATCAAGGCAATAAGAGCACTATACCGTAAGAGTCTTAATTTTGGCCAGTGTTTTTTAGTTATTGGCACTTTGTCCTGAATAATCTTACACAAAGTTTTACAGTTATGGGTCAGTGTTAGAAAATGTGGGTTAGTTCTGCATTGGAGTGATACTTGGAACAACATTTTGGTGGAAGACAACCAAGCAGAACTATGAATTGCTTTGGGTTAGGGGAATGTCACACTTTACAATCAGGATTTTTTGTTCAGACAACAGATGTTCAGTTCATGTCTGAAATCAACATTAGGTAGTTGGGCTGTGTGAATGGTCCAGTCTGTCAGTATTTTTAAACCTAAATATAAGTTTATTTAAGTAAGAAAAGATACGCAGGCAGATTTTAATCCAGAAAGAAGTTCCAAGAGATGCACTGAAAGCCTTAAAGATACAGTGTTGCATAACTGTTAAAAGTGTAGTTGGTCTTGAGCGTGCGTGAAAAAATGTCTCTCCGCTTCCTCCATCAGAACATGAGTAGCTAAAGTTTTCTTGTAACGCCACAAATCACATGAATATTGACGGGTACAAATGGTATACCTAGAACAGAGAAGTAGCTTGAGACAGAGATTAATTTCAGAAATTTACATTTAAATATTGAATTGCAACTTCAAAATCCCTTTTCATACATTTTACATTCAATTTACGGATATTTCAAGGGAAACATGATTTCTTAATCAGATTAATTTCTGGAGCTAGCTCACGTTTTTTCACTGAGTTGTTGCTAAGCGCATTCGCTAGCTAGCAAGCTTGGCTGGCCAGCGAGCTAGCTATTAAGTTAGCTCACTATTAGCCAGGTTTTCCAACCAAAGCCAGATTTCCTTAATTTTGTTTTTACATTGAATTTGCTTTCATATTTTCCTCATGCAGATTGCAAGCTAGCTAGCACCGAAAATTTGTTTTGGTTTCTTTGACGAGTTCAGGGAATCGTAGCTACTGTAGTAATGGACTTTCTAGAGCAACTGTTGCCAAGAGGCTCAGAGGAGAGGGATTGGGATGGGAAGCAGAATATTGATAATACTCAAATATGCAGAAATCGAATGTAAAATGTACGTAGTGCTATATTGATGTGATGCAGCATTTACATTTAAATTATCAGATATTTTCACATTTGCTGTCTGTCACTTAGTGCCAGTTCACCTCACTTACATGAAAAAATAGGTTGAAATGTACAGTTTGAAACCCTACTTGCTTGCTGATGCAGCAGATGCCACGAGAAGAATGCGGTGCTCATCAGTAAGAGTCATCAAGGCAAATCTTGTGAATATCAGATATAAAATGCTATTTTCAGGGTGAAATACCTGTTGTCATCTTAGCAACTGAGGCAGATCGATGAGTGTCAGAAGTAAATTAGAAGTTGTTGTGCTCGCCAATACATTTCAGAATGTGATCGGGGCCATCTTGTGCAAGTAGCCTTTTGAGCACTAAGCATTTCTTCTCTTGCGTTCAGTGTGTCAGTATCATAGTCTTGTGGTTTCAAAATGGCGGCTTATGGAGGTGCTGCTATTTATTTAAATTCTTACCCTAGATGGGGAAACGAAGTCTTCAAACCATGTAAGTAGAAATGTTCAAAACCGTGTGTGTGTGTATGCATATATATATATATATATATATATATATATATATATATACAGTCATGCCAAAAATTATTCATACCCCTACCAATTTTTGTTTTTTTTCCGAGATATTTTTTGACAAATCAAATTTATTCTTGCACAAATGACACAGTAAGTTGACATAAGGCTGCAAGAATTTCTGTAAACAATTTTTCGAGAAATACAATACTTTTTGGTATTTTATTTGACAAATTTACAAAAAATGGCATGTCCACAATTATTCATACCCTTTTCTCAGTAATTGATGGAAAAGCCTTCATTCACGATTTAAAGCCTCCAAACGCTTCCTGTGGTTGATCACAAGGTTTCTACACGTTTCCACGGGGATTTTGGCCCACTCCTCTTTGGCAAACTTCTCCAGGTCCTTGAGTTTTGAGGGTTTCCTTGACATGACCTTGGTCTTCAGTTACCTCCACAGATTCTCGATAGGATTGAGGTCGGAGCTCTGGATTGGCCGCTCCAAAACGTTCACTTTGTTTAACTAACCATTTCTTGACGGATTTGGCCGTGTGTTAAGGATCAGTATCCTGTCGGAAGATCCATTCCTGCCCAAGACCAAGTTTTTCGGCTGATTGCTTGATGTTTTCACTGAGGATCTGAATATACTGGTCCTGTTTCATAACGCTATTCACTTTAACAAGGTGTCCAGGCCCATTCGCTGAAAAGCAACCCCAGAGCATTATACTCCCGCCACCGTATTTGACCGTTGGGACAGTTTTTCTCGGGTTGAACACTTCACCTTTCTTACGCCACTTCGACTTCTCCAACCCAGACACACAAGAACTCGTTTAGCCTTCGCAAAAGCTCACCTGGATGAAGATATAAGCTTCTGGCTGTCAATGTTATGGACGGATGAAACAAAGATGGAGCTGTTTAGGCACAGAGATGGGGCTTTTGTTTGGCGTAAGAAGGGTGAAGCGTTCAACCTGAAAAACACAGTCCCAACGGTCAAACAAGGTGACGGGAGTATCGTTCTCTGGGGTTGCTTTTCAGCGAATGGGCCCGGACACCTAGTTAAAGTTAATGGCATTATGAAACAGGACCAGTATATCCAGATCCTCAGTGAAAACATCAAGCAATCCGGCGAACAACTTGGTCTTGGGCAGGAATGGATCTTCCAACAGGATAATGATCCTAAACACACAGCCAAATCCGTCAAGAAATGGTTAGTGGACAATAAAGTGAATGTTTTGGAGTAGCCAAGCCAGAGCTCCGACCTCAATCCTATTGAGAATCTGTGGAGGGAACTGAAGACCAAGGTCATGGCAAAGAAACCCTTAAACCTTAAGGACCTGGAGAAGTTCGCCAAAGAGGAGTGGGCCAAAATCCCCGTGGAAACATGTAGAAACCTTGTGATCAACCACAGGAAGCATTTGGAGGCAGTAATCAAGAATAAAGGTTTTGCCATCAATTAGTGAGAAAAGGGTATGAATAATTCTGGACATGGCATTTTTTGTCACTCTGTCAAATAAAATACCTTAAAGTATTGTATTTCTCAAAAAATTGTTTTCTGTAATTGTTACAGCCATATGTCAACTTACTGTGTTGTTTGTGCAAGAATAAATTTGATTTGTCAAAAAATATCTCGAAAAAACCCAAAAATGGGTAGGGGTATGAATAATTTTGGGCATGACTGTATGTATATATATATATATATATATATATATGTAGAAACGCAACATAAATTTTGATGTCTCCAGATGGAAAGCTTTTTTCCCCACAATGCTGTTAATGTCCAGTACATATACTTTAATCTGTTAATTGGTTGATACTGATATAGAGTACAGATTGTGCTTTTCGAACGATTTTTTAATGGACAGAGAATTTGTTGAATTAGCACGAAGCAACAAATGTAAAGATCTCCATTTTTTGTGGAAATTGCAAAAAAAAAAAGAGCAAGCATTTGTACATCGTTTTTGTGCTGTATTAACTGAACACCACACAAGCTAGGTGTAACGGACAGGAAGGGCACACAACTTTTTTTTTGCTCTCTTTCTGAATTTCATGTTGGAAACATTTTTGGAAATGAGGCTTTAGGATTTAGCCTGACTCTCCATTTAAGCAATGTTTTAAGACCAAAGAAATTATTGGAATGCAATGTTACTACATGTTCCTGGAGCAAAAGTTCAAATATTTCAGCAGCATTGCTTGCGTTGTCATGCTGTTTTTATTACTTCATTTATTTGTGTAGAAATGTGTATATGTAAATGTTTATATACTTTATAAATGCGTCTTTATCCCACTGTTATGTTCTCATTCAGCAATCCATGTATTACTATTTTAAGGAATTATGAACATGTGCAATTAGCTGAAATGATTAAATAAATGAGTAAATAAATGTGCTGAGCATGTATAATGGCTTTTCAGTGTGATTTCTGCTTTGTGGAGGTTTCATTTTTACTCTCCCGTGTCCCTTCCAAACCAGCTGGTTGACTTCATGACTAACAAATGTATGTGTTGCCAAAGCCCGCAGAGAGTGAACCACATTGGCTCCATTGACCACGGAGTGGAAGAGTGCAATGCCTTCTTTTACCATTGGGGGGCGGCCCAACACAATTCTGAATTCATCCTGCTGCTTTTGTTTGCAGTCACATCAGTAAGCACTAGGGAACCAGTGTAGATACCTTAAAGGAATGCTTACCTTAAATGAAGGGAACAGTGTCTACCCTAAATGAAAAAATTTTCATTTATGGTAATTTGGCCAAACTGAAGTTGTGTCACCTACTTCAAATGAAATACATTTTCTACAGAGTGGAAATATGCTGTATCTGTCGAACCTTGCACATGTAATACATATTTGTCCTTTCTTGAATAAATCGTTAACCCTATCTGCCATGGGGGCTTCCGGACCCCCCTCCCCCACCTTATTTCGAAAACTTTGAGAGCTGGAGCGACCAAACTTGGTACATCTATCTCTGGGCCAAACTATCTCACATGGTGAAAAAATCAAAGATGGCTGCTTTTATGACGTCACAGCGACTATTATGTCCGTGAAGGGTCCGCGACCAGGACTCGACGCGGCTGCGTGGGTTCAATTTTCATAGGAAAATAACTACTTGGTAGTTTTTTCTGAAAATGGTGTCCAAAAATGAAAAAAAAAAAACAAGATAAAGATCATAAAAATACTTTCAAGTGGATATTTCTACAAAAAATGTAAAAAAAAAAAAAAAAAGTTCGTCAAAGTTGGCCAAAATTCCATTTTCAGGCATCCCTTATCTGCCATCTTGTATTTTCCCATGATGCATCATCCCCAGGGTCAAATTTTTGTATCAAAATACATGGAAATGATTTGCTTTAAAAGAACATTTCGGCCTCCTGCGCCATTTCGTTTCCGAGCCCTTCTCAGAAAGTCTGATGGGGGAGGGACCTCCGGAGCGCCCCCACCCCTTGGCCAGATAGGGTTAAAGGAAAAGAAATGGGATAAATCTAATTTAAATGTCAGAAAGTACAGTTATTATTATTTTATACACTGACAATAATTCAGGTACCAGTTGGTAAGGTACTTTCATCCGAATCACAGAGTGGATAAACTAAAAACATTTGTATAGTCCCAAGGATTACCTTGGGCGAGAACAATGCACAAGCTAGCTGCAGTATGTTAATAAAGTTACACCCCCCCCTTGCTGTGGAACCTTCCTTATCTCTTCAATCGGAACAATGGATTGGCTCTCCTGTCAGGTCTTGGTAGTTCGTCATGTTAGACGACATCAATCGGGTATATTTTTGAACGTGCATAAGTGATTTCTCCAAATCGGCGATCGTACCATCAGTAATGCTGTTTATTTTGGTCAGACTCTCCGTACAACCACAAAGGCACCTCATGAAGTTGGGCGATAAAATATTAGTAAAATGCTGACCAGATAATGTGTAACGTCTAAAAATAAATGACGGGACACGTGAAAAAACAAAACGGTTTGGGAGCCTAATTCACGGAAAATCCTTTCTACTGCATTGCATATTTTTAGTAGGCTATACCGGGAGGCAATTTACACTTGTCTACTTCGCCTCCAGAGAGTGGACCTCTTTGAATTTGTTTATGATTTACACACACTTTTAAGCGACAAAGCATGCAGTCAAACCGCACATAAACCAGCAAATTTTTCATCCTGAAGAAAATCTACCCTCATAATTGTACAGGAAAAAATACCATCTTACACTGTGATACAATAACGAAAATACCATGGTATCCTATAGTAAATGACCACGAGAGATCACAGAGTGATCTTGGTGCCCACCGCCGAGAGACATTCGTGAGAAGGAATTTTCCCCTTTCCCTCCTTTACCTTTTATTTTCAAGTCAGAACATTACAACTGACTCACGCTCATGCACTTGCAAAGAAAATTAGCAAAAGTACTCTGCAAAAACTTGTGTGTACATTTTTCTACACCAGAACTAGCGATAAAATCCATGATGGTCACCACTTTGCCATACTGAATATGCACATTAGTTCAAAAAACATATGCTGCAAAACTAGACCTCAAAGGGTATCTGTGTACAATGTTTGAGAAAGATCCATCATTTGATGCTGAAAAATAGCATATTGATTATGCAAATGATCTGCGTACCAAGTTTGAAGAAGATCTACCCAGTGGATACTGAGAAATGGCGGTAACAAGCTTGGGCCTGGAAATCCAATATGGTCGCCATTTTGCCATATTGAATTTGCAAATTAAAACGAAAAACATGTTACACAACTAGACCCCAAGATGTATCTGTTTACCAATTTTGAGAAACTTCCACCAAGTAGATGCTGAGAAATAGCGATGGCAAAAATTCAAGATGGCCGCCTAGCAGCCATATTGAATATGCAAATTCGGTCGAAAAACGTTTGTCACACAACTAGACTCAAGGGCTATCTGTGTACCAATTTTAAAGAAGGTCCACCCAGTTGATACTGCGAAATAGCGGTAACAATTTTGGGTCTAGAAATCCGAGATGGCCGCCATTCCGCCATACTGAATATGCAAATTAGGCAATAAAAAAAAAAGTCTGTTGCAAAACTAGACCCCAAGCGGTACCTGTGTACCAAGTTTGAAGAAGATCCACCCAGCGGTTGCTGAGAAATAGCGATAACAAGAATTGTTCACGGTCGACGGACGGACGACAGACATCGGACACCTGGGCGATTTTAATAGCCCACCATCTGATGACGGTGGGCTAAAAATACCGTGGTACAACGTTCTGTGTCATGGTACATTTTATAAGCGTACACGTACACATGCACAAAAAGAGAAACAAGAATTTTTTTTCATTTAAGGTAGATGTTGCAACTTGAGATGTGTCGAATTACCACAAAAAGAAATGTTTTCATTTAACGTAGTTTTTTCATTTACGGTATCGACAAACCAGTTCAAATGGCAGCAATGCATGATGCTCGGCCAGGCCATTAGACTACACCCTCAAAGCTTCACCAGTGAGGTGGTTTGCTTCATGACCAGCTCCTTCCTCTCTCCACACTCTTCTCTAGACCCATCATTCATGGTCAAGTTCCTCTTTGTCTTTTCTGTCCAAGGGATGTTGTTTCAGAGCAGCTGGCTTTGTAAGATGCTCTATAGCAGGGCTGCCCAACCCTCTTCCTGGAGAGCTACCATCCTGAAGGTTATCACTCCAACCAAAGCAAACCACACCTGCTTTCCCAGTTACAGATCTTGACAAGCTGCTAATGAGCTGAATCGGGTGTGTTGAATTAGGGTTGGAGTAGAAACCTACAGGATGGTAGCCCTCCTGGAACAGGGTTGGAGAGCCCTGCTCTACAGCATACTCAGATTTGCCTGTTTTTGAGATTTATCAGTGGTTCACTTTTAGTGGTAAACCCTCTGTATTGACTTTTGGGATGTCTTTTTTTTTTTTTTTTTATTGTTGACTGGCAAAGACACTCCTCTTGCAAAGGTGTTTTTCTGTACTAGGGAAAGGAATCTACTGTCATCAACCTCTTTAACCATGGTTTTCAATGCCTTTTGTTGTTCCTAAGCTCACCCCTACATTCATTCTTTTTAACAGAGTACAGAATAGCTGATTTGGCCACGCCTCATGTTTTTGCCATCTCTCCAATGGGTTTGTTAGTGGACTAACAGACTGTTGGCCTTAGATGGGTGCAGTCATGACATTTTTTCCCCCCACATTTTATGAGAGTTCAGCAGTTTATCCAATTAGACCTACAGACCTATACAGTATTCAGATCTCTGGAACTTCATGTCTACATTTTAAATACTTGTCGAGATCCCAAAGATTCCAAATATGTCCAGCTGAATTACAGGGAAATGTGTATAAAATGATGTTTAAGATATATTTTCCAGTTGATGTAATGCCATGGCCTTATAAACATGGCATGCTGGCTTCGAATATTTCGCTAAATTTAAGTGTGATGTACGTTCAGTGAAGTGCTGCAGCCAGCAGATACTGAATATTGAGGGTTTGTCGCACAATGGTGTTATGTCCAAATTTTGTGATTTTGAGATTTTTACCCCATTTTGTTTCTCAAACTAGTGTCTGATGTACTTGCCCTCTGGCACAGGTGAGGGTCCGGAGCTTCTACTCCTGGTTTGTCCCAGCTGATGCCCTCTTTTTCAATATAGTACAACACATCTTTACATGTAATGGTCTTCGCTTTTCAACCAACAGCTGGCTGGGAGGATAACAGGGGAAGCACTTTATTTGTGGCCATTTTAAGCTGAAATTGAACGTTACGGATGTTTGTGCATCAGATAGTGTTGTGAATTGCAAATATTTCAGCTCTTGCTATACTTCATATGATGGGAATAGTAGCACAAAAGTATTGCATTATTAATTACATAGAGATAGAGTGACGTTACGGCCATTTAAAATAGTGCAATTTCAGTCTGACAAAAAGAACATACTGTTTGAAATGAAAGAGAATTATAACATTATCAATCTCTTTGCTGAATTTTATAAATCAATAAATCAGATTATTCAAAGACCACTACATAGGTGTTTGTCTCAAATATGATGGTGCCTGGGAAAAGGGTAAGGAGTTATTTCTAGTTAATAACGCAGTGTTCCATACATATGGAAGTTAATATAATTACATCAAAGCAAAATTTAAGGTCACTCAGTGTTACAAAGGTCAGAAACAACAATGATTATATTTCTGTGTTGCTTTTTCAAATGAAACAGCAGGATGCTGAACAGCTGTTTCTTCACATTGCTGAGGACACCTATAATGCATCAGAACTGACCTCCTCACATAAGGGTCCTGCTTAAACATGCTTACCTGGTTCCGTTGTTTTATTTTGAGGCATTTCACTTCAAATTATATGCTTCAGAGGCGACCAGACATTCCTTCTTTCACTTTTATTTTGAAACATTCACAGAGTGCAGTCATTCATACAGTTTGTAGTGGAAATATGAGTGATTTTTTTTTTTCAGTAATTGCCTTATTGGGTACCAAAAAAAGAATAAATTGTACTCAGAATTAATATTTAAAATTGCATCGCTTTTTCACAGTAAACATTAAAATTTTAGGAAAGGAAAATAAATTGGAATCAAATACTAAAGTGCAATATATTTGTAAAAACACAGTACGTCAGCTATTCCTATATAAGTAGTGCTTGTTTCTGTTGTCGACATTAACTGTTAGCATCTTCTAATTAGCGTAACCAACTGCTCTCACATCACCATAGAAACAAATTCCTGCTTGTTTAATGTGGATTCTCCCTGAGGATTATTCAGTGCATTTTCATTGTTTTTTTTACATTTGATATTATTTTTTTTTTTCCAAACGGATTCATAGTTGATTTTTGAGGCGCAGTTCCACCCTTGATATGGCACTTATTAATACCGCAGCTCAAGGAGGGGTAATGAGAACAGTGTAAAATGGTGTAAAATATTTTAACTGATTCCATATTGTTCTCTTTATAACTTCATTCGGCCGGAGGTCAACAAACCTCCCCTCTTCTCCCTGCACCCACTATGGCTCCATTGCCAAATTGTCAATTCCCACTTTTGTCCTGCGTGGCTGTCAGAAAAGAAAAAAAATCACCAATGAAAATGCATGAAACCCTGGACAATATTTGCACCAAGATTCACTCCTGAAACTGCGGCATGATCATAATGATAAAACATTGATCACTGATTCACTTAAAGTGGACACCTTATTTTGGGGTATCTGTGGGTGCTAAGATAATATAAAAACACTTGCTCGTTGTTGTATAATTGCAATATCACACTTCAGGTCGTGCTCTTAACCCTCTATTAACCACCGTAGCATATCTGCTACATAAAGTGAAAGGGTTAACAGCCTGGACACCCTGCTGGTTTTGTTTCTTATTGCCAAATAAACATTTGAGAAGAACTTGAATGGTCCGTCACTTTAATTTTTCCATTCACATTATTACCCAATGTAGCAGATCTGCTACATTTTGGAAAGGTGGGCCAAAGGGTCGAATTTTTTTAAACTATTTTTCCAAATATTGGCCCATAATCAACATATTTGCCTAGGGAAATGATTTTTACACAGTTGGAAAGGTACTTGGTTAACAGAGGGTTAAATATCATCACGGTTGTGATCATCTGCGACACAAGGCTGAACTGAAACACAGCCATGGCAATATGTAGCATAGCAGCATGACCTTGAGCGTGCCATTTTGATTATGCGACAGTTTGATGCATTATACATTTATAGAAAAATAATACATGACCAACATTTCAGACACAATACGACTAAAAATTTTGTTTACATTTCGCCCCGCCAACGAAAATAGTTACCAAAGAAGGCCAATTGGAGAGAACATTGCCCGTTTCTAAGCAACAAACAAACATACTAACAGTCCACAACATATCCACTCGCTAGCTGCTCGGCTCGCACAGATTTGTAAATTCATGTTATCGGTGCACCTGGTGAAATATGAAATTGGTGACAAAGGGATTTTTGTAATATTTTCAAACAAAAGACACATTCATAAAAAATTCATTGCTGGCTATGTCCACTGTTGATGTTAGCTTTCCTGTAGCATGCTAACTGTAGCCTTCAAGGCAGCAAATGCGCAATGGCCCAAGCCCCACAAGACACAAGGGATCCCTGAATGGTTTTAAGTCCACGAAAATTAACCAAAGCATTCGCCATCCCCTTCACAGTCATCAGATCTCAAACCAGCTGCACTCATATGGGAGATTTTGGAACGTGGTAGACAGCGCTCACCGTCACCATCATCAAAAAACCAAATGAGAGAATATCTCTTAAAAGAAATGTTCTCCATCTCTCCAGTAAAGGTCTGTACATGTGCGCTCTGTGCCGAGGTGCGCTGGAGCTGATCTGGCAGCTTGTGGAGGCCAAACACCTTATAAGACTCGGTGCTGATTTTTCCATTAATTTGTCACCAGTCTATATATAGTACGTACCTCAATCAGCCATGAATTTTCTCGCATTGGGTTGTCCGCCATTTTTAAATTTTGAAATGGGCAAATCTCAAAACTTGAAGCATGGTTGACATAAAATGTGTGACACACATTCTCCTAGTTTCAAGCTAAATCTTAAAGGGAAAACTTCTGTTGAAATGTAGAATGTCAGAATAGTGGGAACACTGAATTTGCTAGTACACCCATCCAGTGAACCCTTGAAACCATTAAAGCTCTTTGAGAGGCACACGTTATGAGCATGAGCACCAGATTTTCAGGCAAAGGAAGGGCTTTGGTGTTTCTGAACTCTCACCTTCTCCCCATCGCAACAGCAGCAACAGCAGCAGCGGATGAGAACGAGGATGACGAGCAGGAGAACCATACCTTAAAAACAAAAGGGAAGTTTGCTAAGGGTTTAGCATCAAAGACCCCAGATTTCAGACAAGTCCCCGACGTCTGTAAAACAAGGTTTCAAAGCTTGAAGAAAATTGAAAAACACACATAGTAAACATTTGTACCCTGTCAGTTTCTTGCCTCATTAACCCTTTTAAGCCTAACGTGTCGTCGCCGACACAGATATGCGCGTAATTTTGAAAGTACCGTAATTACTGTAAGTTTTGCGCAATAGAAAAATTCCAACTGTTCCTGAAAACTGAGAAGCTGTGCTTCAGCCCACATTCAGGTTACTATGGTAAACACGGCAGCATGATTCTCTGCTGGGATTTTTGCATTAGGCCTTAAAGGGTTAATTACCAGCCGCAGCAGTTACCAGCTGCAGAAGTTACCGGCCGCAAAAGTTACCGGCCGCTATAGATATCAGCTCACATTGAGCTTTAACACCTTTTAGGTTAAAATAAATTCTACTGGGGATTTTTCAGTGAAAATGCGGAGTCTTTGCTAAGCTGATTACCATGGTGAAAAAACAAAAAAAAATCTGATAGGAATTTTTTGAGAAAATAAGATTTTTAAAAATTTGCCATTTTGGCATATTGCGAGGTAACTGATGGTCAAAGAATTTACCGGAAGATTCCTCTTTGGCACCACACTGCTCTTTCATGTCAATAAAAAGCTATCTGTATCTTATTTGCCAAAGTATTGCCAACATAATGGTTGCAATGGCAACAAATTACTTTTTTCACATTTAAGTAAATATGAGCTTATTGCAATGACAACAAATTAAAATTAATATAGCTTTAAATTTAAAGAGGCAAAGTCTTTACACTCAAAGATTGCCATGAACTAAAACTGACACCGGATTCTTGTCCAATAACTAGCAAAGTAAACAGGGACAGGATTAGAGTAGCTTAATTGGTAATAGGGAGAGGATTCTGCAGTCCTTTACTCAGCTCCATTCAGCACGTCGCCAAAAAATACTGATGTCATATAAGTTTTTTCCGGAAGCATTTCACATGCCCGCTGATTTTTGCCCTTTTGGGGGCAAAAACTGCATCGGGCTGAATTAAGGAAAAGGGCAAGCTTGGATGTTTGGCCCATGGCAGCAGGTGGTCTTACTATGTTTAAAAATAAAAACGCGGTTGGATATCGTTACATCCCTAATCAGCTTATAACAAAAGGAGAGCATTCACCTCTCTCTCTGCCCCATTCTCTGTGCTCCTTTGCCCAGGACACATCAAGCATAAGGACAGCGCTTGAGTCTACAGCTCACGCACACTCTGCAGTTCCATGTAGCCTAACCACCACTGGAGCGCTCACAACTTTGTGGAACTCTGTTAAAATTCAGGATCGCAAGTCTGTCATTTAACTAGCTTACACCCCCGGCGTTGCTGCTGGTCGATGACAGAAACACACATTCAAAATACATTGGGGGAAATGTAGAATGTAACCGGTTTCGACTCCAGCGGCTGCTGTGTCATAAATAGAGAAGGCATAAAGCATCCCTATAAAGTAATAATTTGTTTACACCTGTTGGCAATCTTTTTTCTTAAACCATACATATATTCTGAAAACACTCAGCAGTTTCAATTGTGGTACGAAGATATGACAAGAAATACAAAACTTCACGTGGATGCAAATTTCAATAAACATTACTCAAACTTACGGATACCTGTCGCTAATTGTTTTCTTTGCCTTAATTAAAACAAGCACAAACTACAGGTTAGACAATTTGCATTGCAGGATGCACATAAGCAAATGCAGAAGTTAACAGAGTAGCTCATCTTCTTAGTAAAGCATAGGCCTCCTTGGTGAATTAAACATTTTTCCAATAATTACCCCGCCCCACCAGAAGGGGGAGGGCAAGGGTTATTGTTTTTGGTTCAGTTAGTTTGTTTGTTTGTTTGTTTGTTAACACTTTAGCAGCAAAACTAATGGCCAGATTCACCCCAAATTGG
Organism: Gymnothorax javanicus; assembly: GCA_029692085.1. Taxonomy (NCBI): domain Eukaryota; kingdom Metazoa; phylum Chordata; class Actinopteri; order Anguilliformes; family Muraenidae; genus Gymnothorax; species Gymnothorax javanicus. The sequence goes on along the minus strand of CM056206.1, from coordinate 8,980,206 downwards.
GTTTAGGGATTGCCACTGACCCAGAATAGATGCCTACTGAATTTCGGAAAAGTAGGTGAAAGTATGTGCGAGGGGCGGGGTTTGTTGTGCCTGGCACCACTTGTTACAATAATGATAATGAGGTAACTTGTTACTCAAGGAGTACGATTGTTAACAGTGAAGTGTTCATGTACACCTCATGAAAACATTGTATATATTTTTCATTCTATTCAGTTCCCTAAGCCTAAATTTGCTGGGAAGAAAGCGAATATTTGCTGCCCACCCAAAACACAATTTCTGCCTACGCCGCTGCTGTGGAGTATTTGATGAGCTGAACAGATCAATAAGACACATAATGTGCAGGGCAGAGGAACTCCAGGAGGAGGATTTGTGAAACTGTCCCAAGCATTATATTGTCCTGAAATGCAGAAGCTGTGTGCAAACGTATTGTGATTTCTACTTCACAAATAAAATGCTAAAATATCCTCATTTATAAGTGGAGTATAAAGCATATGAAAGCCAGTTTTAGTTCATGACAATATGAGCTCACTGTATCAAAACAATGTTGAGGACTGAGCATAATCTTTTCCGTTCAACTTACGCTGAAACTGCTCTGCAAAAAAAATATATATATACAAAAGACAGATGTTAAGGGATGGGGTGAATACAGTATACAACTGCGCACATTCCAGAGCTTAAAAATTGTTTGGTTTTTTTTTTTTTTTTTTGAAATCAGATTTTGCGCACGTCATTATAAAAATGCTTTTCCTTACCGATGAAAATGAAAAAGATAGCGAAGGCAGCAATGTCCCAGTCTGACTGGAAGAGGTTTTTGGACTTCAGCCGTGTCATGACATCCAGGAGCTGGTTGTTGATTTCCTCAGCGGTGACCTCCGTCATGGCGATATCTGCTTTAGCACACGCCTGGGAACAAGGATGATACAGAGTAAACCCCACTGTTCCACAGTATAAAAGTCTGACTCTAACTGTTGCTGGATATCATGGGCCCATCCTAAAATCAGTAAAGCATGTTACTTGTGTTCATGTCTGAGTTCAATGGAGATCTAAGTGCGTTTTACATTCAGCGCTGGAACGATATGAGCCTGACGAGGCCGGTCAAAGCAGAGGAATATTCTGCCCCCAACGCTGATCATGAAGCTCAGAGGAATCCTCAATCGCCTGATTTTGTAAAATGTAAATAAGGCATTGAATGCCTCCTCTGTTGTAACGAGTCAGAAGCAGCAATGATACATTTTAAAGCTAGCCGAGTAAAGCCTTCGCGAGTTAAGAGATTCTCTCAATTAGGTTTCTGTATCCAAAGAACGACGGTATACCCTCCGTAGGCCTGGTCTGCCCCAGGTAAGCACACACAGCCAATGAGTACGGGAGAGTGTTTGAGTAGCTGGCTAGCGCATTATGGTAGTTGTTATCTTTGCAAAAAATACTTTAAGGTACTTAAAGAATTTGACCAAAAAATTAAGTGGATTCATTCATTCAAGAAATTTCTTCTACGTTTTTCCTCAACATCCAAAATAGGTAAGTGAGCTTAATACTGCCACTATAGTCTTGTCCAAATTAATTGGATAGAGCAGACCTGGAGTGGGCAAAACCAGACAACAAAAGGTTTTCAGGCTTTTTATGACTTTAAAAGCATCTATATTTAGCACTCAGTGCGAGATGAGTCCTCTACTGTTCTTGGTAAGCTGTTCCACCCGTTTTAGCATGGAGCTGACCAGGTTTTTGCAGGTTTCCTTGATTTCTCCATTGTGATGCCACACTGGGACAACTGCATCGATGACTTTGGCTTCTGTGGTGCAGTCCTTCTGCTGCAGCCTTGATGGACCAGAGATTCTCAATGGGATTGAGGTCAGGTGAATTACCAGGCCAGTCAAATGCAGTTACAGTACTGCATTGGCGATGCAATCACATTAGATGCATCATACAAGTCAAGGAAATGAATGAAATGTGGCTAAAAGGTACTATGCAGTGATCTTTGAGTTGGTTTTGTAAAACGTCCATCACTTTGCACAGCTATTTGCAGTCCATTCAGCTCATTCAATTAACAAACAAGCATCTTTATCAAATTAATTTCCACAAAACTGTATCAGCCTTGATGTAGAAATGGCCCCCTGCTGGATTCACCAGGATAAGAGTAGCTAAAAGCTTCATCGTAGTAATGGAACAACTTGTGAATATTGCTCGGTGTAGTCGATCTGTCTGTAACGAAGAAGTAGCCTACGACTAGAGATGGGCAAACCTCGCAAAGTTGGTACACGTGCAAACAGCGGAGGGTCAACAGCTCCAGCGACAACTTTATGGTCATAGGCCTACTTATAATGCATTGATAGCAAATTAAATGCTAACTTCTTCTCTTAAAGGTATACTCAGTGAGATTTTTTGGTTGCAGTTAGTAAACACTATGTTTGAAGTTGGCCCCTCAATGCTCAATGACAGCAGAAGCACTACGCTGTTGGGCAGTGCAATGTCCTGCCCTCACACCCCACACGCTGTTATTGGCTGGGGCTGACGCCCACGAATGTCCCACACAAAGACAAATGACAAGATACAGGCAGATGGCAGGATCTCAGTAGATACAGACACTGTCACACACCTCCAGAGGGCCATAAGTGATGATTGAGTGGGATTAGTGCTGTATGAGTCCATATATTGTTTTTAGGAGTCCTACTCCGTAAACCTTTAACAGAACTGGTAAGCTATTAGGCCTACATTATGCACTATAGTGTGGCAAGTCCACACCACACTACTCCCAAACTGTGCTCATTCTCACATCCTCTTTTCCACCCATCAATTTATCCATTGTAAATGTGTTCATGAAATGTACAAGTCACCCAAAAAAAGGATTTAAAATGAAAATCATTGATAGTCCCAAATGCACAAAATGTAATAATGCTATTGGCACCCATTTTCATGTTTTCAGGGAGAGTCCAGCAATATCTCATTGTGGTCTCAAATCTCATCCAGTCCTGGAACTATTTTAGGATATCAACTTCCAAAAACCCCTTATTATTTAAATTTAATGATGATTCCACTTGTAATCTGAGATTATTCTGGCAAAAAAAACTATGTCTGCAGGCTTAACTATTACACACTCTTGGTTCACTACTGGCCCTGCATCAATAAAGGAATGGCTGAATCACGACAGTACCATTATCAGTAGTGAAAGATGATAAGTATGTGGACCTACCAGAGCTACTTGGGATAAATTCAGTCACTCTGGTCATCTCTCTGGACCAGATACTGATCCACCTCACTTATGAGCTAAAAGTTTTTTTTAAATTCCATTTTAGTTACTTGTTTATTTAAATAACCTAACCGATAATGCAATGGCTCTGGCAAGCGGTAGTTTTATATTTTTTGTTTGTAATTTGTGAGAGTTCAATATCGATCTACAACCTCATTCTGAGATAGTTGGGACAAAGCGTAAATTGTGAATAAAATCAAAACGCAATGACTTTCAAATCACACCAGCCAGAAATTTATTCACAATAGAACAGCAATAACATAGCAAATGTTAAAACTGAGAAATTTTACAATTTTATCCACAAAATGAGCCCATTTCAAATTTGATGGCTGCTACAGGTCTCAAAAAAGTTGGGACAGGGGCCTGTTCACCATCGTGTAGCATCTCCTCTTCTTTTTAACAGAGTGGAGGCGTCTGGGCATTGAGGAGACAAGTTTCTTGAGTTTAGCCATTGGAATTTGATCCCACACTTGTTTAATACAGGCTTCTAGCTGCTGGAGAGTTTTGGGTCTCCTTTGATGGGCTTTTCGTTTAATTATGCACCAAATGTTCTCAATCGGTGAAAGATCAGGACTGCAGGCAGGCCAGTTCAGCACACGGACTCTTCTACTGTTGTTCTGCTGTTGTAATAGCTGCAGTATGTGGTTTTGCATTGTCCTGCTGAAATAAAAAAGGCCTTCCCTGGAATAGATATCGTCTGGAGGGGAGCATATGTTGCTCTAAAACCTTTATATACCTTTCAGAATTCATGGTGCTTTTTAAAATATGCAAGTGTCCCACACCATATGCACTAATGCATCCCCATACCATCAGAGACGCTGGCTTTTGAACTGAACGCTGATAACACGAGGGGTGGTCTCTCTCCTCTTTTGCCCGGAGGACACGACGTCCATGATTTCCAACAAGAATGTCAAATTTGGACTTGTTTGACCACAGGACACTTTGCAACTTTGCTACAGTCCATTTTAAATGAGCCCTGGCCCACAGAACACGGCAGTGCTTCTGGATCATGCTCAACAATAACTTCCTCTTTGCATGATAGAGTGTTAGGTGGCATCTGTGGATGGCACATCGGACTGTGCTTACAGTGGTTTCTTGAAGTATTCCTGGGCCCATTTAGTAATGTCAATGACAGAATCATGCCGGTGAGTGATGCAGTGGTGTCTGAGGGCCCGAAAATCAGGGCATCCAGTAAAGGTCTTCGGCCTTTTCCCTTACGTACAGAGGTTTTTCTAGTTTCTCTCAATCTTTTGATGATGTTATGCACTGTCGATGATGAGACCTTCAAAGCCTTTGCAATTTGACGTTGAGGAACATTGTTTTTAAAGTATTCCACAATTTTTTTACACAAGCCTTCGCAGGTTGGAGAGCCTCTGGCCATCTTTACTTCTGAGAGACTCAGCCTCTCTAAGACATTCCTTTTATAGCCAATCATGTTACACACCTGATGCCAGTTAACTTAATTACTTGCTAAATGTTCTTTCAGCTGATTCTCTTATTACTTGCTTTTTCAGCCCTTTTTTGCCTGTGTCCCAACTTTTTTGAGACCTGCTGCCGCCAGAAAATTTGAAATAAGCCCATTTTGTGGATAAAAATGTAAAATGTCTCAGTTTCAACATTAGAAATGTTATCTATGTTCTATTGTAAATAACATACTGGCTCATGTGATCTGCATTTTGATTTTATTCGCAATTTACACTTCGTCCCAACTATTTCGGAATTGTGGTTGTAATTCCACCATCAAAAAAAAAAAAAAAAAAAAATGATTGAATGAATTAATGAATGAGTGAATAAATAAATAAGGATCTCTTACAGTCTGATGAACTCAGTCAAAAGGATGTTATTATCCACTTGGACAAAAGTCTTAAAATCAAAGACAAAAATTCTCAAGTATCCACAGATCTAACAAGAGAAGTATGTCAATGACAATGCATTTCAAAATCACATATGTTCTAACGCCAGAGAAAAAGATCTTGCCTCACCGTTTGGGCATTAAGCTGCAATTGGCAGTAAAGACAAACAGCATCTTGTCTCCCAAGATGATACATTAACTCAGTATACCATTATAATAATTATCTAATAACCATTATAATAATGCCATTTTAATTATAATTATACCCACGATAATAATTCCCTTTGTTCATAAATCAGACATTAGTATTGTTTAAGATGATCTCAAACAAAAACTGGAAACGCAAAACTAAAAATTGTTCTTCAGGAGGGTGTTCATATGCCAAGTGTGTCCAAATCTTTGTCATTCAATTTCAGTACGTCGGCATTCTGGCAGCATGTGTCGTGGTAATTAGAAGAATAATTCTTACTGATTGGGGTGACATATTGAATCTTCTAACCATATGAGTAGACATCTTTGAGCCAATAAACATTGAAACATAATTTCCATTTTTATATTGGTAAATGTTGTTTGTCTCCTGAATTGCTGAACACACCAGAATAGTTGCCTCATTGAATGCAAGCTACTGTTGCTGCGGTTATCCAACAATGGAGTGAGTTTACGTGACGTTAGAAAACCATGATTTATTGTGTTAGTTCGACTAAAACTGGACTTTCAAAATACATGTAAACGTTAGTCCGACTGGAATCGTACCAAATCGAATTTCTCAAAGTCGGACTAACACACGCAGATAGTGCGGTTATGAGTCAAATTACTCCTCCATGTATATGCTTGAATCGACCCAAACTGGACTATGCGCTCCGCACATGCTCCACAGCTCATCATGCGGGGTTTTGACCCGGAGGTCGAACAGCAAAGTACTGGCGCTCAAACAGTCACGTCTTGGGGGCTCATAACTCCTGCCATTGATCTGCAGTTATCAAATGACCTGCTCGTCATTCGAAAATTTTCCTTCCATTCGCCATCAGAAAACTCTTTCAAAATGACTCTCTCGCACCAGTCTTTGCTCCTGACCTACATCCAACATGCAGGGGAAGCACGAGGTAGTAGATAGGGCAGTGAGTGGAGCATAGTGGAGGTCGTGTAGTTGGAGCACTCCAGGAGCATTTGGTGTTGTCGCCTGCGTTCGGCTAACACCATAACCACCACCGATAGCGTGCATCTCAACTGTAGAAAAATCATATCTTACAGCACATACAAAATGTAAGAAGCCGTTAAGTTGTCAATGTTTTCGCCACTCGACATTATACCAGTTTGCTTCCAGCTAACTTGACGATTGTTTGGTCTGTGATGTAATAGGTCAACTGAAAAAGGTCCAACACGAAGAAGCCGAGATGGGGCATATCGCCACCTATCGTAGCGGAGACGGACATACCTCTGTTAATAAATCAATTCCCCTCCCATGCATGTATATTGGGACAAGGACGGTAGTCCGATTAAATCGACTAATCGAGCAATAACTGTAACTTGACTTAACTGTGCATGTAAACAAACTGAATGATTCCTGCAGTTGCCTGTACCTCGCTGCTGACCCGAGCAGTCGCTACTGCTAACTTGACTCAAAATGCACTCTTGCAGCCTAGCAGGCAGACCGTGTTTTATGTGGCTGAGAAAATCGATTCTATGTCATGTATAGGTGAAAGGACATGTTGCAGCATTTGAGTCACTCCTCAAGAGTTCATTTATCATTACCCAGGACCACTCACCAATCCATTGCAGGGCACACACACTCATACCTATGGACATCTCAGACTCTCCTAGTCAACACAAAACCCCAGGCCGGATTCAAACCCACAACCTCCTAGCTCAGGGGTAGGGAACCTTCTCCAGCAAGAGCCACTGTGGGTGCAGGTTTTCATACCAACCAAGCTGCTACACACCTGATTCTACTAATCAACCTCTGGAATGTTTGTTAAGGGCCTTGATTAGTAGAATCAGGTTTGTAGCAGCTTGGTTGGTATGAAAGCCTGCACCCACAGCGGCTCTTTCTGGAGAAGGTTCCCTACCCCTGTCCTAGCTGAAAATTAACAGTCCAACCCTCTGCTTTGAGAAGAAAGTTGCTACCAGCTGGCGTAGTCTGAAAATTTGCTTAATCTAGCAACAAAATTGCTAAATTGGCATCCACCCTCAAGATGTCACGTTTTACCCCAAGACAATATGGCTGCGTCCTTTTTCAACAAAGAAAGCTTTGTTGAGAGGTAGCGCTAGCAGTGTTTATTAGCATAGTTAGGAACAGGCAAATGTTTCCGCGTGGAAAACCCTCGATTATTATCTCTCTTTTTTTTTGTAAACTTGATAAAGCGTTTAATGTTCCCTTTAAGCCATGTCAAATTTTTTTGTTTCACGAAAAGCGTTCAAGAATATTGCTCCAAATATGAACACATTACAGCAGAATTGTTTTTAGGACTCTTAAAATCGGCGGAATTATGAATGGCTCATGGCTACTGACCGATTAATATGTACCTTGACACTTCTCTGGGCGAGTTTCTTTCGAGTAAAATTTCAAATGTGCCTTGTGGTTATATTTTTTGCAATGACTTCCTTGTTTGTTTTTTTTTTTTTTTTTTGCGGTATTAAGTGCATGAAAACACGCAACTATCTGTTAATATAATCATTCCCGATTACAACGTAGAAAAAGCTTTCATAATTATTAATGTACAAATATATATATATTTTCCGATTTCCTTATTTAAAAACATCGCATGTTAAAGCAAGCACAGATGACAATTTCGTTATGTTCCTCCGCGGAACGTCAGTCGTGAATACATGCGGAACGTTCCTATTCAAGAAAGCGCCGAGAAACGGCAAGTTCAAGAAGTTTCGCTTGATTCGTGGCATTAAATTTCCTAAGTATTCTGTTGTTATACACACTCCTCCTTTCAAAATAGATATTTAGATAATATTTAGTCGACTTTTTTCAACTTTGGGCGAAAAGACATGAGGTTGGCTAAAGTGGAGACGAAACATCCCAATGAATCTTCGTTTTAAACGCGAAGCAAATATTAACATGCTCTATTTTGTCTTAAACAAAGGATACTGTACTTAATATTCTTGATGTCCAAATATTTAGCTTTTTTAGCAATTACGTTCAACTCGGATTGACTTACCTGTAATCTTTTATATATTTATTTTTGATGGTTTCCGGGTAGCGCCAAGCAACACCTGACCGCAGCAGATACATATGCAAATAAGGCAGAGAGGTGTATATGTATGTATGACGTGGTGCGACGTTTCTCACCCGGAGGTCGGGCCAACTGAATACCTGTATACTTTGGATCAGGGAATTGCACTCTACTGCAATACGAGCAGGGGTGTAAAGTGCGGGTTCAGAAAGTAAAAATCCTCCCCAAAACTTTATTCCAACCACCTAGATTTACTTTGGATAGGAGATGGAGCCAATATGAGTGATCAGCTCATTCTGTGGGAGGGAGAAAAACTTACTTTCTGACCCCTGGATTTTAGACCTCTGAATACAAGCAGAGTATATGAAGTGGTGCACGTTTTTCCGTTCCATGCCTGATATTCTTTGATCCCGTCTATTGAGGCCTGTAGTCCTCGTAATTATATGGTTTTTATATTGTATTGTTTTTAATACTTTTTGATGCAACTTTGAGATTTAATGTCTTGTATTGTCCAATATAATAGTTTACAACTAGTCGACTAAGGCTATTTACCTTGTAAAAAGTAGTAGTTTCATGTCGTATCAAATTAACATTTGAATCAATGCAACCCTTAGTAAGAAATTTAAACGGCAGACATTGGTTGGAACATCTGCAGTCTTACTCAAATTCTCACGGAGACAGCCAAACGATTTCCATAACACTGGAGATAAAAATGACATCTGACAATATATCCTTTTTCAATCAATAAATATTTGAGAGAAAGATAAACTTATTAGACTGGAATAAAGTTTGAGCCTTTTAGAAGACCGCTAATTATGATTCTTTTCCTTTTTTTGTGCAATATATTAACTTGCCAGTGAAAATCGTTAGCCTCGTAGCATAATTGCCAAAAGTGTAATTTTTTTTTTTTTTGCCAAATTGAGATAGCCTGTCGGCTGCCTGTACTTTCATGTTTTTTTCCTTTTTCCTCAAAACCTAAAACAAATCCATTCTCCTAAATAAAAAAAAAAATAATTTTTAAAAACCTGAAAAAATTAGATAGGTAATTATGCCATGAGGCTAATGAAATGATACAAGTATGCAGTGACACTGTCAATTAGGCCTATTTTAATGCCACGCAAAAAAAAAAAAAAAAAAGGCAGCATTGCAGATTTATTCATGAACACCACAGCAATTGGAGTATCAGTGATTAATTAGCTTCATCAGGGCTGCCAACTATTCAGAATGCCTTGGAGTGAGACTGGAAGAAAAAAAATGAGTGTGCATCGACACGCAATAAACCATGAAGAGGAGTCCAGGGGAATCCTCCTCCGGAAGAAAATTTTGCACAGATTAAAGTTAATTGCATCAATTTGGTGCACTCTGAGCGCAAAATAAAGGGTCTAGATTGATGAAGATCTGTACTGTTCTAAATACAAATCCCAATTCCAATGAAGTTGGGATGTTGTGTAAAACGTGAATAAAAACAGAATGCAATGATTTGCAAATCTCATGAACCCACATTTATTCACAATAGAGCATAGACAACATATCTGATGTTCAAAGTGAGTCATTTTACCATTTCATGAAAAACATTAGCTCATTTTCAATTTGATAGCAGCAACACATCTCAAAAAAGTTGGCACAGGGGCAACAAAAGGCTGGAAAAGTAAAAGATACCAATAAAAACAGCTGGAGGAGCATTTTACAACTAATTAGGTTAATTGGCAACAGGTCAGTGACATGACTGGGTATAAAAAGAGCATTTTAGAGTCGCAGAGTCTCTCAGAAGTAAAGATGGGCAGAGGCTCACCAATCTGCGAAATACTGAGTCGAAAAATTGTGGAACAATTTCAGAAAAATGTTCCTCAATGTAAAATTGCAAAGATTTTGAATATACCACCATCTACAGTACATAATATCATCAAAAGATTCAGAGAATCTAGAGAAATCTCTGTGCACAAGGGACAAGGCCAAAAGTCAGCATTGGATGCTTGTGATCTTCGGGCCCTCAGGCGGCGCTGCATTAAAAACAAGCATGATTCTGCCCTGGAATTCACTGCATTGGCTCAGGAACACTTCCAGACATCATTGTCTGTGAACACAGTTTGCCGTGCAATCCACAAATGCAAGTTAAAGCTGTATCATGCAAAGAAAAAGCCATATGTGAACGTGATCCAGAAATGCTGCCGTCTTCTCTGGGCCAAAGCTCATTTAAAATGGACTGAGGCAAAATGGAAAACTGTTATGTGGTTAGATGAATCAAAATTTGAATTTCTTTTTGGAAACAACGGAGGCCGTGTCGTGCAGACTAAAGAGGAGAGGGACCACCCTGCTTGTTATCAGCGCTCAGTTCAAAAGCCTGCATCTCTGATGGTATGGGGTTGCATTAGTGCCTATGGCACGGGCAGCTTACACATCTGGAAAGGCACTATCAATGCTGAAAAGTGTATATAGGTTTTACAATAACGTCTCTTTCGGGTGGCTTTGCATATTTCAGCAAGACAATGCTAACCCCCATACTGCATCCATCACAACAGCATGGCTTCGCTGTAGAGGAGTCCGGGTGCTGAAATGATCTGCCTGCAGTCCAGACCTTTCACCAATACAAAACATTTGGTGCATCGGCTTCAAAGACCCAGGACTGCTGAGCAGCTAGAATCCTATATCAGGTAAGAGTGGGAGAACATCTCTCTTCCAAAACTCCAGCAATTTGTCTCCTCACTTCCCAGACATTTACAGACTGTTGTTAAAAGAAGAGGGGATGCTACACAATAGTAAACATGGCCCTGTCCCAACTTTTTTGAGGTGTTTTGCTGCCATCAAATTCAAAATGAGCTGATATTCTTCATGAAATGGCAAAAAAAGCCTCACTTTCAACATCTGATATGAACATGAAAAATACCGCAAAATTCAAATAGGCCTAAACGCTAAATTCAAGTCAAAGCCGGAGTCCACATCTTGGAACTAAACACTATAAATCACAATTGTATTAGCTAGCATTCAACCGCGCGCAGGTAGCCTATCGGTGGAAGTTCACTCGTCTACATTTTGAACTTTTACCTGTCATTATCGGCATTCATATCCGCCTTGCAATGCGCCCTATTGGATATCGGGTCTCTCCCATTCATCTCGCCGCCAGGCAAATAGCCACTTCCTTTTTTGGCCACTTTTCTTCTCTTTTCCAGCTGCTCTAGTTCTGTTTAGCTTGTAAACTATGATACTGAAGAATTAAAGTTGATTTACGCAATGAGTCCTAATTCAAATTTTGTTTAAATTGAGTGCCAATGGGCGTTTAGTAAAAGTTAATCCATGTGAATGAGACACAATGATTAGATAGTCATAGGAAATCAGGCAAGACACAAACTGATTGATTTAAAAATGTTACTGGTTCCTTAACATCCACATTTGTGCACAATGAGGCTTATAAAGAAAGCGTATGGTCACTGTTTGACTCAGCAGTTCATAATGCAACAAGGTTGGACAATACTTGTGCGAGCGACGCTGCTTAAGGCTAGCAGTGCATAGTTCTGGACACAGAGATATGGCCTGTCGGCCTAGAGAGCTCCGCTGAGGATGACAAACTTAATTTCAGAAATCCTTGAAAATTATTGCAATATTAACTAATGACACATTAGTGAAAGACTGAAAAAAATTAACATAAACACTGATTTTCTAAGTCCAAAATGCTGACTTTCTCAAAAACCGGGAGGTAGAATTTTCTCATTTTCGCAAGGGATATTCAGAACATCATAAGAAAGGCTCACAACAAATTAGACAAAAAATTACTAAGCAGTTTTAGAGATATTAATGAAAGACTGAAAAAATGAGCAGGAACACTGATTTTCTAAGTCCGAAATGCTGAATTTCTCAAAAACCGGGAAGTAGAATTTTCAAATTTTCACAGTGAATATTCAGAATATAATAAGGAAGGCTCACACCAAATTAGAAAAAAAGTTATCTGACAATTTTTCAGATATGAATGAAAAACTGAGAAAATGAGCACAAACACTGATTTTCTAAGTCCAAAATGCTGAATTTCTCAAAAACCGGGATGTAGAATTTTCTCATTTTCACAGGGAATATTCAGAATATCATAAAGAAGGCTCCCACCAAATTAAAACAAAGTTATCAGACAGTTTTTGAGATATTCAAATTTGAAGTGAAAAGTTGACACTGAATGGACAGACAGACGGACGCCGGATGATTCGGCATTAAAAAAGCTCTGCTGACTATGGTCCCCACGAGCAAAAAAAGTTATCAGACAGTTTTTGAGATATTAATGAAAGACTGAAAAAATGAGCACAAACACTGATTTTCTAAGTCCAAAATGCTGAATTTCTCAAAAACCTGGACGTGGAATTTTCTAATTTTTGCAGGAGATCATCAGAACATCATAAGGAAGGCTCACAACAAATTAGACAAAAAGTTATCAGACAGTTTTTGAGATATTAATGTGAGACTGAGAAAATGAGCACAAACACTTATTTTCTAAGTCCATAATGCTTAATTTCTCAAAAACCGGGATGTAGAATTTGCTAATTTTCAAAGTGAATATTCAGAATATCATAAGGAAGGCTCACACCAAATTAGAAAAAATTTATCAGACAGTTCTCGAGATATGAATGAAAGGCTGAGAAAATGAGCACAAACAGTGATTTTCGAAGTCCAAAATGCTTAATTTCTCAAAACCCGGGACATAGAGTTTTCTAATTTTCAATGCGAATATTCAGAATATCATAAGGAAGGCTCACACCAAATTAGAAAAAAAGTTATTGGACAGTTTTTGAGATATTCAGATTTGAAGTGAAAAGTTGACGCCAGACAGACAGACAGGCAGACAGGCAGCCAGGTGGATGCCGGACGACTCGGCATTAGAAAAGCTCCGCTGACTGTGACTGTCGTCACAGCGGAGCTAAATAACTAGAGCGGACAACATCATTCGCTGGACCAAAGTGCACACAGCAAAATAGCTCCGCCATCTTGTGTATGTATAAATGTCCAATGAGGCACATGTGAACAGTAAACATGGGTGTCGACTATTCCCAGATAGCAAAATTCTTCTGGTCCATATCCAGCCCACACCTGACACGTTCATGTGGCCCACATACTGCATGGAATGATGGCTCTTGGGTGCTCCGCTCCCATTTGCCAGAATTTGACCACAGCCAAGCCATCACAATGCCAGATGTCGGCCAAGAGCATATGATGCAGCAAATGTGGGCCAGTTTTGGTTCACTTACAGACTGACCATTGTCACTCTGCCAAATATTTGCCAATTGTGGGCCATATTTGTTTTGTGATATTCGGGCCAAATTCAGCATTTACCACATGGGCCACTTTAGGCTCACATCTATTTTGTCCGGGTCAAAAGAATGCCAAAAGTGCCGGATAGTTGCCTGATGTGGCCCACATCCGTATGCTATCTGGGTTTGTATTTATTTATTTATTTGTTTGTTTTGGTGGAGGGACTTGTTTTTCATGTTCTTTTTTTATCTTCTCATGCTTAAAAAAGGTCACGAATAAGGAATTGTAAATCAACAATATTTATGCTCCATTATTTGGCAACAATAAAGAATAAGCTCTACGATTGCCTTACCCTTTATATTATCGCTCAGTTACCTACGTTTTCGTTTTGTACAAAGAAAAAGTGTTCGCATTCAGCTGTGCCTGCGAGTCTGACTCAGGCCTATACCTGGAAGAAAGTAGTTGTTATATGCATATATGAATTTATATGAATGCTTTGTGTATTAAGATCGGAACAACTTCATTCTGAAGTGTTCATACCTACTTGTTGTCTTCATTTAGTCCGTCTTTGCCCTGACACAATGGATAACAGGATGATATTGCGTGTTGCCCCAACTGGGATCAATGTAGTAGTCTCAGAACTAAAGTACGTAAATGAAACCGCGCCAGCTTCAGTTTCAGCGAATGCACTGTTAATTATAGCTGCTGCGCAGCAATGGTCGGGGCCGGGCAATTTTAGGCAAAATTAGGCAATTCAGAGCAACAAGTAGAGTGCAGGAAGATGGAAAAAAAGGAAGCATTCTAATGTGCATTTTACATCAGTTGAGGCTTGAACTCACAATTTCTGGCACAAAAAACCATGCTCTATCTCACTGAGCTAATTAGCAAGAGACAACTTTGTGGTAAATATGTTCAAAGCTTCTTCCAGCTCATTATAGGAATTCTACAGCTGCAATTACAGCATGTAACGACAGATTTCAAACGGCTGTCAAAAATTCAGTTATTAAGACAAAAATTCGAAAATACACAAATTGCATTTAGACAGCATGGAGATGTTGGTAATTTGTTTTTAACAATGACTTATTGGCTCCATAAGTGAAAAACCGATCTTTAAAAATACCATTTTTGCATTGACTCCAATTGTTTGCATGAGAGTGAAATTCAAAATGCTCTAAAAAAAATTCAGTTTTTGAGATAAAATTCTGATATTTTCCAAACATCATCTACCATGACTCCAAAATTTTGTCATTTTTTTAATGAAAATTGAAAATGTATTTAGCAAGAATTTGCAAGTATATGTTTACAATACCGTTGACAGTCAAACATTTTGATGCACTGTAGACTCAATTTTCAATAAATCAAAAATCTGTGTGGATCGTATGTGTAGGACAGTCTGAAGATGCTCTGTAGCATGTTTGGTGTCAATTGAGCAAAATTTGTGGGAGTAGATAGGTTTAATAAGTTTTACAGTTTTTGAGAAAACAGAGTGATGGACTTCATAATTTGCAATAGGTTTAAATGGACAAAAGTTTCTTCAGTATTGGGGCTGCATTTTGGTGAAAGTTGTAAATGTGTAGCACATATGGTTGATTTGTTGTGAATTTTCCAAATTTTGAACTTTAGAGGCTTGTTGTAGCACCACCATCCGGACTATTGGCCAGTTTTTGCAGCTGAAGCAATCTGGCATGGGACTGGACCTTTGTGCAAAGTTTGATGATTTTTTGCACATGGGAAGAAGGATTTCCTCAGAAGAAGAAGAAGAAAGAAGAACATGCAGGACAACAGATAAAATTGCCCGAGACAGTTATGATTTAAGAGCATCATCATTTAAAAAGTCCATTAAGTGCACAGTTGCTGATGCATAAGGGGCACCGAAACATATCCATAAGGAGCGTGAGGGTTCATTGTGCTCCAGTAGCAGTGCATGTGCGTGACTGAGTGCAGGACACGTGTGCAGGGAGCTCAGGAGTCTGACTGACTATGGGGAAACGGTTCAACAGCCCAGTGGTTCTGCTGCAGATGTCCCTGTACCTCCTCCTTGACTGCAGGGGGAGACACAGGCTGTGGGAGGGATGGGAGGGTCACTGATGATGTAGGAGGCTCTAGAGATGCAGCAGCGATGGAGCATGTCCAGCAAGGACAACAGTGAGGCAACAATGATCCTTTCAGCTGTTCTCAGAATCCTGTTTTAGATCTTCTCTTATTTCAGCTGAGCTGTTCCTGAACCAGGGAGGTGATACAGTAGGATAGTAAGCTCTCAGTGGTGCCTCAGTAAAAGATGATTAAGGCTGGTGTAGGGAGGTCTGTTCTCATTTACCCACAGAGGGGGTGATACAGTAGGTTATTAGGCTTACAGTGGTGCCTCAGTAAAAGATGGTTAAGGCTGGAGTAGGGAGGTCTGTTCTCATTAGCCCACAGAGGGGGTGATACAGTAGGTTAGTAGGCTTACAGTGGTGGCTCAGTAAATGATCGTTAAGGCTGCCAAAGGGAGGTCTGTTCTCATTAGCCCACAGAGGGGGTGATACAGTAGGTTAGTAGGCTTACAGTGGTGCCTCAGTAAAAGATGGTTAAGGCTGGAGTAGGGAGGTCTGCTCTCATTAGCCCACAGAGGGGCTGATACAGTAGGTTAGTAGGCTTACAGTGGTGCCTCAGTAAAAGATGGTTAAGGCTGGAGTAGGGAGGTCTGTTCTCATTAGCCAAAAGAGGAGGTGATACAGTAGGTTTGTAGGCTTACAGTGGTGCCTCAGTAAAAGAGGATTAAGGCTGGAGTAGGGAGGTCTGTTTTCATTAGCCCACAGAAGGGGTGATAGAGTAGGTTGGTAGGCTTACAGTGATACTTCAGAAAAAGATGGTTCAGGCTGGAGTAGGGAGGTCTGTTCTCATTCGCCCACAGAGGGGGTGATGCAGTAGGTTAGTAGGCTTACAGTGGTGACTCAGGAAAAGTTGGTTAAGGCTGGAGTAGGGAGGTCTGCTCTCATTGGCCCACAGAGGGGGTAATACAGTAGGTTAGCAGGCTGACAGTGGTGCCTCAGTAAAAGATGGTTAAGGCTGGAGTAGGGAGGTCTGCTCTCATTAGCACACAGAGGGGGTGATACAGTAGGTTAGTAGGCTTACAGTGGTGCCTCAGTAAAATATGGTTAAGGCTGGAGTAGGGAGGTCTGTTCTAATTATGCCACAGAGGGGGTGATACAGTAGGTTAGTAGACTTACAGTGGTGCCTCAGGAAAAGATGGTTAAGGCTGGAGTAGGGAGGTCTGCTCTCATTAGCCCACAGAGGGGGTGATACAGTTGGTTAGTAGGCTTACAGTGGTGCTTCAGTAAAAGAGGGCTAAGGCTGGAGTAGGGAGGTCTGCTCTCATTAGCCCACAGAGGGGGTGATACAGTAGGTTAGTAGGCTTACGGTGATGCCCCAGTAAAAGAAGGTTAAGGCTGGAGTAGGGAGGTCTGTTTTCATTAGCCCACAGAGGGGGTGATACAGTAGGTTAGTAGGCTTACAGTGATACTTCAGTCAAAGATGGTTAAGGCTGGAGTAGGGAGGTCTGTTCTCTTTAGCACACAGAGGGGGGTGAGACAGTAGGTTAGTAGGCTTACAGTGGTGCTTCAGTAAAAGATGGTTAAGGCTGGTGTAGGGAGGTCTGTTCTCATTTGCACACAGAGGGGGTGATACAGTAGGTTAGTAGGCTTACAGTGGTGCCTCAGTAAAAGATGATTAAGGCTGAAGTAGGGAGGTCTGCTCTCATTAGCCCACAGAGGAGGTGATACAGTAGGTTAGTAGGCTTACAGTGGGGCCTCAGTTAAAGATGATTAAGGCTGGAGTAGGGAGGTCTGATTTCATTTGCCCACAGAGGGGGTGATACAGTAGGTTAGCAGGCTTACAGTGATACTTCAGAAAATGATGGTTAAGGCTGGAGTAGGGAGGCCTGCTCTCATTAGCCCACAGAGGGGGTGATACATTAGTTTTGTAGACTTACAGTGGTGCCTCAGGAAAAGTTGGTTAAGGCTGGAGTAGGGAGGTCTGTTTTCATTAGCACACAGAGGAGGTGATACAGTAGGTTTGTAGGCTTAATGCCCCTGTAAAAGATGGTTAAGGCAGGAGTAGGGAGGTCTGTTCTCATTAGCACACAGAGGGGGTGATTCAGTAGTTTAGTAGGCTTACAGTGGTTCTTCAGTAAACGATGGTGAAGGCTGCAATTGGGAGATCTGCTCTCATTAGCCGACAGAGGGGGTGATACAGTAGGGTTATAGGCTTACAGTGGTACCTCAGTAAAATATGGTTAAGGCTGGAGTAGGGAAGTCTGTTCTCATTAGCCCACAGTCAGTAAAAAGGGGGCTGATATTAGGGTTAGTAGGGCTTACAGTGGTGCTTCAGTAAAAGATGGTTAAGGCTTAAGGAGGTCTGTTTTCATTAGCCCACAGAGGGGGTGATATAGTAGGTTAGTAGGCTTACAGTGGTGCTTCAGTAAAATATGGTTAAGGCTGGAGTAGGGAGGTCTGTTCTCATTAGCACACAGAGGGGGTGATACAGTAGGTTAGTAGGATTACAGTGGTGCCTCAGTAAAATGGTAAATGGAGTAGGAAGCTCTCATTTGGACACAGGGAGATCAGTTGGTTTCTTCATGGTGCTTCATTAAATGAGTTAAGGCTGGGTGATCTGTTCTCAGTAGGTTAGTAGGTTTACAGTGGTCCCTCAGGAAAAGATGGTTAAGGCTGGAGTAGGGAAGTCTGTTCTCATTATCCCACAGAGGGACTGATACAGTTGTTTAGTTGTTTTGTAGGCTTTCAGTGGTGCCTCAGTAAAAGATGGTTAAGGCTGGAGTAGGGAGGTCTGTTCTCATTATGCCACAGAGGGGGTGATACAGTAGGTTAGTAGGCTTCGGTGGTGCCTCAGTAAAAGATGGTTAAGGCTGGATTAGGGAAGTCTGCTCTCATTAGCCCACAGAGGGGTTGATACAGTAGGTTAGTAGGCTTACAGTGGTGCCTCAGTAATAGATGGTTCAGGCTGGATTAGGGAGGTCTGTTCTCATTAGTCCACAGAGGGACTGATACAGTAGTTTAGTCGGCTTACAGTGGTGACTCACTAAAAGATGGTTAAGGCTGGAGTAGGGAGATCTGCTCTCATTAGCCCACAGAGGGGGTGATACAGTAGGTTAGTAGGCTTACAGTGGTGCCTCAGTAATAGATGGTTAAGGCTGGATTAGGGTGGTCTGTTCTCATTAGTCCACAGAGGGACTGATACAGTAGTTTAGTCGGCTTACGGTGATGCCCCAGTAAAAGAAGGTTAAGGCTGGAGTAGGGAGGTCTGTTCTCATTAGCCCACAGAGGGGGTGATGCAGTAGGTTAGTAGGCTTACAGTGGTGACTCAGGAAAAGTTGGTTAAGGCTGGAGTAGGGAGGTCTGTTCTAATTATGCCACAGAGGGGGTGATACAGTAGGTTAGTAGACTTACAGTGGTGCCTCAGGAAAAGATGGATAAGGCTGGAGTAGGGAGGTCTGCTCTCATTAGCCCACAGAGGGGGTGATACAGTAGGTTAGTAGGCTTACAGTGGTGCTCAGTAAAAGAGGGTTAAGGCTGGAGTAGGGAGGTCTGTTCTCATTAGCCCCACAGAGGGGGGTGATACAGTTAAGGTTAGGGAGGTCTGTTTTCATTAGGCTCACTTACAGTAGGTTAGTGGCTTACCTTCAGTCAAAAGAGGTTAAGGCTGGAGTAGGGAGGTCTGTTCTTCATTAGCATTTGCACACAGAGGGGTGATACAGTAGGTTAGTAGGCTTACAGTGGTGCTCTCAGTCAAAAGATGGTTAAGGCTGGAGTAGGGAGGTCTGTTCTCAGTAGGTTTAGCCAGTGGTGCCTCAGAGGGGGGGAGACAGTAGGTTAGGTTAGGCTTACAGTGGTGCCTCAGTAAAAGATGGTTAAGGCTGGAGTAGGGAGGTCTGTTCTCATTAGCCCACAGAGGGGGGTGATACAGTAGGTTAGTAGGCTTACAGTGGTGCCTTCAGTAAAAGATGCTTAAGGCTGAAGTAGGGAGGTCTGCTCTCATTAGCCCACAGAGGGGGTGATACAGTAGGTTAGTAGGCTACAGGTGATGCCCCAGTAAAAAAGATGATTAAGGCTGGAGTAGGGAGGTCTGTTTTCATTAGCACACAGAGGGGTGATACAGTAGGTTAGTAGGCTTTACAGTGATGCCTTCAGTAAAAGATGGTTAAGGCTGGAGTAGGGAGGTCTGTTCTAATTTTAGCACAGAGGGGGTGAGACAGTAGGTTAGTAGGCTTACAGTGGTGCTTCAGTAAAAAGATGGTTAAGGCTGGTGTAGGGAGGTCTGTTCTCATTTAGCCCACACAGAGGGGTGATACAGTAGGTTAGTAGGCTTACAGTGGTGCCTCAGTAAAAAGATGATTAAGGCTGAAGTAGGGAGGTCTGCTCTCATTAGCCCACAGAGGAGGTGATACAGTAGGTTAGTAGGCTTACGGTGGGGCCTCAGTTAAAAGATGATTAAGGCTGGAGTAGGGAGGTCTGATTTCATTTGCCCACAGAGGGGGGTGATACAGTAGGTTAGTAGGCTTACAGTGATACTTCAGAAAATGATGGTTAAGGCTGGAGTAGGGAGGTCTGTTCTCATTAGCACACAGGGGGGTGATACAGTAGTTTTAGTAGACTTACAGTGGTGCCTCAGGAAAAGTTGGTTAAGGCTGGAGTAGGGAGGTCTGTTTTCATTAGCCCACAGAGGAGGTGATACAGTAGGTTTGTAGGTTTACAGTGGTGCCCCTGTAAAAGATGGTTAAGGCTGGAGTAGGGAGGTCTGTTCTCATTAGCCCACAGAGGGGGTGATACAGTAGTTTAGTAGGCTTACAGTGGGCTTCAGTAAAGATGGTTAAGGCTGCAATTGGGAGGGAGGTCTGCTTTCATTTGCCCACAGAGGGGGTGATACAGTAGGGTTATAGGCTTACAGTGGTACCTCAGTAAAATATGGTTAAGGCTGGAGTAGGGAAGTCTGTTCTCATTAGCCCACAGTGGGGGTGATATAGTAGGTTAGTCGGCTTACAGTAGCGCTTCAGTAAAAGATGGTTAAGGCTGGAGTAGAGAGGTCTGTTCTCATTAGCCTACAGAGGGTTCGATACAGTAGGTTAGTAGGCTTCCAGTGGTGCTTCAGTAAAATATGGTTAAGGCTGGAGTAGGGAGGTCTGTTCTCATTAGCCCACAGAGGGGGTGATACAGTAGGTTAGTAGGCTTACAGTTGTGCTTCAGTAAAAGATGGTTAAGGCTGGAGTAGGGAGGTCTGTTCTCATTAGCCCACAGAGGGGGTGATACACTAGTTTAGTAGGCTTACTGTGGTGCCTCAGTAAAAGATGGTTAAGGCTGGAGTAGGGAGGTCTGTTCTCATTAGCCCACAGAGGGGGTGATACAGTAGGTTAGTAGGCTTACAGTGGTGCTTCAGTAAAAGATGGTTAAGGCTGGAGTAGGGAGGTCTGTTCTCATTAGCCCACAGAGGGGGTGATACAGTAGGTTAGTAGGCTTTACAGTGGTCCCTCAGTGAAAAGATGGTTAAGGCTGGAGTAGGGAGGTCTGTTTCTCATTAGCCACACAGAGGGGTGATACAGTAGGTTAGTAGGCTTACAGTGGTGCCTCAGTAAAAGATGGTTAAGGCTGGAGTAGGGAGGTCTGTTCTCATTAGCACACAGAGGGGGTGATACAGTAGGTTAGTAGGCTTACAGTGGTGCCTCAGTAAAAGATGGTTAAGGCTGGAGTAGGGAGGTCTGTTCTCATTAGCCCACAGAGGGGGTGATACAGTAGGGTTAGAGGGGAGGCTGATACAGTGGTAGGCTTACAGTGGTGCCTCAGTAAAAGATGGTTAAGGCTGGAGTAGGGAGGTCTGTTCTCATTAGCCCACAGAGGGGGGTGATACACTAGTTTAGTAGGCTTACTGTGGTGCCTCAGGAAAAGATGGTTAAGGCTGGAGTAGGGAGGTCTGTTCTCATTTCTCATTAGTGGTGTCCACAGAGGGGTCTGATACAGTAGGTTAGTAGGCTTACAGTGGTGCCTCAGTAAAAGATGGTTAAGGCTGGAGTAGGGAGGTCTGTTCTCATTAGCCCACAGAGGGGGTGATACAGTAGGTTAGTAGGCTTACAGTGGTGCCTCAGGAAAAGATGGTTAAGGCTGGAGTAGGGAGGTCTGTTCTCATTAGCCCACAGAGGGGGTGATACAGTAGGTTAGTAGGCTTACAGTGGTGCCTCAGTAAAAGATGGTTAAGGCTGGAGTAGGGAGGTCTGTTCTCATTTGCACACAGAGGGGGTGATACAGTAGGTTAGTAGGCTTACAGTGGTGTCATTTAGCCCACAGAGGGGTGATACAGTTAGTCTAAATAAGTGGTATGGTTAAGGCTGGAGTAGGGAGGTCTGTTCTCATTAGCCCACAGAGGGGTGATACAGTAGGTTAGTAGGCTTACGGTGGTGCCTCAGGAAAGATGGTTAAGGCTGGAGTAGGGAGGTCTGTTCTCATTAGCCCACAGAGGGGGACTGTTGGTTACAGTCAGTAAAAAGATGGTTAAGGCTGGAGTCTGCTCATTGTGATACAGCAGGTTAGCAGGCTTACAGTGGTGCCTCAGTAAAAGATGGTTAAGGCTGGAGTAGGGAGGTCTGTTCTCATTAGCCCACAGAGGGGGTGATACAGTAGGTTAGTAGGCTTACAGTGGTGCCTCAGTAAAAGATGGTTAAGGCTGGAGTAGGGAGGTCTGTTCTCATTAGCCCACAGAGGGGCTTGATACAGTAGGTTAGTAGGCTTACAGTGGTGCCTCAGTAAAAGATGATTAAGGCTGGAGTAGGGAGGTCTGTTCTCATTAGCCCACAGAGGGGGTGTGATGATAGGTTAGTAGGCTTACACAGAAAATGATGGTTAGTGAGCCTAACAGAGGGGGGTGATAGGCTGGGTTTTGTAGGACTTAAGTGATGAGGTCTGTTTTCATTTGCACACAGAGGGGTGATACAGTAAGCCCCTGGATGGTTAAGGCAGGAGTAGGGAGGTCTGTTTTCATTAGCACACAGAGGGGGTGATACAGTAGTTTAGTAGGCTTACAGTGGTGCCTCAGTAAAGATGGTTAAGGCTGGAGTAGGGAGGAGGTCTGTTTTCATTTGCACACAGAGGGGGTGATACAGTAGGGTTAGTAGGCTTACAGTGGTGCTTCAGTAAAAGATGGTTAAGGCTGGAGTAGGGAGGTCTGTTCTCATTAGTTTACAGTAGCTCACAGAGAGGGGTGATACAGTAGGTTTAGTAGGCTTGCAGTGGTGCTTCAGTAAAAAGATGGTTAAGGCTGGATTAAGGAGGTCTGTTTTCATTAGCCCACAGAGGGGTGATACAGTAGGTTAGTATGCTTACAGTGGTGCCTCAGTAAAATATGGTTAAGGCTGAGTAGGGAAGTCTGTTCTCATTAGCCCACACAGGGGGTGATACAGTAGGTTAGTAGATTACAGTGGTGCCTCAGTAAAAAGATGGTTAAGGCTGGAGTAGGGAGGTCTGCTTCATTAGCCCACAGAGGGGGTGATACATTGTAGGCCCCCAGTAAAATATGGTTTAAGGGCAGGAGGTGTCAGGAAAAGATTTCATAGAGAAGCCCATTACAGAGGGGGGGTAGGCTTACAGTTGTGCTTCAGTAAAATATGGTTAAGGGGAGTAGGATGTTCTCATTAGGCTTACAGTGGTGCCTCAGTAAAAGATGGTTAAGGCTGGAGTAGGGAGGTCTGTTCTCATTTGCCCACAGAGGGGGTGATACAGTAGGTTAGTAGGCTTACAGTGGCGCTTCAGTAAAAGATGGTTAAGGCTGGAGTAGGGATCTGTCTCACTTGCCCACAGAGGGGGTGATACAGTAGGTTTAGGCTTACACTCAGTAAAAGATGGTTAAGGCTGAGTAGGAGGTCTGGTTAGTATCCTTACAGAGGGACTGATACAGTAGGCCAGTCAGTAAAAGATGGTTAAGGCTGGATTAGGGAGGTCTGTTCTCATTATGCCACAGAGGGGGTGATACAGTAGGTTAGGGGTGCTTCGTGGTTCAGTTAAAAGATGGTTAAGGCTGGAGTAGGGAGGTCTGTTCTCATTAGCACACAGAGGAGGTGATACAGTAGGTTAGTAAGATTACAGTCGTGCCTCAGTAAAAGTTGGTAAAGTCTGGAGTAGGGAGGTCTGCTCAGAAGCCCACAGAGGGGTGATACAGCTGGTTAGCAGGATGGTTAGGTAGGTGGTGCTTCACACAAAGATGGTTAAGGCTGATTCCGATAGTTCTGTTTTCATTTGCCCATAGAGGGGGTGATACAGTAGGTTAGTAGGTTTACAGTGGTCCCTCAGGAAAAGATGGTTAAGGCTGGGTAGGACGTCTGTTCTCATTAGCCCACAGAGGGCTGATACAGTAGGTTAATAGGCTTACAGTGGTGCCTCAGTCAAAGATGGTTAAGGCTGGAGTAGGGAGGTCTGTTCTCATTTGCACACAGAGGGGGGGTGATACAGTAGGTTAGTAGGCTTGCTGGAGTAGGGTGGCTTTCAGTAAAAGATGGTTAAGGCTGGATTAGGGGTGCCTCATTAGCCCACAGAGGGGTTGATACAGTAGGTTAGTAGGCTTACAGTGGTGCCTCAGTAAAAGATGGATTTAAGGCTGAATTAGGGAGGTCTGCTCATGAGTCCACAGAGGAGGTGATACAGTAGGTTAGTACAGGGCTTACAGTGGTGCCTCAGTAAAAGATGGTTAGTAGGGAGGTCTGATTTCATTAGGCCCACAGAGGGGGTGATACAGTAGGTTAGTAGGCTTTTCATTTGCCCACAGTAGGGAGGGTGATAGGGCCCACAGAGGGGTGATACAGTAGTTTAGTAGGATTAGTCCACTGGGGCTCATTGGACAGAGGGGTGAGGGTTAGTTTAAAATGATGGTTAAGGTGGAGAAAATGGAGGTTCTGCAAAAGATGGTTAAGGCTGAGTTGTTCATTAGCCCACAGAGGGGGGGTGATACATTAGGTTAGTAGGCTTACAGTGGTGCCTCAGTAAAAAGATGGTTAAGGCTGGAGTAGGGAGGTCTGTTTTTCTTTAGCACACAGAGGGGGTGATACAGTAGGTTAGTAGGCTTACGGTGTCTCAGTAAAAGATGGTTAAGGCTGGAGTAGGGAGGTCTGTTCTCATTAGTCCACAGAGGGGGACTGATACAGAGTTTAGTAGGTTTACAGTGGTGCCTCAGTAGGTTTAAGGCTGAAGTAGGGGCTTCTGTGATTTGCCCACAGAGGGGGTGATAAAGGTTAGATGGCTTAAGGCTGCCTCAGTTAAATTGTTAAGGGAGGTCTGTTCTCATTAGCCCACAGAGGGGGTGATACAGTAGTTTAGTAGGCTTACAGTGGTACCTCAGTAAAAGATGGTTATGGAGTAGGGAGGTCTGTTCTCTGCCCACAGAGGGGGTGATACATTAGGTCTGTTCTTACAGTGGTGCCTCAGTAAAAGATGGTTAAGGCTGGAGTAGGGAGTCTGTTCTCATTAACAGAAGTTTAGGGGTGATACACAGGTTAGTAGGCTTACAGTGGTGCCTCAGTAAAATATGGTTAAGGCTGGAGTAGGGAGGTCTGTTCTCATTAGCCCACAGAGGGGGTGATACAGTAGGTTAGTAGGCTTACAGTGGTGCTTCAGTAAAAGATGGTTAAGGCTGGATTAGGGAGGTCTGTTCTCATTAGCCCACAGAGGGGGTGATACAGTAGGTTAGTCGGCTTACAATGGTGACTCAGTAAAAGATGGTTAAGGCTGGAGTAGGGAGGTCTGTTCTCAGTTCCACAGAGGGGGTGATACAGTAGGTTAAGGCTTACAGTGGTGCCTCAGTGCCTCAGTCGAGCCCAAAAGATGGTTAAGGCTGGCCTCAGTAGGGAGGTCTGTTCTCATTTTTAGCCCACAGAGGGGGTGATACAGGTTAGTAGGTTAGTAGGCTTACAGTGGTGCCTCAGTAAAAGATGGTTAAGGCTGGGCTGGGGAGGTCTGTTCTCATTGATTATATTAGGGAGGTCTGTTCTCATTATGCCACAGAGGTTTACAGTGGTGCCTCAGTAAAAGATGGTTAAGGCTGGTTTAGGGAGGTCTGTTCATTTGCCCACAGAGGGGGTGATACAGTAGGTTAGTAGGCTTACAGTGGTGCCTCAGTAAAAGATGGTTAAGGCTGGAGGGAAGTCTGTTTTTATTAGCCCACAGAGGGGGTGATAGGTTGGTTAGTAAAAGGCTTAGGCAAAGGGCGTTAGTCCAAAAAGCTGGTTAAGGCACAGTAGGGAGGTCTGTTTTCATTTGCCTAGCCTGCCAGAGGGGGTGAAAGGTTAGGAGGCTTTCAGTGGTGCCTCAGTGATAAAATGGTTAAGGCTGAGATTAAGGTAGGGAGGTCTGTTCTCATTAGCCCACAGAGGGGTGATACAGTAGGTTAGTAGGAGGCTTACAGTGGTGCCTCAGTAAAAGATGGTTAAGAGTGGAGGTCTGTTCTCATTAGCACACAGAGGGGAGATCTGTAGGGGTTAGTTGGCTTACAGTGGTGCCCAGTAAAAGGGGGTTACAGTGGTGCTCGGAATAGGAGTCTCATTAGCCCTCACTGGGGTTACAGTGTTAATAAGCTTACAGCCCTCAGTAAAAGATGGTTCAGGCTGAAGTAGGGAGGTCTGTTCTCATTTGTCCACAGAGGGGGTGATACAGTAGGTTTAGGTTGTTTTCAGTAAAAGATGGTTAAGTGGAGTAGGGAAGTGCCTCAGAGGGGGTGATATAAAAGTTAGTAGGTTACAATGGCGCCTCAGTAAAAGCTGGTTAAGGCTGGAGTAGGGAGGTCTGTTTTCATTAGCCCACAGAGGGGGTGATATAGTAGGTTAGTAGGGCTTACAGTGGTGCTTAGTAAAAGATGGTTAAGGCTGGTAGGGAGGGAAGTCTCATTTCTCAGGGGTGAAACACTAGGTTAGAGGGTGTCAGGAAAATGATGGTTAAGGCTGGAGTAGGGAGGTCTGTTCATTGCACACAGAGGGGGTGATCAGTAAATTAGTTTTGGTTACAGGTGCCTGGGTTAAGGGGGGTGTTGTTCTCATGATATAGTAGGTTCACAGAGCCCCTGTAAAAGATGATACAGTAGGGGAGGTTTCATTAGCACACTTACAGTGTTGTTTAGTACTTACAGTGGTTAAAAGATGGTTAAGGCTGGATTAGGGAGATCTGTTCTCATTAGCCCACAGGGAGGTGATACAGTAGGATAGGTTTAGAGGTGCTCAGTAAAATATGGTTTTACAATGGTCTGCTCTCATTAGCCAGTGGGAGGTAAGTAGGTTGGTTAAGGCTGGAGGTCTGTTCATTAGTCCACAGAGGGGACTGACACAGTAGGTTAGTAGGCTTCCAGTGGTGATTCAGTTATGTTTAAGGTGATTAGGGAGGTCTGTTTTCATTAGGAGGGGGTGATAGGTTAGTCGGTACAGTCAGTAAAAAAAGAAGGAGGGAGTAGGGACAGTAGGTTAGTAGAGGGGGTGATACAGTGTTTTCATCAGCCAAAAGATGGGTTTAAGGCCTGGAGTAGGGAGCACACAGAGGGGGTGATACAGTTGGTTAAAGGGGTTACACAGAGGTTAAGGAGGGAGATCTGTAGTGCTTGCCCAGAGGGGGGTGATACAGAGGGTTTACAGGGTGGAAAGATGGTTAAGGCAGGTTGTAGGGCTTACAGTTGGTGTTTTCAGTGCCTTCAGTGATGGTAAAAGGGTTGGTGGAGTAGGGAGGTCTGTTCTCATTTGCCACAGAGGGGTGATACATACAGTAGGTTAGTAAAAGAGGCTTACAGTGATACTTCAGTCAAAAGATGGATTAAGGCTGAAGTAGGGAGGTTCTGCTCTCATGAGCCCACAGAGGGACTGATACAGTTGATACAGTGGTGCTTAGTAAAAGATGGCTAAGGCAGAGGGAGGTTCAGTCATCATTAGCCCACAGAGGGGGTGATTAAGGTTAGTTAGGGGAGGTGAGGGGTCTGGTCATTAGTCCACAGAGGTTAGTAAACAGTAAAAGAAGGTTAAGGCTGGAGTAGGAGGTCTGTTCTCAGTAGGCTTACAGTGAACTTCAGAAAAAGATGGTTAAGGCTGGAGTAGGAGGTCTTAATTTCCACAGAGGGGGTGATATTAGGTTGTAGAATCTACAGTGGTGCCTCAGAAAAGATGGTTAAGGCTGGATTAGGGAGGTAGGCTCAGAGGGGGGGTGATATTCACTAAAAAAGTAGGTTGTAGGGAGGTCTGTTCTCATTAGCCCACAGTGATACAGTAGGTTAAAAGTAAAAGATGGTTAAGGTGATTGGTAAAAAGATGGTTAAGGCTGGGGGGTCTGTTCTCATTAGCCACACCCAGGTTAGTAGGCTTACAGTGGGGCCTCAGTAAATTAGGGTAAGGCTGGAGTAGGAGGTTCGTTTTAGGTTCACATACAGTTGGGTTAGTAGCGGTGATACAGTAAAAGAAGGTTAAGGCTGGAGTAGTTTAGTAGCCCACAGCAGGGGGCTTAGTGGTGACTCAGTAAAAGATGGTTAAGGCTGGAGTAGGGAGGTCTGTCATTAGCTCACAATTGTGATACCTTATGTAGCTTACAGAGTGGTTGAGAAAAGATACAGTAGGTCTGTTTCATTAGCCTACAGAGGGGCTGGAGACAGTAGGTTGTGTGATGCCCCCAGTAAAAAGATGGTTAAGGCTGGAGTAGGAGGGGGTCATACAGCATGTTCTCTTTAGCACACAGAGGGGGTCTGTCATTACACTAGTTTAGTAGGCTTACTTGTGGTGCCTCAGTAAAAGATGGTTAAGGCTGGATTGGAGGTCTGTTTCTCATTAGCCCACAGAGGGCTTGATATATTATGGGTTCAGCAAAAGACAGATTAAGGTTAGGGAGGTCTGCAGTAGGCCCAGGAGGAGGTGGGATAAAAGATAGCCTCAGTAAAAGATGATTAAGGCTGGAGTAGGGGGTCTGATTTCATTAGGCCCACAGAGGGGTGATACAGTAGGGTTAGTAGGTACAGTGAAAAAAATGATGGTTAAGGCTGGAGTAGGAGGTCTGTTCTAATTAGCACACAGAGGGGGTGATACACTAGTTTAGTAGGCTTACAGTGGTGCCTCAGGAAAAAGTTGGTTAAGGCTGGAGTAGGGGAGGTCTGTTTTCATTAGCCCACAGAGGGGGTGATATAGTAGGTTAGTCGGGGAGTGGTGCCTCCAGTAAAATATGGTTAAGGCTGGAGTAGGGGAGGTCTGTTCTCATTAACACACCGAGCAGGTAGGCTTACAGTGGGCCTCAGTAAAAGATGGTTAGTAAAAGATGGTGCATTAGTCCACAAGGGACTGATACAGGTTAGTAGGGAGGTCTGTTTTCATTTACCCACAGAGGGGGGCTCTCTCATTAGGGCCCACAGAGTAGGTTGAGTTGGGGTAGGCTTACAGTGGTGCCTCAAAAAAAGATGGTTAAGGCTGGAGTAGGGAGGTCTGTTCTCATTAGCCCACAGAGGGGGTGATGCAGTAGTTTAGTATGCTTACAGTGGTGCCTCAGTAAAATATGGTTAAGGCTGGAGTAGGGAGTCTGTTCTCATGTTCTCATTAGCCCACAGTGGGGGGCTGATTAGTCCACAGAGGTAGGTTACAATGGTGACTCAGTAAAAGATGGTTAAGGCTTAGAATGGTGCCTCAGTAAAAGATGGTTAAGGCTGAAAAGATAGGGAGGTCTGTTTTCATTAGCCCACAGAGGGGTGATATAGTAGCTTACAGTTAGTAGGCTTACAGTCTGTTCTAATTGCCCCAGGGGTGATGCAGTAGGTTAGTGGTTCAGGCTGATTAAATGGAGAGGGAGGTCTGTTTTTCATTAGCCTACAGAGGGGGTGATAAAGGTTAGTAGGCTTACAGTGGTGCTTCAGTAAAAGATGGTTAAGGCTGGAGTAGGAGGTCTGTTCTCATTAGCCTCATTAGCAGTAGGTTAGTAGGCTTACAATGGTGCCTCAGTGGGGTTACACTGGAGTAGGGAGGTCTGTTCTCATTAGCCCACAGTGGGGGTGATACAGTAGGTTTAGGTTACAGTGGTGCCCCAGTAAAAGATGGTTAAGGCTGGAAGTAGGGAGGCTTCATTTGCCCACAGTATAGTAGGTTAGTAGGCTTACAGGTGTTAAAGATGGTTAAGATGGAGAAAAGATGGTTAAGGCTCGAGTAGGGACGTCTGTTCTCATTAGCCCACAGAGGGGGTGATATAGTAGGTTAATAAGATTACAGTCGTGCCTCAGTAAAAGATGATTACGGCTGCAGTAGGGAGGTCTGCTCTCATTTGCACACAGAATGGGTGATACAGTTGTTTAGTAGGCTTACAATGGTGCATCATTAAAATATGGTTAAGGCTGGAGTAGGGAGATTTGTTTTCATTTGCCCATAGAGGGGTTGATACAGTAGGTTAGTAGGCTTACAGTGGTGCCTCAGTAAAAGATGGTTAAGGCTGGAGTAGGGAAGTCTGCTCTCATTAGCACACAGAGGAGGGTGATACAGTAGGTTAGTAGGCTTACAGTGATGCCTCAGGAAACGATGGTTAAGGCTGGAGTAGGGAAGTCTGCTCTCATTAGCCCACAGAGGGGGTGATACGTTAGGTTAGTAGGCTTACAGTCGTGCCTCGGTAAAAGATGGTTCAGGCTGGAGTAGGGAGGTCTGCGCTCATTTACCCACAGAGGGGGTGATACAGTAGTTTAGTAGGATTACAGTGGTGCTTCAGTAAATGATCGTTAAGGCTGGAGTAGGGAGGTCTGCTCTCATTAGCCCACAGAGGGGGTGATACAGTCGGTTAGTAAGATTACAGTGGTGCCTCAGTAAATGATGGTTCAGGCTGGAGTAGGGAGGTCTGCTCTCCTTTGCACACAGATGGGGTGATACAGTAGATAAGTAGGCTTACCATGGTGCCTCAGTAAAAGATGGTTAAGGCTGGATTAGGGAGGTTTGTTCTCATTAGCCCACAGAGGGGGTGATACAGTAGGTTAGTAGGCTTACAGAAGTGCCTCAGTAAAAGATGGTTAAGGCTGGAGTAGGGAGGTCTGCTCTCATTCGCACACAGAGGGGGTGATACAGTAGATAAGTAGGCTTACCATGGTGCCTCAGTAAAAGATGGTTAAGGCTCGATTAGGGAGGTCTTTTCTCATTAGCACACAGAGGGGTTGATACAGTAGTTTAGTAGGCTTACAGTGTTGCCTCAGTAAAAGATGGTTAAGGTTGGAGTAGGGAAGTCTGCTCTCATTAGCCCACAGAGGGGGTGGTACAGTAGTTTAGTAGGCTTACAGTGGTGCTTCAGTAAAAGATGGTTAAGACTGGAGTAGGGAAGTCTGTTCTCATTAGCCCACAGTGGGGGTGATATAGTCGGTTAGTAGGCTTACAATGGCGCTTCAGTAAAAGGTGGTTAAGGCTGGAGTAGGGAGGTCTGTTTTAATTAGCCCACAGAGGGGGTGATATAGTAGGTTAGTAGGCTTACAGTTGTGCTTCAGTTAAAGATGGTTAAGACTGGAGTAGGGAGGTCTGTTCTCATTAGCCCACAGTGGGGGTGATACTGTAGGGTTGTAGGCTTACAGTGGTGCCTCAGTAAAAGATGGTTAAGGCTGGAGTAGGGAGGTCTGTTCTCATTAGCACACAGAGGGGCTGATACAGTAGTTTAGTAGGCTTACAATGGCGCTTCAGTAAAAGACGGTTATGGCTTGAGTAGGGACCTCTTTTCTCATTAGCCCACAGAGGGGGTGATATAGTTGGTTAGTAGCATTACAGTGGTGCTTCAGCAAAAGATCATTAAGGCTGGAGTAGGGAGGTCTGCTCTCATTAGCCCACAGATGGGGTGATACACTCGGTTAGTAATATTACAGTGGTGCCTCAGTAAATGATGGTTCAGGTTGGAGTAGGGAGGTCTGCTCTCATTAGCCCACAGAGGGGGTGATACAGTAGGTTAGTAGGCTTACAGTGGTGCTTCAGTAAAAGATGGTTAAGGCTGGAGTAGGGAGGTCTGTTCTCATTAGCCCACAGAGGGACTGATGCAGTAGTTTAGTAGGCTTACAATGGTGCCTCAGTAAAAGATGGTTAAGCCTGGAGTAGGGAGGTCTGCTCTCATTAGCCCACAGAGGGGGTGATACAGTAGGTTTGTAGGCTTACAGTGGTGCTTCAGTAAAAGATGGTTAAGGCTGGAGTAGGGAGGTCTGTTCTCATTAGCCCACTGAGGGACTGATGCAGTATTTTAGTAGGCTTACAGTGGTGCCTCAGTAAAAGATGGTTAAACCTGGAGTAGGGAGGTCTGCTCTCATTAGCACACAGAGGGCTTGATACAGTAGTTTAGTAGGCTTACAGTGGTGATTCATAAAAGATGGTTAAGGCTGGAGTAGGGAGGTCTGTTCTCATTAGCCCACACTGGTAGTGGCGTCGCTAATGGACCCTGTTGATGGCATCAGTGTTGTTGCTCATTTTCATTCAGCAGTAAACTCAGGCTTCTTACCCTCTTCATGACAGCACCATCGATTTGGTTAAAGCTGATTTGAGCTGGCCGTTCTGAGATCAATGATTATATTTCTGGCCTTTCCAGTGTTGGTGAACAGTGAACAGTCATGAGTCGGGGGAGTGAACCGTCAGGGACTCATTTCACAGCCCTGAGGTGATCCTGAGTTCACTACAGCGTGTTTTGAGATGTTGGTGTCGACTCTGACTGTTTACCTCCTCTGGGTCAGAAAATCCAGGATCCAATCACAGGTGCAAGTGACCACATTCAGCTCCTCATCATCTCCTCTAGCTGCTGTGGTGTGAGGGTATTGAAAGCAGAGCTGAAGGCCATGGACAGGATCCTGACATAAGAGCTCATATTATTCAGAGGGATAGAGTGAGGTGGAGCGTGATTTATTTGGCCTCTTTTGTGGGCCGGTCAGCTCTGTGCACAGACTGTAAGGGCTCCAGGTCAGCACTGAGGCCTGCTTTAATGTGCCGTATGTCGAGCCGCTCAAAGCATCTCATGAAGAGGGGAGTGAGGGCAGCAGGACGGAGGTCGCTCAGGTACGCTGGATTCGGCTGGTTGGGCAGGGGTGTGATGGTAGCGCTCTTCCAGCAAGTGGGCACTCTGGCTTGGTTAGGGGAGGTGTAGAGTATCACTGTGAAGAGTTCTTTCAGCTGTTCTGCACAGTCTTTCAAGACACGGCCTAGTATATTGTCTGGCCCGGCAGCCTTACGAGGGTTAATTCTGGAAAAACCCTCTTTACCCCGTCAGCGGACAGCTGCAGTACCTGGTCTGTAGATGAAAATGCAATCTTTGTGCCCTCCTGTTGTTAGTAGCCTTGAACCATGTGTAAAAGGCATTGAGGTTATCTGGTGAGGATGGGTCACTGTGGACTCTCTGCAGAGTGGGTTTGTAGCCTGTTACGGTTTGGAGCCGCTGCCACAGTCGCCGCGTGTCTTTCTTATCAGTAAAGTGTCTCACCAGCGTTTTCCCGAAAAGCCCTTTTGCCTCCCTGATGCCTCTTCTCCGGTTGCCTTTAGCCTGTCTGTATGCAGCAGAGTCATCAGTCTGCTGGGGTTTTTAGTTAGCACACGCTTTTATAGATTTAACCACAGTCACCTCATCTCTGCATTTGCTTATGTAACCTGACGCAGCCTCTGTGTCGTCCTGCAGATCTGTGACACCCTCACATATGGCTGCTTCTCTGAAAATGTGCCATTGTGTGCATTCAGCATCCCTGCAATGCTGCAGTAGCCTCCTGTGGTCACACTCTGATCTCCTTTGCTAAAGGGGGTTTGTGTCTCACTGTGGGCCTGAATGCAGGCGTTAGCATCACTGTCAAATGGTCAGAGTCGCTAAAATGGATTAATTTTATCCACAAAATGAGCCCATTTCAAATTCGATAGTTGCTACAGGTCTCAAAAAAGTTGGGTCAGGGGCCTGTTTACCATGGCGTAGCATCGCCTCTTCTTTTCAACACAGAGTGGAGGCGTCTGGGTATTGAGGAGGCAAGTTTCTTGAGTTTAGCCATTGGAATTTGATCCCACTCTTGTTTAATACAGGTTTCCAGCTGCTGGAGAGTTTTGGGTGTCCTTTGACGGACTTTTCGTTTAATTATGCGCCAAATGTTCTCAATCGGTGAAAGATAAGGACGGCAGGCAGGTCAGTTCAGCACACGGACTCTTCTACTATGAAGCCATGCTGTTGTAATAGCTGCAGTATGTGGTTTTGCATTGTCCTGCTGAAATACACAAGGCCTTCCCTGGAATAGGTGTCGTCTGGAGGGGAGCATGTCTTGCTCTATAACCTTCATATACCTTTCAGCATTCATTTTGCTTTTTAAAACATGCAAGTGTCCCATACCATATGCACTAATGCGTCCCCATACCATCAGAGATGGTGGCTTTTGAACTGAATGCTGATAACAGGAGGGGTGGTCTTTCTCCTCTTTAGCCCGGAGGACACAACGCCTATGATTTCCAACAAGAATGTCAAATTTGGACTTGTCTGACCACAGGACACTTTGCCACTTTGCTACAGTCCATTTTAAATGAGCCTTGGCCCACAGAACTGTTGGCGCCCTCTGGATAATGCTCAACAATGGCTTCCTTTTTGCATGATAGAGTTTTAGGTGGCATCTGTGGATGGCATGGCGGACTGTGTTTACAGACAGTGGTTTCTTGAAGTATGCCTGGGCCCATTTAGTAATGTCAATGACAGAATCATGCCGGTGAGTAATGCAGTGGCGTCTGAGGGCCCGAAAATCACGGGCGTCCAGTAAAGTCTTCGGCCTTGTCCCGTACGCACAGAGATTTTTCCAGTTTCTCTGAATCTTTTGATGATTTTATGCACTGTCAATGATGAGACCTTCAAAGCCTTTGCAATTTGACGTTGAGGAAAATTGTTTTTAAAGTATTCCACAATTTTTTTACGCAAGCCTTCACAGGTTGGAGAGCCTCTGGCCATCTTTACTTCTGAGAGACTCAGCCTCTCTAAGACATCCCTTTTATAGCCAATCATGTTACACACCTGATGCCAGTTAACTTAATTACTTGTTAAATGTTCTCTCAGCTGATTCTCTTGTATATTAATTGCTTTTTCAGCCCTTTTTTGCCTGTGTCCCAACTTTTTTGAGACCTGTTGCAAATTTGAAAGAAGCTCAGTTTGTGGATAAAAATGTAAAATGTCTCAGTTTCAACATTTGAGATGTTATCTATGTTTTATTTTAAATAGCATTTTGGTTCATGTGATCTGAAAGGCATTGCATTTTGATTTTATTCACAATTTACACTTCGTCCCAACTATTTCAGAATTGGGGTTGGATAAGAATTAGCCTACACGGGAGAACTATTCCAAGCATTGCCTTACGATCTGAATTTGGTCTATATTCCTCACAACCTTATCAAGGACATGCAATCTTAATTAATTTGTCCGTCTTATCAGTCAAATAGGAACTGGCTTTTGTCATATGACTGTCATTTTCCACTCAAACTGGTATCAAAATGGCTTGAAGCCCGAGGTGATGATAGCAACTTGCCTTGAGATGTTTTACTCTCTACAGTTTGTGCTGAAAGAGCCACATGATCTTTACATTCAACGTACTAATCCACAGAGCAAAGCCATTATCCGAGCTTACAGTCTCTCCACCATCATTAACATATTCAAATCTGTATAATTCTGCTATTTATTTCCAGAACTATCTTCATGCACTGAGTTTCACTCCACTCTGACAATAAAGACTCCAGTCTTCTCATTGCCTTTAAATCTTGCTTCTTGCTTCCCATCCATTAGTGGCTGGACTGAACTGTCACAGTTCAGACAGGAAACTGGTCCAGAGGCAGAGCACAATCCAACAGGTAGTTTACTGACAGCTGATGCGGTAATAAAGGGGACAGAAGCCCTGAGGAGGAGGCCGGGGGACAGAACCCTGAATAATGATGCACAGTTCAGTACAGATGTTACAGTTGACGCCTGAGCTGTCAGTCACTGGCCAGTGGATTCTGGGATTGCAGCCAGTTGTACTGCAGACTTCACCAGCACCGAACTGTCCCAAAGGAGGATGGAGCAGCTTAAGAGGAACTCTGTTCCAATCCTGATAACCGCAGAGGGATTGGAAGCTTGTTCCTGAGAGACTGGATCGAGGGACACACTTGGAGAAGTAATGAAGAAGTCCCAATCCTGGACCCTGATGATGATTGGAAGTTTGTTTGAATACACTAAATTATGAGACTAGAATTCAGGAAATGATGTCACTGAAGTACAGGTTGCATTTAACTAGGACATAGACAAACTTGAATACTGACTGCTTCTACGCACACAAAAGCACATCATGATCCAGCAACCTGCCACACTGAGAAGAGGGCTTAAAAACCCATCACCTGGCTAACCAGGTAACGAGATGCAGCCAGGGGTGGGGAGACACACGCAACGTAAACCAACAACACAGGACGTTCACTTCATAGACGTAGAATTGAACGAAAGACAAAAGGAATCCGTGCGAGGACTGTGACACTTCCATTATTTTGTTTTGCAGAAAAAAATAAGATATTAAAACAAACATTGTTTAAGATGGAACCGCACAAATGACGGGGTAAACTCACACAGCTGACTCATCGGTGTGTGAGTCGCTCTGAACTCTCAGTAAAACACACACAGGCTTCACCCCGAAACTCAAACCCAAAAGTAAAGTTTATCTTCCTGTCTCCCACTCGTCTCCTGCCCCTCAGCGCTGTAGCTGAGGGTATATGCAGGTGAACACACTGCACTCACCTCATTTTCTGTCAATATGCACAATACCCCCCTCAGCCCTCTCGTTAGAGATCTCCCCATCTGCTGAGGGAGTAAACCCACTTCCAAAGGCACTACTACACCACTGCTCCCCCTGTACCTGTAAGA
Organism: Gymnothorax javanicus; assembly: GCA_029692085.1. Lineage (NCBI taxonomy): Eukaryota > Metazoa > Chordata > Actinopteri > Anguilliformes > Muraenidae > Gymnothorax > Gymnothorax javanicus. The sequence goes on along the minus strand of CM056206.1, from coordinate 8,943,852 downwards.
GGAGGAGAGGATGCACTACTACACCACTGCTCCCCCTGTACCTGTAAGTGGAGGATAGGAGGCACTACTACACCACTGCTCCCCCTGTACCTGTAAGAGGAGGAGAGGAGGCACTACTACACCACTGCTCCCCCTGTACCTGTAAGAGGAGGAGAGGAGGACAGCTTCGCCTCTTCCTTTTCCTCATCTTCCTCTGGCAGCTGATGGAGGCCTGAGAAGAGCTGAAGATGATGGAGGAGGAAACGCAGGCAGAACCAACGTCAGCGTCTCAAGCAGAGGTGGGAGGAGACGGGGCGCAGCTTGATGAAATATGTGGGAGAGAGGCGGAGCCTGAGAACAGGCTCACCTGTCACCTGACGGAGGAGGGAGTAGCAGAGGTGGTGTAGGAGGTGGAGAGGCTTTTGCGGAAGGAAGTGTGGCAGGTGGAGTGGTGTGTGGAGTGGGCGAGACCGCGGGTGGACCAGTGCCTGGGGGAGGTGAAGCTCCTGGAGCTGTAGCGGGACGTCCTGGTGTCGCAGTTACTGCAATTGGAGTAGCCAATGGCGTCCAACCTGGAGGCCCTCAGGGCGGAGCTCGCATAGGCTGGGAGGCGATTGGTTTGGGTGGAGCTGGAGACCTGGGGCCTGCAGGGACAGGTGTGGTAGGTGAAAAGGAGACTCTTCCTCATGGCCAGGGACTGCATCCAGAGCCAGGTCACCCTGGCAACCAGGCAGCAGGTGGCGCTGTTCGCCATCATGCAGGTTAACACATAACAGAGATACAGACCTGTGCAAATGACCCAGGTGGTAACTGATTGATCCTCATATGGTCATGGGTTAATGACCCAGGTGGTAATTGAATAATCCCCAGGTGGTGATGGGTTCATGACTCCGGAGGTAATTGAATAATCCTGGGTGATGATCGATTAATGACCCAGGTGGTAATTGAATAATCCCCAGGTGGTGATGGGTTCATGACTCAGGAGGTAATTGAATAATCCTGGGTGATGATGGGTTAATGACCCAGGGGGTAATTGAATAATCCCGGATGGTGATGTCCTAATGACTCAGGAGGTAATTGAACAATCCCGGGAGGTGATGGGTTAATGACTCAGGTGGTAATAGATTAATCCCCAGATGGTGATGGATTAATGACCAGGGGGTAATTGATTAATTCCCAGGTGGTGATGGGTTAATGACCTAGGGGGTAATTGATTGATCCCCAGGTGGTTATTCGTTAATGATCCAGGTGATAATTGATTAATTCTGGGTGGTGATGGGTTAGTGATCTAGGGTTGTAATTGATTCATCCCCCAGTGTTGTGATGGGTTAACAATCCAGGTGGTAATTCATTTCAATTCAATTCAAATTCAAAAACACTTTATTTGTCTCCGAGGGGTAATTAAAAGGCTCAAAGGGCAGCAATGTGGGAGGACAAACAGGACATCACACATACATCAGACAAAGTGCATATAAGGCGTATTTTCAGCAACCACCACTGGCAAAAGTGCTCAGCGCCTTAGCGCCAAAGTACTATAAATGACTGTCTGCTAAAGGACTGAGCAGCACTATGATGCTGGAGCAGGGACGGGACGGTGTTCAAGAGCTGGACTGCTGTGGGTACAAAGATGACCCTCCTCCTCTGTGTCCTGCGGCCTGATGGGAGCCACTCAAACACAGAGTGTAGAATGTGAGAGGGGTCGTGTAGGATCCTGTGAATTGTGCGCACTGTTTGTTGACCACAGAAGGCAGACAGAGCTCTCACAGGGTGTCCAATGATTTGAGAGCAGACTTTGGTGATGGCGGATAAGCGTGTCCGATTTTGCAGGCTGATTGAATAAAGCCAGCAGGTGAATGAGTATGTGAGCACTCTCTCGATGGAGGACTGGTAAAAGGTCAGCAGAATGTTCTTTTTCACTCCAAACGAACACAACTTCCTAAGCAGGTACAGTCTCTGATGACATTTCTTGAGCATCACCTCAGTGTTGGAGGAAAACCTCAGAAGGCTGTTGAAAATTGTGCCCAGGTACCTGTGCGCCTCCACCACCTCCACAGGCTCCCCCCAGATGGTGGCAGGAGCAGCCTCTGCCAGCTGTCTCTGCTTGCTGGAGAAAGTCACAATCAGCTCTTTAGTCTTGTCTGAGTTCAGCTGGAGACAGGCCTCCTCACACCAGGAGACAAAGTCCAGCAGAACAGAGCTATGGTGAAGTATGGGGGCAGAGAGCAGGACTGTGTCATCCGCAAATTTTACCAGATGGCAGTTGGGCTGAGTGGACCTGCAGTCATTAGTGTAGAGGATGTAAAGCAGAGGTGATAGGACACAGCCCTGCGGGGAGCCAGTGGAGGTGTAGAGGATGTAAAGCGGAGGCAATAGGACACTGGCCCAGGTAAACCAGTGGAGGTGTAGAGGATGTAAAGCAGAGGCGATGGGACACAGCCCTGCGGGGAGCCAGTGGAGGTGAAGAGGATGTAAAGCGAGGCGATAGGACACAGCCCCGCGGGGAGCCAGTGGAGGTGTAGAGGATGTAAAGCAGAGGCGATAGGACACAGCCCTGCGGGGAGCCAGTGGAGGTGTAGAGGATGTAAAGCGAGGCGATAGGACACAGCCCCGCAGGGGGCCAGTGGAGGTGTAGAGGATGTAAAGCAGAGGCGATAGGACACAGCCCCGCGGGGAGCCAGTGGAGGTGTAGAGGATGTAAAGCAGAGGCGATAGGACACAGCCCTGCGGGGAGCCAGTGGAGGTGTAGAGGATGTAAAGCAGAGGCGATAGGACACAGCCCCGCGGGGAGCCAGTGGAGGTGTAGAGGATGTAAAGAGAGGCGATAGGACACAGCCAAGAGTGAGCCAGTGGAGGTGTAGAGGATGTAAAGCAGAGGCAATAGGACACAGTGGCCAGTGGAGGTGTAGAGGATGTACAGCAGGCGGAGGCGATGGGACACAGCCCTTGGGCCAGTGGAGGTGTAGAGGATGTAAGCGGAGGCGATAGGACCCAGCGACGACCAGTGGAGGTGTAGAGGATGTAAGCGGGCCCCAGCCCAGCAGTGACCAGTGGAGGTGTAGAGGATGTAAAAGCGGAGGCAATAGGACACAGCCCGGAGGAGCCAGTGGAGGTGTAGAGGATGAGCGGAGGCGATAGGACACAGCCCAGCAGTGAGCCAGTGGAGGTGTAGAGGATGTAAAGCAGAGGCGATGGGACACAGCCCTGGTGACCAGAGGAGGTGTAGAGGATGTAAAGCAGAGGCGATAGGACACAGCCCCGCGGGGAGCCAGTGGAGGTGTAGAGGATGTAAAGCAGAGGCGATAGGACACAGCCCCGGGGAGCCAGTGGAGGTGTAGAGGATGTAAAGCAGAGGCGATAGGACACAGCCCCGCAGGGAGCCAGTGGAGGTGTAGAGGATGTAAAGCGGAGGCGATAGGACACAGCCCCGGGGAGCCAGTGGAGGTGTAGAGGATGTAAAGCAGGCGATAGGACACCGCCCTGGTGAGCCAGTGGAGGTGTAGAGGATGTGAAGCAGGCGATAGAACACAGCCCGGGGGAGCCAGTGGGGATGTAGGGGCGTAAAAGCAGAGGCAATGGGACACAGCCCTGCAGCCCTGAGCCAGTGGAGGTGTAGAGGATGTGAAGCAGAGGCGATGGGACATAGCCCCTTGGGAGCCAGTGGAGGTGTAGAGGATGTAAAGTGGAGGCGATAGGGACACAGCAAGAGGGAGCCAGTGGAGGTGTAGAGGATGTAAAAGCGGAGGCGATGGGACACAGCCCTGGGGAGCCAGTGGAGGTGTAGAGGATGTAAAAGCGGAGGCGATGGGACACAGCCCAGGGGACCAGTGGAGGTGTAGAGGACGTAAAGCAGAGGCGATAGGACACAGCCCCGCAGGGAGCCAGTGGAGGTGTAGAGGATGTGAAGCAGAAGTGATAGAACACAGCCCCGCGGGGAGCCAGTGGAGGTGTAGAGGATGTAAAGCAGAGGCGATAGGACACAGCCCCGCGGGGAGCCAGTGGAGGTGTAGAGGATGTAAAGCGGAGGGGATAGGACACAACCCCGTGGGGAGCCAGCGGAGGTGTAGAGGATGTAAAGCAGAGGCGATAGGACACAACCCCGCGGGGAGCCAGCGGAGGTGTAGAGGATGTAAAGCAGAGGCGATAGGACACAGCCCTGCGGGGAGCCAGTAGAGGTGTAGAGGATGTAAAGCAGAGGCGATAGGACACAGCCCCGCGGGGAGCCAGTGGAGGTGTAGAGGATGTGAAGCAGAAGTGATAGAACACAGCCCCGCGGGGAGCCAGTGGAGGTGTAGAGGATGTAAAGCAGAGGCGATAGGACACAGCCCCGCGGGGAGCCAGTGGAGGTGTAGAGGATGTAAAGCGGAGGGGATAGGACACAGCCCTGCGGGGAGCCAGTGGAGGTGTAGAGGATGTAAAGCAGAGGCGATAGGACACAACCCCGCGGGGAGCCAGCGGAGGTGTAGAGGATGTAAAGCAGAAGCGATAGGACACAGCCCCGTGGGGAGTCAGTGGAGGTGTAGAGGATGTCAGAATGGGCGTTATTAACAAGCACCATCTGTGACCGGTTGGTTAAGAAGTCAATAATCCACAGGGTGAGCTGTTGGTCCAGATTGAAGCAGGTGATTAACTTCTCAGTGAGGATGTGTGGCTGCATGGCGTTGAAGGCAGAAGAAAAGTCCGCAAACAGGAGCCTGGCGATGGAGTTGGGGGTCTCCAAGCGTTTGTGGATGGTCTACAAGATAAATATCTTGGCATCATCCACTCCTCTGCCAGCCCTGTATGCAAACTGCAGTGGGTCCATCAGGGGATCAGCAATCTTTTAACAATCCTCTCCACAGCCTTCATCACCAGTGAAGTCAAAGCCACAGGCCTCAGATCATTCAGACCTCAGAGGGGCCCATCTTCAGGATGGGAATAACAGTGGAGTGTTTCCCCTTCTGGTGCACTGTGCTGCAGCTCATGGAGGTCTGGAACAGCTGCTGGAATAAACCTCAAGCTGCTCAACACAGTGTCTTAGGCTCCGCCCACAGATGATGTCAGGTCCAGTGACAGTGTTCAGTTTGGTCCTCCTGAGGGCGCTCACCACCTCTTCCCTGCTGAAGGTGATGGCAGAATCACCAGGATGGAGTGAGGAGGTAAGAGTCTGTAGTTCTGCACTGTTGTGCTTCTCAAATCTTGTGAAGAATGAGTTGAGGTCATTAGGGAGAGATGTTGTGTTACAGCCATCAACCTGGATGGGTTTACGGCTGGATGTTAAATTGTTTACAGCTGCCATGTTCTTCAGACCCTGCCAGGCATGATCTCTCGACTAACCTCCTTCTTTTCCTCCTCCGAGCCAATAAAAAAAGACCCTTTTTTTCTTATTTAGTACATGTTTTAGTTCTTTTGTAACCCAAGGTTTGTTGTTGGGGAATATTGTAACTGTTATAGTTGGAATTATGTTGTCCACACAAAAGGGGATGTATGCTGACACTGTGTCTACCTGCTCATTAATATTGCTAGAGGTCAGTAAACTATTCCAGTCAGTGGTTTCAAAACAGCCGTGTAGTCTATCAATGCTGTCTGGAGTCCACTGCTTGATGTTCTTAATTATTTTGTCTGACCTCTTGACGACAGGTAAATAAACCAGAGCAAGAAGCAAAATTGATTGAATTAACTGATGAATCCCAGGTAGTAGTGGATTAATGACTCAGGAGTTAATTGAATAATCCCAGGTGGTGATGGGTTAATGACCTAGGGAGCAATTGATTAATCCCCTGGTGATGATGGGTTAATGACTCCGAAGATAATTGAATAATTCCGGGTGGTGATGGGTTTATGACCCAGGGGGTAATTGAATAATCCCCGGGTGGTGATTGGTTAGTGATACAGGTGGTTATTGATTAATCCCCGGGTGGTGATGGGTTAATGATCCAAGGGGTGATTGAATAATCCCCAGTGTTGTGATGGGTTAATGACCCAGGTGGTTATTGATTAATACCGGGTGGTGATGGGTTAATGACCCAGGGGATAATTTATTCATCCCTCAGTGTTGTGATGAGTTAACGACCCAGGGGGTAATTGATTGATCCCCCAGTGTTGTGATGGGTTAATGACCCAGGTGGTTATTGATTAATCCCCCAGTGTTGTGATGGGTTCATGATCCAGGTGGTAATTGATTAATCCCCCAGTGTTGTGATGGGTTAATGACCCAGGGGGTAACTGATTAATGCCCCAGTGTTGTGATGGGTTAATGACCCAGGGGGTAACTGATTAATGCCCCAGTGTTGTGATGGGTTAATGACCCAGGGGGTAATTGAATAATCCCAGGTGGTGATGGGTTAATGACCCAGGGGGTAATTGATTAATCCCCCAGTGTTGTGATGGGTTAATGACCCAGGGGGTAATTGAATAATCCCAGGTGGTGATGGGTTAATGACCCAGGGGGTAATTGATTAATCCCCCAGTGTTGTGATTGGTCCAGGGCCTGATGGAGGAGGCGTTATGGCTGCAGGAGAAGCAGCAGGAGCTGCTGGAGGTGTGAAAGAGCTCGGGCGGCACAGAGCTGGCGGCAGCGGCCCCGCAGTGACCTGATGTACTCCCAGCGCTTCTCTCTAGAGTTGCAGCAGCACCTGCACGGTGGAGTGTCGGCCCTGGAGCAGCGCTACAGGCAGCATGCTGACCCTCCTGTGCTGGAGACAGTGGGGACAGGAGGCGCTGCGCAGGCAGAGGGAGGGGGAACTGGACCTGATGGCACAATCCAGGTCCCTATAGGAGGAGGTCCAAGCCCTAGAGCTGTAAAGGGCCTGTTTGAAAGAGCACCTCGCCCTGAGGGAGCGCCAGAGGAAGGAGAATGTGGTGCAGTACTATGTACGAACAGCAGATGGCAGTAATTCTCCTTGATTTACAATGAAACCAGACGGAATGCCTTTCTTGTCGGTGAAAGTTGGGAGGGGGGAGGTCCAAGCCCTAGAGCTGTAAAGGGCCTGTTTGAAAGAGCAGCTCGCCCTGAGGGAGCGCCAGAGGAAGGAGAATGTGGTGCAGTACTATGTACGAACAGCAGATGGCAGTAATTCTCCTTGATTTACAATGAAACCAGACGGAATGCCTTTCTTGTCGGTGAAAGTTGGGAGGCGGTCAGGTGGCGCAGATATGAAGGACTACTAGGGGCTGTCTGGCCAATAAGAAGATATCTTATATCCTGATTGGCTATGGTGCTGTATCCTATGGTGACTAATTTTCTCCATCTCCCAGGCAACCCTGAAGATGCTGGAGCAGAGTCTAAGGATATCAGGATGGAGAATCAAGTGCAGAGGAACACAAACGGAGCCATGGAGACCCTGAGGAACAGCCTGACCGAGGAGCTGGACCTGCAGAGGTGAGCAGGGTCTTTACACTACTGGTCAAAAGTTTAGGACACCCCCAATTTTTCCAGTTTTTTAATTGAAAATTATGCAGTTTAATGTCTCATTATACTCTGAAATGAGAGCGTAGACAGATAGAACAAATTAACAATCGAAGTTAAAAAAGAAATCATGGAAACAATTGATAAAACGTTTGGCTCAAAGTAGCCACCTTTGGCAGATATAATGCTAGGTTCACATTATGTTCCCGGCGGCCACGGCAATCAACTTTCAGGCCACCGTGGACAAAACGGGATGGACGTGAGACCACGCGAGGGAACGGGATGGGCAAACGTGACAGACCGTGCATGATCGCCGTGGATGCTGGGCTAGATTTTTAAACTGTCAAAAAAGTTGTGACGGCAGTCACGGTGCGGAGAAACCAAGTAGGCCGTAGTAAAACGGGGTGAACGCAACAAAACGTGACCGTACGTAATAGGCCGCAACAAACCTTGGAGGCGGTCCGTAATGGGACGGGAAGCATGTGTATTTCCTGGCATCTCACAGTCTTTTCAAGTTTTGTCACATTCTGCCGAATTTAGTGCGTTGTTGCAACCATTATTGTAATAACGGTCACTATTGTAATATTATTACAATAGCGGGTGTGAACGCATGGTGAACTCATCCACTGTTGTAATAAATTATTACAATAGCGGGCGGAAATATTCAGCAAAATAAGCCTCTATTGTAAAAAAATATTACAATAGCGGGTGGGAATACATAGTAAACTGAACGACTATTGTAATAAGTTATTACAATAGCGGGCGCGAATGCACGGCAAATTCAACCACTATCGTAATAAATTGTTAAACAGAGATGTTGAAGATCATTGTCAGAAAATTATTTATTATCTTTCACGTCAATGACGAAGGAGGGAGGAATAACCGTCTGCGTCCACACTCAATGTGAATGAAGTTTACTTTCAATATACAGCTGCTGTTGCGACCAAACTAGCAGGGATGAATCTCTTAAAGCTGAACTGTAATTACTTTAACAGATTTATTTGTCATATTATTTCACTGGACTGGACATGCCTTCCCGCAGACTCCAGTATAAAGCGATGCGAAGCTTGACCGTCGATTCATTCGAAGGGGATGAAAAGTCCAGTACAAATGAAAATTGCCACATCATTTGGGTGTTGTAATCTTTGAGAACTTTATATGCATAATAATATAATATATTATATTTATAATGCATTTTTGAAACGGATATGAAAAGAAACAAATTTATAAATATGTAAATGAAATAAAAATGTATCATATTTTATTCTTTTAGGATAATTTCAAGACAAAAGAATCTTCTTCAATAGTGGTTCAGCTTACCGTGCATTCGCGCCCGCTATTGTAATAACTTATTACAACAGTGGTTGAGTTTACCATGTATTCCCACCCGCTATTGTAATAATTTATTACAATAGTGACCGTTATTACAATAGCGGCATTCGCGCCTGCTATTGTAATAACTTATTACAACAGTGGTTGAGTTTACCATGTATTCCCACCCGCTATTGTAATAATTTATCACAATAGTGACCGTTATTACAATAGCGGCATTCGCTCCCGCTATTGTAATAATTAATTACAAAAGTGACCGTTATTACAATAGCGGTTGCAACAGTTGCTCTTGAATCCATTTTCAGGTGAATTAGAGATACAGTGTTCAAAAACAAACAGGCAGTCTCTCCTTTATATACCTCTTCTTCTTCTTCTTCTTCTTCTTCTTCGAGTTCACTGGCAGTTAAAAAAACCCACTACATTTGACTATAATTGATTGTAGAATTACATAGAATCAATACCATGACAAAATTTTGCTTCAGAAAACTGCTTTTTCTTAACTACTAATTGGGATACCATGGGCTCACTGTAGCTGAAGTGGCTGCTACAGAGGACAACAATTTTTCTGTAGCAAGAGAAAATTTGGATAGATACTGGATAGATGTGCTAGATAGATACTATTGGCAAGTATATTGAGCAGTTTGCACATCAGCCTTAGGTGAGGAGTTTAATTCAGGCAACTCCTGAAAAACAGGGATTGGAGTGAACTCGTCCATATTTTAAATGTGTTTCAGCTCGGTTTGCTTGTGAATATTCAATAACTGATCCGGGTTTGCCATCTAGTGATAGAATATTGTAACTGCGTGCATAAATTTGCAGCTACATGTCCGCTGGCGCACACATCTGATCTGCACCAAGCTCTGATGATACCGTGCCGAGCACCGTTGTTCTTCTCGAACACGCCAAATCCAGGTAATCCTTAAATGATGAATTACATTCATATTTTAATTTGTAACGAGGAACGAAGTGGCCAGTGTCAAAGTAACAAAGTAAAAGTATACTTGTTTTTTATCTTTTAAATGTAGTAGAGTAAAAGTCCCGGATTCAAAAAAACTCAAGTAAAGTACAAATCCTCAAAAAAAAAAAAAACTATTCAAGTACTGTAATGAAGTACGTGTACTTCGTTACTATACACCTCTGAATTATTGCTATTGCTTGGGAGGCCTTCTTTTTATACCGTGGGCACAAACGTGCTCCAAAGCTGCTCGGTGTCCACGTTTAATCCGTAGAAAGCCTCGACAGAACGTGAAAAACGTGTCAGACCTTGATCAGTACGTGAGAAACGCAAGGCACCCCATCAGAACGTGACGGGCTGGGAGGGAACGTACTGGCATCCGTGGTAGACCGCGGGCCGAACCGTAGTGCGCCTTGGAGCCTTGGGGACTCAGCAGCCCCTTTCCCCCCCACGGCCCGTCACGGATACCGTGATAGACCGTGAGAAAACTTGCCAAGACTTGAATGCAGGGGAAAAAATGGCCAAAATCCCGCGGTGCACTACGTTTCGGGCAAACGGGGCTGCTGTGGCCGCCGGGAACATAATGTCAACCGAGCATAACAGCTGAACACACTCGTGGCATTCTTTCTACAATGGAAATCAAATATTCTTCAGAAAGTTCTTCCTAACTCTGTTGCAGAAGTTCCCATAAATGTGTGGCACTTGCAGGTTGCTTTGCTTTCACTCTTCTGTCCGAATCATCCGAAACCATCTCGATGGGGTTTAAGTCTGGAGACTGTGCTGACCAATCTAGTTTTTTAAGCTTACCATCATGTTCTTTATTCCCTAAGATAGATCTGGCAAAGCCTGAACTTATGTTTTGGGTCATTATCTTGCAGTAGAATGAACCCCTGCCCAACTAGGCACATACCAGATGGTACTGCATGGCGCTGCAGAATGCTTTCTTAGCCATTTTGGTTCAGGGTGCCTTTCACTCTGTAAGTCACTGACCCTGGATCCAGCGAAACAGCCCCACACCATCACGCTTCCTCCTCCATGTTTGACAGTTGATGTCACACACTGAGGAACCATCCTTTCAGCTATTCGACGGCGCACAAAAAACCTGGGTAACCTTACCTTTAGTTCAAAACTTCTGACAGTTCACCACTTACCTTTACACCATTTCAAGCTATTCATTGGACTGGAACTGCATAATTTTCAATAAACTGGAAAAATTGGGGTGTCCTATAACTTTTGACCGGTATTGTACCTGTATCACACAGGAGCTGTGTTCCGCTGTCTGTGAGAGGTGGGTTTCTGTGTGAGTAATGTCTGTCTCAGAGCACTCCTCGTCCCATGAATAACAAAAGGTCTCAAGTGACATTCCTAATGAAACCTGTTTTTCTGCACCATGAAGTACTACAGCGGCTGTAGTATAAAAATTAAAATTGGATTTCTTTTATATCAGACAAGAAAGCGTAGTTCTGCATTCATACCAACTATTAAGCAGCTGTAGTACTTTGTGGTGCAGAAAAACAGGTTTCATCAGGAATGTCACTTGCAATCTTTTATTATTCATGGGACGTCCTGTACCACAATGCACCTGTCTTTCAGCACAATTACATCGCTGGTTTTCTCTGTGTAACTTATGTCTGTTTCACTGTACACCTGTGTCATAATGTTCTTCTATCAGCTCAGTGCAAAGATCACCACTCAAATGGAGAAGTGTTTCAGGAGCCTTTTATTTTACAGCATCAGCCATGTTAAAGGTGCACTATGCAAGTTTGATGACATCACTTCTGTTGACATTCGAACTCAAATAAAACAGAGGTAGCCCGCCCCTCCCTCCCATAGTTCCCTCCCATGCTTCCGTAACTGTCAACTCTTGTCGGCGATTGGCCGGGACGGTGTGCTATGTTATGTTATGTCATTTGTATAGTTGCAGTTTGTGACGCCTGTGCCGTCTCCAGAGCCCGGTTTTTTTTTTTTTTTTTTTTTTTTTTACAGTGAATTTAGGGGCAGGCAGCGAACAGATCGTGGGGAGATGTCGGCGAATTGAGACAAAAATATAATCGCGCAGAAAATAAACAAACTTGCATAGTGCACCTTTAAGTAATACAGTAAAATCAACCCACTCCCGTGACTCCCCCCTTCTCTCTACACAGGCAGTTTGTGGAAGTGTGCGGGACCCTCTGGATTCCTGATCGGGAAAGACCAGAATCTGCCTCGCATGAAACACTCCACCGATGAAAGCTTCCTGATTACAAATGTGTGGCAGCTGTTCACCTTGTGCAACTTTTGCTAGATTGAGTTAACTTTTCCACAGGCTCCCTGTCTCTTGGGCACATCCAGGGCTGGAATAAACCTTTTTTCAGTGAAGTCAAATTCTTTTTCACAAGGGGCGGATTATGGAGTTGGATAGATAATGACAGAGCGTAAGATCTGGACCAGCCCTTCTGACTTCAGTCTTCCAGGTTAGACTCAGTGCAGTTATCCTGCCAAATGGAAAATCTGTAATCCTACACTGAGAAACAGTGCACAGGAGTTACAGAACCAGAGCAGGCCTTGCTGGTTTTGTCCTGTCAGATCCAGGGATTAGGAGTGAACTTTACAATCAAGAAAGTGCTGAACACTCTGGAAAACCAGTGGCAGGATTGCAGATCTCTGCTCAAAATCTTTTCTTTGAATAAAAAGATGTAGGCCCTACTAAATGTAATGTTACAATTCAATTTTTTTTGTCGTTTTATGTAGGTTCACCAGACTCAAATATGCGTGTAGCCGCAATGAAAATAAATAAACAAATAAATAACATTTAGAGTGACGCATAGAAGAATACGTCAAAGCAACTGCATTCATTTGAGACGTGATTCGCAACTCCGCAAATTCCCTTTACTCTGTGGAATCAGATCCACCGACATGAGCGGGCGGCGGCAGCAGGAACGCAGTGCTGTGCGTCTGCTCACTCTGATATGAATCTTCACTCACGGGAGCAGGAGGAAGGATTGCGCTGAACCTGCGACACCCGCCTGTTATTGTGTATTAGTGACATGGGCCATATACCCTTCTGTGGGACTAAGCAGATGAAAATGAACAGCAGGATAATCCTCCACTTCGCGAATAAACCAAATTATGAATTCAAGATAATCGTGCATATTTGACAAATTTTGACATGCCTGTTTCTATGAATACCATACGAATAAATAGAACTTACGTTAAGGCACCTGCACAACAAAAAATTGGACAACTGGAAAGCGAAAGTAAAACTGAAATAGAGCCGCCATTTCAGAGTAAAGACGGGGAGAAGACGAGCTGAAGGAACAGAACAACTAAATTTAGGTAAAGTGTCGAAGTAAGTTGCGTGTTGTGGCGTGGGATGGGGAGAACAGGAGTCATAGGTAAATGGGGTGTGGGGAAGAAATCTGCCGGGTAAGTCGGACTGATTTTAGCGATTTTCCAGAAAACATTTCCGTGGCCAATATTTCATCTATGAGGTCATTATTTTCAATGCGACGGTAAAATCATACAACGACGACGAAAAATAGCAAGTTTGTCGTAAAATAACACTTGTTTTCATCGGCTTTCAGGTCAGGAGCACAGATATTTTTTACAGAAAGGAGTCCCAGAACTAGCAGGGATCAGCCTATCCAGTCCACTTATGAACAGGTGTTTCATCTCGCTTTGAAAATGAGCAACGTCAGTTAATTCAGACAGCACTCTCCACTGCTTTGCTAAAACAATAAAATAAAACTATATATATATATTTAGCGATCTTCATTTTAGAACATTTGTTATTTCTAGAGAACAGGGTGAGATTTTTAAAGCGCACAACTGCTGTAGTGAGACAGGCGACGAGTGACACGGTACGGTCATAGTTTGCGGTCATTGCTTTCCAACCTGGGGTGCGTTGAGTTTCCCGAAATCACAGAGGCTAACTTACATAGTTGGGCCCATTGACTGTGAATGGACGAACTAGGGGACACCGGGTCTAGTTGTTACACGTCCATGTTGTTACATTCTAAATAGTTCCGATAATAAAACACAAACGGCGCTCTAATTTTTCCTGTTGCTCCGCGAAGGTGACCAGTGTCTTTACGTGACAGAAGGACGTACGTCGAAAGTCACAGGTTAGTGTTCCAGAAAAAATGCTCCAAAAAGTAACTTTCTTGGTGGGAGGGAGATTTCGATTAACATCAAGTGTAATTGATACATACCCGAGATTTTCTGGATTATGAGAGCAGAAGGCATTAGCCACTGTTTCATGCCACAGCCACACCCATGTAAAGATTGCACTGGAACATTTCAAAATGTCGGGACAATGGCGAAGGGTTGCTGATGGACTTGTTGATACACCCAAGTTGTTACAGTAACAACTTGCCCCAAAACCTGTAACAACTTGGACAAGATCAAATGATCAAAGTTAGCAACTACGGTTTTGGGAAAGGCGCTCCTGATCCATTCTCTCTTCTCTAATTGGAGATCAAGATCTGAATCTCAAATGCAACTTTTTTGCTCTCGTTCTTTGCTAACATGCTGATCTCAATCGTATTATTACATTTTTTATTATCTTGCTCACAGAACTGTCTATAGACAGCTGGCGAAGGAGCCAGCCTGGGAGAGGGGGGTTATAGCCGGCAGACCACTGAATTGGCTACAATCCCTGCTGCAACCTGGGCAAGTAAAATTGGCACTTGACACTGGACAACAGCGCACACACAGACGTTTTGTGGCTTTTCGCGGCAGTCTTTGTAAATAAAAAAGTGGTAAAATGACAGAAGTAGTCCTCTATGGAATAGCCATTTGAATTCACTTGTTTAAATGATGCGTTTTTTGCAAATGAATAAAAGCACTGTGCTTGAAGTGATTCTTGAAAGAAGTGGCTATTCGCCCCACAGCAGGGTGAATTGGGGGATAGAGATCGGCTATCTGTCCGGCAACTGGGCCGACAAGAGAAGCAGTTCTGCTATTCGCACCACTGTGGGACGGACAAGAGAAGCACTTCTGCTATTTGCCCCACAGTTGGGCCAATAAGAGATTTAATTTTATTATCCGCTGCGCTCTTTGATCTTTCGCGTTGAACCGCTGCGGGGCGAATAGCCTCTTCCGATTAGGGATAGTTGCAGGCTATTCAAAGGAATAATAGGCCTACCCATGATCGAGAGGAGTCAGGTGTTTGACTCCCATGATATTTGACTCAGAAGCTACAGTTATTTAAGTTACAACTCCTATTCCGAAATAGTTGGGACGAAGCGTAAATTGTGAATAAAATCAAAATGCAATGACTTTCAGATCACATGAGCCAATGTTATTTACAATAGAACATAGATAACATTTCAAATGTTGAAACTGAGACATTTTACATTTTTATCCACAAAATGAGCTTATTTCAAATTTTCTGGCTGCAACAGGTCTCAAAAAAGTTGGGACACAGGCAAAAAAAGGGCTGAAAAAGCAATTAATATACAAGAGAATCAGCTGAAAGGACATTTAGCAAGTAAATAAGTTAACTGGCATCAGGTGTGTAACATGATTGGCTATAAAAGGGATGCCTTAGAGAGGCTGAGTCTCTCAGAAGTAAAGATAGCCAGAGGCTCTCCAACCTGTGAAGGCTTGCATAAAAAAAATGTGGAATACTTTAAAAACAATGTTTCTCAACGTCAAATTGCAAAGGCTTTGAAGGTCTCATATTCACCAGTGCATAACATCATCAAAAGATTCAGAGAAACTGGAAAAATCTCTGTGCGTAAGGGACAAGGCTGAAGACCTTTACTGGATGCCCGTGATCTTCGGGCCCTCAGACGCCACTGCATCACTCTGCAGCGATTCTGTCATTGACATCACTAAATGGGCCCAGGAATACTTCAAGAAACCATTGTCTGTAAACACAGTCCGCCATGCCATCCACAGATGCCACCTAAAACTCTATCATGCAAAAAGGAAGCCATTGTTGAGCATGATCCAGAGGCGCCGCCGTGTTTAGCGGGCCAAGGCTCATTTAAAATGGGCTGGACCAAAGTGGCAAAGTGTCCTGTGGTCAGACGAGTCCAAATTTGACATTCTTGTTGGAAATCATGGGCGTTGTGTCCTCCGGGCTAAAGAGGAGAAAGACCACCCCTCCTGTTTTTAGCGTTCATTCAAAAGCCAGTATCTCTGATGGTATGGGGATGCATGAGTGCATATGGTGTGGGACACTTGCATGTCTTAAAAAGCACCATGAATGCTGAAAGGTATATCAAGGTTTTAGAGCAACATATGCTCCCCTCCAGACGACATCTATTCCAGGGAAGGCCATGTGTATTTCAGCAGGACAATGCATAACCACATCCTGCAGCTATTACAACAGCATGGCTTCGTAGTAGAAGAGTCTGTGTGCTGAACTGGCCTGCCTGCCGTCCTGATCTTTCACCAATTGAGAACATTTGGCGCATAATTAAACGAAAAGTCCGTCAAAGGAGACCCAAAACTCTCCAGCTGCTGGAAGCCTGTATTCAACAAGAGTGGGATCGAATTCCAATGGCTTAACTCAAGAAACTTGTCTCCTCAATGCCCAGACGCCTCCACTCTGTGTTGAAAAGAAGAGGGGATGCTACACCATGCTAAACAGGTCCCTGTCCCAACTTTTTTGAGACCTGTAGGAGCCATCAAATTTGAAATGAGCTCATTTTGTGGATGAAATTGTAAAAGTTCTCAGTTTCAACATTTGCCATGTTATCTCTGTTCTGTTGTAAATAAAATACTGGCTGGTGTGATTTGAAAGTCATTGCGTGTTGATTTTATTCACAATTTACAGTTCCATGAAAAAGTATTTGCCCCCTTCCTGATTTTTTTTTTTTTGCATATTTCTCACACTTAAAGGTTTCAGATCATCAAACAAATTTTTACATTTGACAGAGATAACCTGAGTAAATTCAAAATGCAGTTTTTAAATGATGATTTCATTAGTTAAGGGAAAAAAGCTATCCAAACCTACCTGGCCCTATGTGAAAAAGTAATTGCCCCCTGAACCTAAACCTACCCTCGGCGACAACAACTGCGATCAAGCATTTGCAATAACTGGCAATGAGTCTTTCGCCTTGCTGTAGAGTAATTTTGGCCCACTCTTCTTTGCAGAATTGTTTTAATTTAGCCACATTGGAGGTTTTTCGAGCATGAACGGTCTGTTTAAGGTCATGCCACAGCATCTCAATTGGATTTAAGTCCGTACTTTGACTTGACCACTCCAAAACCTTCATTTTGTTTTTTTAAGCCATTCAGAGGTGGACTTGCTGGTGTGTTTCGAGTTATTGTCCTGCTGCATCACCCAAGTGCGCTTGAGCTTGAGGTCACAAACTGATGGTCGGACATTCTCCTTCAGGATTTTCTGCTAGAGAGCAGAATTCATGGTTCCATCAATAACGGCAAGTCGTCCAGGTCCTGAAACAGCAAAGCAGGACCAGACCATCACACTACCACCACCATGTTTGACTGTTGGTATGATGTTCTTTTCATGAAATGCTGTGTTAGTTTTACGCCAGATGTAATGGGATTCACACCTTCCAAAAAGTTCAACTTTTGTCTCATCAGTCCACAAAATATTTTCCCAAAAGTCTTGAGGATCATCAAGATGTTTTTTGGCAAATATGAGACAAGCCTTTATGTTCTTCTTGGTCAGCGGTGGTTTTCGCCTTGGAACTCTCCCATGGATGCCATTTTTGCCCAGTCTCTTTATTATCATTGAATCATGAACACTGACTTTAACTGAGGCAAGCAAGGCCTGCAGTTCTTTAGATGTTGTTCTGGGTTCTTTTGTGACCTCCTGGATGAGTCGTCGATGCGCTCTTGGAGTAATTTTGGTAGGCCGACCACTCCTGGGAAGGTTCACCGCTGTTTTAAGTTTTCTTAATTTGTGAATAATGTTCCTCACCATGGTTCACTGGAGTCCCAAAGCCTTAAAAATGGCTTTGTAACCCTTTTCAGACTGATAGATATCAATGACTTTCTTTCTCATCTGTTCTTGAATTTCTTTAGATTGTGGCATTATGTATTGCTTTTTGAGATCCATTAGCCTACTTCACTTTGTCAGCCAGGTTCTATTTAGGTGATTTCTTGATTCAACAGGTCTGGTAGTTATCAGGCTTGAGTGTGGTTGGTGAAATTGAACTAAAAAATGTGGTTAATCACAGTTCATTCATGATTTAACAAGGGGGGACAATTACTTTTTCACATGGGCCTGGGTAGGTTTGGATAGCTTTTTTCCCTCAATAAATGAAATCATAATTTAAGAACTGCATTTTGTATTTACTCGGGTTATCTTTGTCTAATATTAAGATTTGTTTGATGATCTGAAACATTTAAGTGTGAAAAATATGCAAAAAAAAAAAAAGAAATTAGGAAGGGGGCAAATTCTTTTTCATGGCACTGTACACTTTGTCTCAACTATTTCGGAATTGGGGTTGTAGAGATATGATTGCATTTGGTGTGGGGCACTGAGTGGTTGTATCAATTTCGTATGTATTTCATGGGTCGGGGTCGCGGCATGCGCAGGTGTACAGAATGATAAAGACATCGAGAAGGGGAGGGCGATGCCACGGACTTCGGAGTTGCATATACCGTCACCAGTTATCACACTGGGCAGTCAGTCCTCCCAAACGTCGTTCTAGCTTCCGTGAATTACGAAACGATATGATTAATAAAATTGGGAACATCCGCTCCCTTCCCACTCCGTCTAAAGAAATTTTTACTTGGGTTAACATTACTGAATGATTGTGTTCTGAATGAACGCGGCAGGATTGAACAGTAGCAGCTCATTATATTTTCCGCATTAATTTCGGAAGGTGATTTTGTCGTGAACTATGTAGGGAAAGAGAAATATCCTCTGTGAATGAAGTAGGTAATAGGAAGCAGTTGTGGACACAGCTAATGATTCAGTGAGTGGGTTAGTTTTCCTCTCTCATTAGGTTGTGATTGGGTGGGCTGGCCTTACGATGGGGGGGCCCCTCCCATCGCCCCCCCCCCCCCCCCATCCCAACAGTTGGGCTGGGGTCCTACTGTTCCTGGGCTCTGCCCTTGTTAAAGGTGACAGCATAGTGAACTCTCCTCAGATAAGAGCATTTTAGCCAAAAACTGGCTTCCCCTGGCTGCAGTCTGAAAGCTGCATAACGGCTAGACTGGCCTCACATTGTAATTTAAAAATATACAGTAAATACAATATTTCATCGCAAAATCATGTTCTGCAATGTGAACATACCCCAGACGTGAACTCCAAAGAAAATCTGTGGTTTGAATTGAACAGAATAGTACTTTCACACGGTATATCGTGTATAAGAGGGTCTGTATGATCAACACTAAATTGTCTTATTCTGCGTTGACAGGTAGGCTAATTTTGTATTGTCTTGGTTTTCATTCAGACGTATTATCATATCATGAGGTTCCCCCATCCTCAAGCAATTGGAGAGAGAGACAGATTCTTCACACAATTAGGCTTTATTGTGGCATATTGATGAATATGAAGCCGAGTTCTTTTTGCGCAAGAACTGACACTTTGCTTTTCACACCCAGTTTTTATACCTTCATCACAGGAAATATCTTCCAAATATGGTCTTTCTGCCTTCTCACTCTCACGCTGCAACAGGACAGGCAAACCAAAACACTGCCAACTTCCCTTGAGAACTTCAACCAAAAGATAAGCATGCATAACACTAAAAAGGAGAGGAAAATTACAGTCAAGAGTGGAAAAATACAGTCAAAGGAATAGGAGACAAGTAGATACATAAATGATTCAACAGATTATGTTTTTCAGTGACAACTTATGATTTTACTGAACAAATATTGATCAAAAGCTACAGAAATCAAATACATTTAAATATCTCACCTGATTAAATTTCAAATCAACTAAACAGAAGCCCGCTTACTAATCAAAGCTACAGAGGCCTGCTGCTTATGTGTGTGAGGAGCTGCTCATGCATATGTGTGAATTGAATTGCTTGTATGTGAGTGTGTATGTGTGTGAACTGCTTGTATGTGTGTGTGAGAGCATCTGTGCGTGTGCTGCATGTGCCTGTGCACGTGAATGTGTGTGTGCATGTGTCTGAGTGCACTGCTCATGTGTGTGAACTGCTTGTATGTGTTTGTGTCTGTGTGTGTATATGCATGTGTGCGTGTGCCTGTGAATGCTTGTGTGTGTGTGTGTGTGTGTGTGTGTGTGTGTGTGTGTGTTACTGCTGCATACATAATATGGTTACTGATTATGATTATTGATTATGGGTATTCAACATGGTTATTGATTTGCTGATGAATATGATGAGAAATATTGAAATATGATCCTCAACAGTATCTCCTTTGTCAATGTTCCAGTATAGTTTGACGGGGCTCTGCTTCTAAAATGAGTCTCAAACGGGAGCCAGACCCTGAAGATGGGGGCCTCCACACTGCCAGAAAGAGGTACTCAAAAATCTGCATTTATTGTGCTGTGAGTTAGAGCTGCAGTAAGTGGATGAGTTTAACTGAAAGGTCTGTCTCCATGTGCTGTATGTTCGAGTTGCAATAAGAGGGTGAGTTTCACTGGAAGCTCTGGCTCCATGTGCTGTGAGTTAGAGCTGCAGTTAGAGGATGAGTTTAACTGGAAGCTCTGTCTCCATGTGCTGTGATTTAGAGCTGCAGTTAGAGGATGAGTTTAACTGGAAGCTCTGTCTCCATGTGCTGTGAGTTAGAGCTGCAGTAAGTGGTTGAGTTTAACTGGAAGCTCTGTCTCCATGTGCTGTGAGTTAAAGCTGCAGTACAACGATGAGTTTAAATAGAAGCTCTGTCTCCATGTGCTGTGTGTTAGAGCTGCAGTAAGAGGATGAGTTTAACTGGAAGCTCTGTCTCCATTTGCTGTGTGTTAGAGCTGCAGAATGAGGATGAGTTTAACTGGAAGCTCTGTCTCCTTGTGCTGTGAGTTACACCAGCAGTACGACGATGAGTTTAACTGGAAGCTCTGTCTCCTTGTGCTGTGAGTTAGACCAGCAGTACGACGATGAGTTTAACTGGAAGCTCTGTCTCCATGCGCTGTGTGTTAGAGCTGCAAAGAGTGGATGAGTTTAACTGAAAGCTCTGTCTCCATATGCTGTGATTTAGAGCTGCAGTTAGAGGATGAGTTTAAATTGAAGCTCTGTCTCCATGTGCTGTGAGTTTGAGCTGCAGTAACTGGTTGATTTTGACTGGAAGCTCTGTCTCCATGTGCTGTGAGGTTAGAGCTGCAAAGAGTGGATGAGTTTAACTGGAAGCTCTCTCTCCATATGCTGTGATTTAGAGCTGCAGTAAGAGGATGAGTTTAAATGGAAGCTCTGTCTCCATGTGCTATGTGTTAGACCTGCAGTAAGAGGATGAGTTTAACTGGAAGCTCTGTCTCCATGTGCTGTGTGTTAGAGCTGCAGTTAGAGGATGAGTTTAACTGGAAGCTCTGTCTCCATGCGCTGTGAGTTAAAGCTGCAATACGACGATGAGTTTAAATGGAAGCTCTGTCTCCTTGTGCTGTGTGTTTGAGCTGCAGTAAGAGGATGAGTTTAACTGGAAGCTCTGTCTCCATGTGCTATGTGTTAGACCTGCAGTAAGAGGATGAGTTTAACTGGAAGCTCTGTCTCCATGTGCTGTGTGTTAGAGCTGCAGTTAGAGGATGAGTTTAACTGGAAGCTCTGTCTCCATGCGCTGTGAGTTAAAGCTGCAATACGACGATGAGTTTAAATGGAAGCTCTGTCTCCTTGTGCTGTGTGTTTGAGCTGCAGTCAGAGAATGAGTTTAACTGGAAGCTCTGTCTCCTTGTGCTGTGAGTTAGACCAGCAGTACGACGATGAGTTGAACTGGAAGCTCTGTCTCGTTGTGCTGTATGTTCGAGTTGCAATAAGAGGGTGAGTTTCACTGGAAGCTCTGTCTCCATGTGCTGTGAGTTCGAGCTGTTGTAAATGGATGAGTTTAACTGGAAGTTCTGTCTCCATGTGCTGTGAGTTAAAGCTGCAGTAAGTGAATGAGTTTAACTAGAAGCTCTGTCTCCATGCGCTGTGATTTAGAGCTGCAGTTAGAGGATGAGTTTAACTGGAAGCTCTGTCTCCATGTGCTGTGAGTTAGAGCTGCAGTAAGTGGTTGAGTTTAACTGGAAGCTCTGTCTCCATGTGCTGTGAGTTAAAGCTGCAGTACGACGATGAGTTTAAATGGAAGCTCTGTCTCCATGTGCTGTGTGTTAGAGCTGCAGAATGAGGATGAGTTTAACTGGAAGCTCTGTCTCCTTGTGCTGTGAGTTAGACCAGCACTACGACGATGAGTTTAACTGGAAGCTCTGTCTCCTTGTGCTGTGAGTTTGAGCTGCAGTAACTGGTTGATTTTAACTGGAAGCTCTGTCTCCATTTGCTGTGAGTTAGAGCTGCAAAGAGTGGATGAGCTTAACCGGAAGCTCTGTCTCCATATGCTGTGATTTAGAGCTGCAGTTAGAGGATGAGTTTAACTGGAAGCTCTGTCTCCATGTGCTGTGAGTTAGAGCTGCAGTACGACGATGAGTTTAAATGGAAGCTCTGTCTCCATGTGCTGTGTGTTAGAGCTGCAGTAAGAGGATGAGTTTAACTGGAAGCTCTGTCTCCATGTGCTGTGTGTTACAGCTGCAGTAACAGGATGAGTTTAACTGGAAGCTCTGTCTCCATGTGCTGTGTGTTAAAGCTGCAGTTAGAGGATGAGTTTAACTGGAAGCTCTGTCTCCATGCGCTGTGAGTTAAAGCTGCAGTACGACGATGAGTTTAAATAGAAGCTCTGTCTCCATGTGCTGTGTGTTAAAGCTGCAGTTAGAGGATGAGTTTAACTGGAAGCTCTGTCTCCATGCGCTGTGAGTTAAAGCTGCAGTACGACGATGAGTTTAAATGGAAGCTCTGTCTCCATGTGCTGTGTGTTTGAGCTGCAGTCAGAGAATGAGTTTAACTGGAAGCTTTGTCTCCTTGTGCTGTGAGTTAGACCAGCAGTACGACGATGAGTTGAACTGGAAGCTCTGTCTCGTTGTGCTGTATGTTCGAGTTGCAATAAGAGGGTGAGTTTCACTAGAAGCTCTGGCTCCATGTGCTGTGAGTTAGAGCTGCAGTTAGAGGATGAGTTTAACTGGAAGCTCTGTCTCCATGTGCTGTGAGTTCGAGCTGTTGTAAATGGATGAGTTTAACTGGAAGCTCTGTCTCCATGCGCTGTGAGTTAAAGCTGCAGTACGACGATGAGTTTAAATGGAAGCTCTGTCTCCATGTGCTGTGTGTTTGAGCTGCAATCAGAGAATGAGTTTAACTGGATGCTCTGTCTCCTTGTGCTGTGAGTTAGACCAGCAGTACGACGATGAGTTGAACTGGAAGCTCTGTCTCGTTGTGCTGTATGTTCGATTTGCAATAAGAGGGTGAATTTCACTAGAAGCTCTGGCTCCATGTGCTGTGAGTTAGAGCTGCAGTAAGTGAATGTGTTTAACTAGAAGCTCTGTCTCCATGCGCTGTGATTTAGAGCTCCAGTACGATGATGAGTTTAAATTGAAGCTCTGTCTCCATGTGCTGTGAGTTAGAGCTGCAGTTCGAGGATGAGTTTAACTGGAAGCTCTGTCTCCATGTGCTGTGAGTTCGAGCTGTTGTAAATGGATGAGTTTAACTGGTAGCTCTGTCTCCATGCGCTGTGAGTTAAAGCTGCAGTACGACGATGAGTTTAAATGGAAGCTCTGTCTCCATTTGCTGTGTGTTTGAGCTGCAGTCAGAGAATGAGTTTAACTGGAAGCTCTGTCTCCTTGTGCTGTGAGTTAGACCAGCAGTACGACAATGAGTTGAAGTGGAAGCTCTGTCTCCTTGTGCTGTATGTTCGATTTGCAATAAGAGGGTAAGTTTCACTAGAAGCTCTGGCTCCATGTGCTGTGAGTTAGAGCTGCAGTAAGTGAATGTGTTTAACTAGAAGCTCTGTCTCCATGCGCTGTGATTTAGAGCTGCAGTTAGAGGATGAGTTTAACTGGAAGTTCTGTCTCCATGTGCTGTAAGTTAGAGCTGCAGTAAGTGAATGTGTTTAACTAGAAGCTCTGTCTCCATGCGCTGTGATTTAGAGCTACAGTTAGAGGATGAGTTTAACTGGAAGCTCTGTCTACATGTGCTGTGAGTTAGAGCTGCAGTAAGTGGTTGAGTTTAACTGGAAGCTCTGTCTCCATGTGCTGTGAGTTAAAGCTGCAGTACGCCGATGAGTTTAACTGGAAGCTCTGTTTCCTTGTGCTGTGAGTTAGACCTGCAGTACGACGCTGGGTTTAACTGGAAGCTCTCTCTACATGCGCTGTGTGTTAGAGCTGCAAAGAGTGGATGAGTTTAACTGGAAGCTCTGGCTCCATATTATGTGATTTAGAGCTGCAGTTAGAGGATGAGTTTAACTGGAAGCTCTGTCTCCATGCGCTGTGTGTTCGAGCTGCACTTAGAGGATGAGTTTAACTGCAAGCTCTGTCTCCATGTGCTGTGAGTTAAAGCTGCAGTACAACGATGAGTTTAAATGGAAGCTCTGTCTCCATGTGCTGTGTGTTTGAGCTGCAGTCAGAGAATGAGTTTAACTGGAAGCTCTGTCTCCTTGTGCTGTGAGTTAGACCAGCCGTACGACAATGAGTTTAACTGGAAGCTCTGTCTCGTTGTGCTGTGATTTAAACTCATCGTCGTACTGCAGGTCTAACTGGAAGCTCTGTCTCCATGTGCTGTGTGTTAGAGCTGCAGGAAGAGGATGAGTTTAACTGGAAGTTCTCTCTCCTTGTGCTGTGAGTTTGAGCTGTTGTAAATGGATGAGTTTAGCTAGAAGCTCTGTCTCCTTGTGCTGTGAGTTAGACCAGCAGTACGACGATGAGTTGAACTGGAAGCTCTGTCTCGTTGTGCTGTATGTTCCAGTTGCAATAAGAGGGTGAGTTTCACTAGAAGCTCTGGCTCCATGTGCTGTGAGTTCGAGCTGTTGTAAATGGATGAGTTTAACTGGAAGCTCTGTCTCCATGCGCTGTGAGTTAAAGCTGCAGTACGACGATGAGTTTAAATGGAAGCTCTTTCTCCATGTGCTGTGTGTTTGAGCTGCAGTCAGAGAATGAGTTTAACTGGAAGCTCTGTCTCCATGTGCTGTGAGTTAGACCAGCAGTACGACGATGAGTTGAACTGGAAGCTCTGTCTCGTTGTGCTGTATGTTCGAGTTGCAATAAGAGGGTGAGTTTAACTAGAAGCTCTGTCTCCATGTGCTGTGAGTTAGAGCTGCAGTAACTGAATGTGTTTAACTAGAAGCCCTGTCTCCATGCGCTGTGATTTAGAGCTGCAGTTAGAGGATGAGTTTAACTGGAAGCTCTGGCTCCATGTGCTGTGAGTTAGAGCTGCAGTAAGATGATGAGTTTAACTGGATGCTCTGTCTCCATGTGCTATGAGTTAGAGTTGCAGTTAGAGGATGAGTTTAACTGGATGCTCTGCCTCCATGTTCTGAGTTAGAGCTACAGTAAGAGGATGAGTTTAACTGGAAGCTCTGTCTCTATGTGCTGTGAGTTAGAGCTGCAGTAAGAGGATGAGTTTAACTGAAAGCTCTGTCTCCATTTGCTGCAAGTTAGAGCTGCAGTAAGTGGATGAGTTTAACTGGATGCTCTGTCTCGATGTGCTGTGAGTTCGACCTGCAGTAAGAGGATGAGTTTAACTGAGAGCTCTGTCTCCATGTGCTGTGAGTTAGAGCTGCAGTATGAGGATCAGTTTTACTGGAAACTCTGTCTCCATGTGCTGTGAGTTAGACCTGCAGTAAGAGGATGAGTTTAACCGAAGCTCTGTCTCCATGTGCTGCGAGTTCGAGCTGCAGTAAGAGGATGAGTTTAACTGGAAGCTCTGTCTCCTTCTGCTGTGACTTATTGCTGCAGTAAGAGGATGAGTTTAACTGGAAGCTCTGTCTCCTTGTGCTATGAGTCAGAGCTGCAGTAAGAGGGTGAGTTTAACTGGTAGCTCTGTCTTTGTTTTTTTTCCACAGGGTCCAGGTACAAAGAGCAGGCTCACCTGTACCAAGCTGTCTGTCTATGGAGAGTGATCATTCAATTAACGAACCATCAAACTTCAGTGGAAAGTTCTCTGGTGATCAAAGGTATGTAAACATGTTGAAATCAAAATTGTTTAATTATTCTTTATTGCGTGTTTTGCATCATTATTCATTAATCTTTCTGACCCCTATACAGGGACGGTTGTAGTATTGTGTCATTTTCAGAGGTGCACTGTGAGTAATTGGTGCAGTAAGTGTTATGATTCTGCCATGTCTGTCTTGTCCTGCCATGTTTATTATGTTCCTGCCTTGCTTGTTATGTTTTCCTTATTCCCTGTTATGTTTATTATTAGGTCTGTTAGGTTTTGCCAGGTTCTGTTTAGTTTTTGTACTTTGCCATGTTTTCGTTTTTGCCATTCCCCATCCACTTTTCTGTTATAGTCCGGTCCATGTTTTGCCATGCCCTTCATTGCACTTTGTCTCCCCTGTCTGGTCTCTTAAGTTACAGCTTCTCCCCAGTCCCGCGTGTCACATGTTCGGGTGATTTCATGGTTTCTGGGTTTCCAACCATTCCCTCTAGTCTCGTTTGCTTCCTTCGCCTTGCTTTTCTATTTTACTAACAAGTACTAACAATTTGTTATTTTGTTAAAGTTACTAACCAGAACTAACATTGTATATAATACTAACTTATTGACGAGCACCAGGGATTGTATAGCTGCACTTACTAATTGATTAACAAGCTCTCAGCACTCGCCCTATTCTAGTCTCCGCCTCTTGCCTTCACTTAGTCTTTGCTGCAATTCAGCGGATCCTTCGCACCTGCTCCACTCTGTCCTGCTTCTCATTATCTGTGCACATTAGAATTCCCTAACCGGAGCTGTATGTTTTGTCATAGGCTGTCTCGTGTTCCCTGTCCATGTTTTGGCTTTTGCCAATTCTATGTGATTAGGTTCTTCCTCATGTTTTGCTCCCACGTAATTAGTTTTATCCAGTTCACCTTTTCCTAATCATAGCATGTGACTTCCCTTTTGTGTATTTAAACAGTCTTCTCACAGCAGTTCCCCGTCAGAACGTTTCTCCTTTGTCTGCTTGTGCCACGCTTCTCTCGCCTTGTATTCATAGTGATTACCTTTCTGACTGGACCATCCTTGACTTCTGATTTTTGCCTATTCCCTGTACTTTGCCACATCCATCGTTACCGAATCCTTTTTTTTGTCCGACTCTGTATTTTGTGATTGGTGCCCTGGTTACGATTCTGGATTTTGCCCTTTGGATTCTGATTATTGGATTGTGGACTTTGTACCGTTGCCTGCTCTGTTGGGGGTTTCCCCCCTCCAGAAATAAAGCCTCCTTTTTGTATTTACTGGTTCTCGCTTGTGGTTCCTGGTGTAATCCTCACATTACGTTCTGACCACAATGGAGCCAGCGCGTAACCAGCCACTGCAGGCCGCTGTGAGAGAGCAAGGAGCCCAGCTGGAATTTCAAGAGCACCAGCTTCGTGCACTTATGCAGCACATGCAGACCATGAGCCTCCAGATGGCAGATCTCACTCATTCTGTGCAAGATTCGTGACCTCAACAAGCTCCCCAGCCCACTGTTAATGCCACGCCTGCTCCTGCACCCATGCCTGCTTCCGCCCCTCCGATGCCTGTCTGCGAACCAAGATTGCCACCCCCTGAAAGGTACGATGGCAACCCTGGCTCATGTCGTGCATTTCTGACCCAATGTGATCTCATATTCAGTTTACAGCCCTCCTCCTTTCCCACTGAACGCGCTCGCGTTGCGTTTATCATCCCGCAACTCACGGGAAGAGCCAAACAGTAGGCTACTGCAGCTTGGGAGGCGAATTTACCCTGCGTCCAGTCCGCCAACCAACTGGGTCACGAGGCAGGGCGGGAAATCCTACGCATTCGCCAGGGGGGCCGTTCAGTGGCCGACTTCACCAACGATTTCCAGACTCTGGCAACCAACAGCAGGTGGGGGCGAAGAGCTCTGTACGACGCCTTTCTAAATGGCCTCTCAGAGAGAATTAAGGACGAGCTTGTTCCCCGCGAGTTACCAGAGGGATTAGATGAGCTGATCGACCTGGCCATACGGGTGGACTCCCGATTGGAGGAACGAAGGCGATCCGTTCCTCGCAGCCGACCTGCCTACCTCTTTCAGACGACACCGCCTCTACCACCACCTGCTGGAGACAGACCTTCCCCAGAAACTGAACCAATGCAACTTGGGCGTGCTCGCATTCCTGATGAGGAAAGAAACCGCCGACGCAGAGAAGGGGCCTGCTTCTATTGTGGCAAAGGGGGACATCACATCGCGCAGTGTCCCAGTAAGAGGCCACACCCTGGTTCAGGGGAAGGAGCGGTGGTGGGCGTTACTCCAGTAGATGAGTCTACAAGAAGTCGCACCTGTGTTCCCGTGGTGCTGGAGTGGGATGGAGGGAGCAGGTCTACCGAGGCTCATTGATTCCGGAGCGGAGGAGAGCTTCATAGACGTTTGGTTTGGCCCAGAGTTGGGGAGTTCCGGTGGAGAAGATCTCCCCGGGTCGGGTAGCCAACTCACTGAGTGGTCAGAGGATCGCTCAGATCACCCATGTTACCAACCCCATCAAGCTCAAGATCTCCGGTCACCATCATGAAATGATCAGGCTCTACCTCCTCCGGTCTCCCCATGCTCCGATTGTTCTGGGTCACCCGTGGATGGCTAAACACCTCCCAGACATTGACTGGCGGAGACATGAGATTAAGGGTTGGAGCCCTAGCTGCTCGCTCTCATGTCTCCACAATGCTCAAGACCCACAAACTGCCTCCCCTCCTGAGGAGATCCCTGATTTGGACAAGGTTCCTGCGGAGTTCCATGACCTCAAAGAGGTTTTTTCCAAGTCCCGAGCTACCAGTTTGCCTCCACACCGCCCCTACGACTGCGCCATTGACCTAAAGCCAGGTACCATGCCCCCCTAAAGGCCGATTGTATTCACTATCACGCCCCGAGACCCAAGCCATGGAAAAATACCTCTGAGTCTCTAGCGGCTGGAATAATTCGGCCATCCTCTTCCCCTGCTGGTGCTGGTTTTTTTTTTTTTTTTTTTTTTGTGGCCAAGAAGGACGGTTCGCTGAGACCCTGTATCGACTATCGTGGACTCAATGAAATCACGGTCAAGAACAGGTACCCTCTCCCCCTCATGAACACAGCTTTTGACCTCCTACAAGGAGCCAATGTTTTCACTAAGTTAGATCTACGCAATGCCTACCACCTGGTGCGTAAACGTGAGGGGGATGAGTGGAAGACAGCCTTCAATACTCCTACTGGGTACTGGGAGTACTTGGTTCTCCCCTTCGGCCTTACCAACGCCCCAGCTGTCTTTCAAAACCTCGTCAATGATGTTCTTAGAGATATGATCAACAAATTTGTATTTGTGTGTCTTGACGACATTCTGATCTTTTCACAGTCAAAGGAGGAACATGTCAAACATGTCCGGCAGGTCCTTCGCCGTCTCCTGGAGAACCGACTCTTTGTCAAGGCAGAAAAGTGAGTTTTTTGTTGAATCCACGACCTTTTTGGGTTACATTATTTCTCCAGGCACCATCCGGATGGACCCAGTCAAGGTTTAGGCCGTCACCAACTGGCCCCGTCCCGAGGACCGTAAGTCGCTCCAACGTTTCCTGGGTTTTGCAAACTTTTACCGTCGTTTCATTAGAACTATAGTTCTGTGGCCTCACCCCTCACTGCTCTTACCTCCTTCAAGACTAAATTCTGTTGGTCAGAGAAAGCCGAAAAAGCCTTTGTTGATCTCAAGTCACGTTTCACAGCTGCACCCATCCTCACCATCCCTAACCCTGAACTCCAGTTTATTGTCGAAGTAGACGCTTCGAACGTGGGAGTCGGCGCCATCCTGTCCCAAAGGTCCGCTGAGGATGGTAAGATCCACCCCTGTGCCTTTTTCTCTCATCGCCTCAGCCCTGCAGAAAGAAATTATGACATCGGTAACCGGGAGCTGCTGGCAGTTAAGTTAGCATTGGAGGAATGGAGGCAGTGGCTAGAGGGAGCTGAGACTCCTTTCATTGTTTGGACAGACCATAAGAACTTGGAGTACCTGCAAACGGCCAAGATGTTGAACCCACGGCAAGCCAGGTGGGCTTTATTTTTCTCGCGTTTTAACTTTCACCTTGCTTATAGACCCGGAAGTAAGAATGTCAAGCCCGATGCCTTATCACGATGTTTTGAGATCAAGGATGAAGAACCCTGCCAGGATACTATCTTGCCCAAGGAAGCCTTTGTGAACGCAATTTGTTTAGAAATCGAGAGGGAGGTCAGAGAAGCCCAAGTAGATTCAGCTGCCCCCAGTGCATGTCCCACTAACTGTCTCTATGTTCCAGCCCACCTGCGATCCCGAGTCCTGGAATGGGGCACTCATCCAATCTATCCTGTCATCCAGGAGTCCGTCGTACCAAGGACTTCATCGCTCAAAGGTTCTGGTGGCCAGAGATGTCACAAGACATTCAAAGTTTTGTGGCAGCCTGCTCGGTCTGTGCCCAAGCCAAGTCATCCCATCAACCACCTCACGGTTTGCTCCAACCCCTTCACACACCACACCACCCCTGGTCCCATATTGCTTTAGACTTCATTACTGGCCTTCCCCCTTCCAATCACTACACGACCATCCTCACCATAGTTGACAGATTTTCTAAAGCTGTTCACTTAGTCCCCCTCACGAAGCTCCCCTCTGCCCAAGAAACTGCCAACCTCATTATTCAACACGTCATCAGACTTCACGGAATCCCCACTGAGATCACCTCTGATCGCGGTCCCCAATTCAGTGCCCTGTTTTGGAAGTCATTTTGTAAATCACTTGGTACCACTGTCAGTTTATCTTCAGGTTTCCATCCCCAGACCAATGGCCAGACCGAGCGGGCTAACCAATGTGTTGAAACTGTCTTGAGATGTCTATGTAATAAGAAGCCCTCCTCCTGAAGTCATCAGTTGCCATGGGCAGAATATGCTATGAACAGTCATACCTCTGCTGCTTCCGTGCCATGTCTGTCTTGTTCTGCCATGTTTTATGTTCCTGCCTTGCTTGTAATGTTTTCCTTATTCCCTGTTATGTTTATTATTAGGTCTGTTAGGTTTTGCCAGGTTCTGTTTAGTTTTTGTACTTTGCCATGTTTTCGTTTTTGCCATTCCCATCCACTTTTCTGTTATAGTCCGGTCCATGTTTTGCCATGCCCTTCATTGCACTTTGTCTCCCCTGTCTGGTCTCTTAAGTTACAGCTTCTCCCCAGTCCCGCGTGTCACATGTTTGGGTGATTTCATGGTTTCTGGGTTTCCAACCATTCCTTCTAGTCTCGTTTGCTTCCTTCGCCTTGCTTTTCTATATTACTAACGAGTACTAACAATTTGTTATTTTGTTAAAGTTACTAACCAGAACTAACATTGTATATAATACTAACTTACTGACGAGCACCAGGGATTGTATAGCTGCACTTACTAATTGATTAACAAGCTCTCAGCACTCGCCCTATTCTAGTCTCCACTTCTTGCCTTCACTTAGTCTTTGCTGCAATTCAGCGGATCCTCTGCACCTGCTCTCTCGCCTTGTATTCATAGTGATTACCTTTCTGACTGGACCGTCCTTGACTTTTGATTTTTGCCTATTCCCTGTACTTTGCCACATCCATCGTTACCGAATCCTTTTTTTTGTCCGACTCTGTATTTTGTGATTGGTGCCCTGGTTACGATTCTGGATTTTGCCCTTTGGATTCTGATTATTGGATTGTGGACTTTGTACCGTTGCCTGCTCTGTTGGGGGTTTCCCCCCTCCAGAAATAAAGCCTCCTTTTTGTATTCACTGGTTCTCGCTTGTGGTTCCTGGTGTAATCCTCACAGTAAGTGGATGAGTTTAACTGGAAGCTCGGTCTCCATGTGTTGGGACTTAGAATGTTGAGAATTATATTTCAATTTTTCTAATCATATTCATCAGTAAATCAGTTACCATATTGAATAAACGATTATCAATCATCATAATCGGTAACCATATTATGAAAGCAGCAGTAACACACATAAGCACAGGCACACAGACCCATGCAGAAACACACACACCCACACACATAACACAGACATACAAGCAGCTCTCACATGCATGAGCAGTTCACACGCGCGCGCGCGTACACACACACACGCACGCAGGCACACGGACACATGTGCTGCGAGTTAGAGGTAATGAAAGAGGACGAGTTTACCTTGAAGCTCTGTCTCCTACTGCGAGTTAAAGCTGCAGTTAGAGGATGAGTTGAACTGGAAGCTCATGTGCTGTGACTTATGGCTGCAGTTAGAGGATGAGTTGAACTGGATGCTCTGTCTCCATGTGCTGTGAGTTAGAGCTGCAGTAAGAGGATGATTTTAACTGGAAGCTCTGTCTCCATGTGCTGTGAGATAGAGCTGCAGTAAAAGGATGATTTTAACTGGAAGCTCTGTCTCCATGTACTGTGAGTTAGAGCTGCTGTAAGAAGATGAGTTTTACTGGAAGCTCTGTCTCCATGTGCTGGGAGATAGAGCTGCACTAAATGGATCAGTATAACCTGAAGCTCTGTCTCCATGTAATGTGAGTTAGAGCTGCAGTAAGAGGGTGTGTTTAACTGGTAGCTCTGTCTTTGTTTTTTTTCCACAGGGTCCAGGTACAAAGAGCAAGCTCACCTGTACCAAGCTGTATGTCTATGAAGAGTGATCATTCAATTAACGAACCATCAAACTTCAGTGGAAAGTTCACTGGTGATCAAAGGTATGTAAGCATGTTGAAATCAAAATTGTTTAATTATTCTTTGTTGCGAATAATTAAATTTAACTGGAAGCTCTGTCTCCATGTGTTGTAGAGCTGCAGTAAGTTGATGATTTTAACTGAGAGCTCTGTCTCCATGTGCTGTGAGTTAGAGCTGCAGTTATAGGATCAGTTTTACTGGAAGCTCTGTGTCGATGTGCTGTGAGTTAGACCTGCAGTAAGCGGATGATTTTAACTGAGAGCTTTGTCTCCACGTGCTGTGAGTTAGAGCTGCAGTAAGAAGATGTTTTTAACTGGAACCTCTTTCTCCATGTGCTGTGCGTTAGAGCTGCAGTAAGGATATGAGGTTAACTAGAAGCTCTGTCTCCATGTGCTGTGAGTTCGAGCTGCAGTAAGAGGATGAGTTTAACTGGAAGCTCTGTCGCCATGTGCTGTGAGTTCGAGCTGCACTGAGCCGATGAGTTTAACTGCAAGCTCTGTCATGTGTTGTGAGTTAGAGCTGCAGTAAGAAGATGAGTTTAACTAGAAGCTCTGTCTCCATGTGCTGTGAGTTCGAGCTGCAGTAAGAGGATGAGTTTAACTGGAAGCTCTGTCGCCATGTGCTGTGAGTTCGAGCTGCACTGAGCCGATGAGTTTAACTGCAAGCTCTGTCATGTATTGTGAGTTAGAGCTGCAGTAAGAAGATGAGTTTAACTAGAAGCTCTGTCTCCATGTGCTGTGAGTTGGAGCTTCAGTAAGAGGATGAGTTTAACTGGACGCTCTGTCTTCATGTGTTGTGAATTTGAACTGCAGTAAGAAGATGAGTTTAACTAGAAGCTCTGTCTCCATGTGCTGTGAGTTGGAGCTTCAGTAAGAGGATGAGTTTAACTGGAAGCTCTGTCTCCATCTGCTGTGAGTTCAAGCTGCAGTAAAAGGATGATTTGAACTGGAAGCTCTGTCTCCATGTGCTGTGAGTTCGAGCTGCAGTATGACGATTAGTTTAACTGGAAGCTCTATCGCCATGTGCTGTGAGTTCGAGCTGCACTGAGCTGATAAGTTTAACTGCAAGCTCCGTCTTCATATGTTGTGAGTTAGAGCTGCAGTAAGAAGAAGAGTTTACCTAAAAGCTCTGTCTCCATGTGCTGTGAGTTCGAGCTGCACTGAGCTGATGAGTTCAACTGCAAGCTCCGTCTTCATATGTTGTGAGTTAGAGCTGCAGGAAGAAGATGAGTTCACCTAAAAGCTCTGTCTTCATGTTCTGTGAGTTAGAGCTGCATTAAGAGGATGAGATTAACTGGAAGCTCTGTCTCCTTGTGTTGTCGAGCTGCAGTAAGTGGATGATTTTAACTGAGAGCGCTGTCTCCATGTGCTGTGAGTTAGAGCTGCAGTAAGAGGATCAGTTTTACTGGAAGCTCTGCCTCCATGTGCTGTGAGTTCGAGCTTCAGTAAGAGGATGAGTTTAACTGGAAGCTCTCTCTCTCCATGTGCTGTGACTTCGAGCTGCAGTCAGACGATGAGTTTAACTGGACGCTCTGTCTCCATGTGCTGTGAGTTACAGCTGCAGTGAGAGGATGAGTTTAACTGGAAGCTCTGTCTCCTTCTCCTGTGAGTTAGAGCTGTTGTAAGAGGATCAGTTTTACTGGAAGCTGTCTCGATGTGCTGTGAATATGAGCTGCCTTTAGAGGATGAGTTTTACTGGAAGCTCTGTCTCCATATGCTGTGAGTTAGAGCAGCAGTAAGTGGATGAGTTTAACTCGGAGCTCTGTCTCCACGTGCTGTGAGTATGAGCTGCCTAAAGAGGATGAGTTTTACTGGAAGCTCTGTCTCCATGTGCTGTGAGTTATACCTGCAGTAAGACGAGGAGTTTAACTGGAAGCTCTGTCTCCTTGTGCTGTGAGTTTGAGCTGCATTTAGTGGGTGAGTTAAACTGGATACTTTGTCTCCATGTGCTGCGAGTTTGAGCTGCAGTAAGTGGATGATTTTAACTGAGTGCTCTGTCTCCATGTGCTGTGAGTTAGAGCTACAATAAGAGGATCAGTTTTACTGGAAGCTCTGCCTCCATGTGCTGTGAGTTAGAGCTGCAGTAAGAGGATGAGTTTAACTGGAACCTCTATCTCCTTGTGCTGTGAGTTAGAGCTGCAGTAAGAGGATGAGTTTAACTGGAATCTCCTTGTGCTGTGAGTTCCATGTGCTGTGAGTTAGTGCTGCAGTAAGAGGATGAGTATAACTGGAAGCTCTGTCTCCATGTGCTGTGAGTTAGTGCTGCAGTAAGAGGATGAGTATAACTGGAAGCTCTGTCTCCATGTGCTATGAGTCAGAGCTGCAGTAATAGGGTGAGTTTTACGGGAAGCTCTGTCTCCATGTGCTGTGAGTTAGAGCTGCAGTAAGAGGGTGAGTTTAACTGGTAGCTCTGTCTTTGTTTTTTTTCCACAGGGTCCATGTACAAAGAGCAAGCTCACCTGTACCAAGCTGTATGTCTATGAAGAGTGATCATTCAATTAACGAACCATCAAACTTCAGTGGAAAGTTCTCTGGTGATCAAAGGTATGTAAGCATGTTGAAATCAAAATTGTTTAATTATTCTTTATTGCGTTTTTTGCATAATTATTCATTAATCTTTCTGACCCCTATCCAGGGACGGTTGTACTATTGTTTCATTTTCAGAGGTGCACTGTGAGTAATTGGAGCAGTAAGTGGATGAGTTTAACTGGAAGCTCGTTCTCCACGTGTTGGGACATAGAATGTTGAGAATTATATTTCAATATTTCTAATCATATTCATCAGTAAATCAGTTACCATATTGAATAACGATTATCAATCATCATAATCAGTAACCATATTATGAAAGCAGCAGTAACACACATACATAAGCACACGCACAGGCACACGGACACATGTGCTGCGAGTTAGAGCTAATGAAAGAGGATGAGTTTAACTTGAAGCTCTGTCTCCATGTACTGTGAGATAGAGCTGCACTAAGTGGATCAGTATAACCTGAAGCTCTGTCTCCATGTGCGGTGAGATAGAGCTGCACTAAATGGATCAGTATAACCTGAAGCTCTGTCTCCATGTACTGTGAGTTAGAGCTGCAGTAAGAGGATGAGTTTAACAGGATGCTCTGTCTCCATGTGCTGTGAGTTAGAGCTGCAGTAAGAGGATGAGTTTAACAGGATGCTCTGTCTCCATGCGCTGTGAGATAGAGCTGCAGTAAAAGGATGATTTTAACTGGAAGCTCTGTCTCTATGTACTGTGAGTTAGAGCTGCTGTAAGAAGATGAGTTTTACTGGAAGCTCTGTCTCCATGTGCTGTGAGATAGAGCTGCACTAAATGGATCAGTATAACCTGAAGCTCTGTCTCCATGTACTGTGAGTTAGAGCTGCAGTAAGAGTATGAGTTTAACTGGAAGCTCTGTCTCCTTCTGCTGTGAGTTAGAGCTGCAGTAAGAGGATGAGTTTAACTGGAAGGTCTGTCTCCTTCTGCTGTGAGTTAGAGCTGCAGTAAGAGGATGAGTTTAACTGGAAGCTCTGTCTCCATGTGCTGTGAGTTCGAGCTGCAATAAGGATATGAGGTTAACTAGAAGCTCTGTCTCCATGTGCTGTGAGTTTTTGCTGCAGTAAGAGGATTAGTTTAACTGGAAGGTCTGTCTCCATCTGCTGTGAGTTCGAGCTGCAGTAAGAGGATGAGCTTAACTGGAAGCTCTGTCGCCATGTGCTGTGAGTTCGAGCTGCACTGAGCTGATGAGTTTAACTGCAAGCTCCGTCTTCATATGTTGTGAGTTAGAGCTGCAGTAAGAAGATGAGTTTACCTAAAAACTCTGTCTTCATGTTCTGTGAGTTAGAGCTGCAGTAAGAGGATGAGTTTAACTGGAACCTCTGTCTCTCTGTGCTGTGAGTTAGAGCTGCAGTAAGAGGATGAGTTTAACTGGAAGCTCTGTCTCCTTGTGTTGTCGAGCTGCAGTAAGTGGATGATTTGAACTGAGAGCTCTTTCTCCATGTGCTGTGAGTTAGAGCTGCAGTAAGAGGATCAGTTTTACTGGAAGCTCTGCCTCCATGTGCTGTGAGTTCGAGCTTCAGTAAGAGGATGAGTTTAACTGGAAGCTCTCTCTCTCCATGTGCTGTGAGTTGGAGCTGCAGTAAGAGGATGAGTTGAACTGGAAGCTCTGTCTCCATGTACTGTGACTTCGAGCTGCAATAAGGATATGAGGTTAACTAGAAGCTCTGTCTCCATGTGCTGTGAGTTTGAGCTGCAGTAAGAGGATGAGTTGAACTGAAAGCTCTGTCTCCATGTGCAGTGAGTTCGAGCTGCAGTAAGAGGATGAGTTTAGCTGGAAGCTCGGTCTCCATGTGCTATGAGTTCGAGCTGCACTGAGCCGAAGAGTTCAACTGCAAGCTCTGTCTTCATGTGTTGTGAGTTAGAGCTGCAGTAAGAAGCTGAGTTTAACTGGAAGCTCTGTCTCCATGTGCTGTGAGTTAGAGCTGCAGTAAGTGGATGAGTTTAACTGCAAGCTCTGTCTCCATGTGCTATGAGTCAGAGCTGCAGTAAGAGGGTGAGTTTAACTGGAAGCTCTGTCTCCTTCTGCTGTGAGTTAGTGCTGCAGTAAGAGGATGAGTTTAACTGGAAGCTCTGTCTCCATGTGCTGTGAGATCGAGCTGCACTGAGCCGATGAGTTTAACTGGAAGCTCTGTCTCTATGTCCTGTGAGTTAGAGCTGCAGTAAGAGGATGAATTTAACTGGATGCTCTGCCTCCATGTGTTGTAAAGCTGCAGGCAGTGGATGATTTTAACTGAGAGCTTTGTCTCCACGTGCTGTGAGTTAGAGCTGCAGTAAGAGGATGTTTTTAACTGGAACCTCTTTCTCCATGTGCTGTGCGTTAGAGCTGCAGTAAGGATATGAGGTTAACTAGAAGCTCTGTCTCCATGTGCTGTGAGTTCGAGCTGCAGTACGAGGATGAGTTTAACTGGAAGCTCTGTCGCCATGTGCTGTGAGTTCGAGCTGCACTGAGCCGATGAGTTTAACTGCAAGCTCTGTCATGTGTTGTGAGTTAGAGCTGCAGTAAGAAGATGAGTTTAACTAGAAGCTCTGTCTCCATGTGCTGTGAGTTGGAGCTTCAGTAAGAGGATGAGTTTAACTGGACGCTCTGTCTTCATGTGTTGTGAATTTGAACTGCAGTAAGAAGATGAGTTTAACTAGAAGCTCTGTCTCCATGTGCTGTGAGTTCGAGCTTCAGTAAGAGGATGAGTTTTACTGGAAGCTCTGTCTCCATCTGCTGTGAGTTTGAGCTGCAGTAAAAGGATGATTTGAACTGGAAGCTCTGTCTCCATGTGCTGTGAGTTTGTGCTGCAGTAAGAGGATGAGTTTAACTGGAAGCTCTGTCTCCATGTGCTGTGAGTTCGAGCTGCAGTATGACGATTAGTTTAACTGGAAGCTCTATCGCCATGTGCTGTGAGTTCGAGCTGCACTGAGCTGATAAGTTTAACTGCAAGCTCCGTCTTCATATGTTGTGAGTTAGAGCTGCAGTAAGAAGAAGAGTTTACCTAAAAGCTCTGTCTCCATATGCTGTGAGTTTGTGCTGCAGTAAGAGGATGAGTTTAACTGGAAGCTCTGTCTCCATGTGCTGTGAGTTCGAGCTGCAGTATGACGATTAGTTTAACTGGAAGCTCTATCGCCATGTGCTGTGAGTTCGAGCTGCACTGAGCTGATAAGTTTAACTGCAAGCTCCGTCTTCATATGTTGTGAGATAGAGCTGCAGTAAGAAGATGAGTTCACCTAAAAGCTCTGTCTTCATGTTCTGTGAGTTAGAGCTGCAGTAAGAGGATGAGTTTAACTGGAAGCTCTGTCTCCTTGTGTTGTCGAGCTGCAGTAAGTGGATGATTTTAACTGAGAGCGCCATCTCCATGTGCTGTGAGTTAGAGCTGCAGTAAGAGGATCAGTTTTACTGGAAGCTCTGCCTCCATGTGCTGTGAGTTCGAGCTTCAGTAAGAGGATGAGTTTAACTGGAAGCTCTGTCTCCTTGTGTTGTCGAGCTGCAGTAGGTGGATGATTTTAACTGAGAGCGCTGTCTCCATGTGCTGTTAGTTAGAGCAGCATTAAGAAGATCATTTTTACTGGAAGCTCTGCCTCCATTTGCTGTGAGTTCGAGCTTCAGTAAGAGGATGAGTTTAACTGCAAGCTCTCTCTCTCCATGTGCTGTGACTTCGAGCTGCAGTCAGACGATGAGTTTAACTGGACGCTCTGTCTCCATGTGCTGTGAGTTACAGCTGCAGTGAGAGGATGAGTTTAACTGGAAGCTCTGTCTCCTTCTCCTGTGAGTTAGAGCTGTAGTAAGAGGATCAGTTTTACTGGAAGCTGCCTCGATGTGCTGTGAATATGAGCTGCCTTTCGAGGATGAGTTTTACTGGAAGCTCTATCTCCTTATGCTGTGAGTTAGAGCAGCAGTAAGAGGATGAGTTTAACTCGGAGCTTTGTCTCCACGTGCTGTGAGTATGAGCTGCCTAAAGAGGATGAGTTTTACTGGAAGCTCTGTCTCCATGTGCTCTGAGTTAGACCTGCAGTAAGACGAGGAGTTTAACTGGAAGCTTTGTCTCCTTGTGCTGTGAGTTTGAGCTGCATTTAGTGGGTGAGTTAAACTGGATACTTTGTCTCCATGTGCTGCGAGTTTGAGCTGCAGTAAGTGGATGATTTTAACTGAGAGCTCTGTCTCCATGTGCTGTGAGTTAGAGCTGCAATAAGAGGATCAGTTTTACTGGAAGCTCTGCCTCCATGTGCTGTGAGTTAGAGCTGCAGTAAGAGAATGAGTTTTACTGGAACCTCTGTCTCTATGTGCTGTGACTTAGAGCTGCAGTAAGAGGATGAGTTTAACTGGTAGCTCTATCTCCTTGTGCTGTGAGTTAGAGCTGCAGTAAGAGGATGAGTTTAACTGGAAGCTCTGTCTCCATGTGCTGTGAGTTAGTGCTGCAGTAAGAGGATGAGTATAACTGGAAGCTCTGTCTCCATGTGCTGCGAGTTAGTGCTGCAGTAAGAGGATGAGTATAACTGGAAGCTCTGTCTCCATGTGCTATGAGTCAGAGCTGCAGTAATAGGGTGAGTTTTACTGGAAGCTCTGTCTCCATGTGCTGTGAGATAGAGCTGCACTAAATGGATCAGTATAACCTGAAGCTCTGTCTCCATGTACTGTGAGTTAGAGCTGCAGTAAGAGGATGAGTTTAACTGGAAGCTCTGTCTCCATGTGCTGTGAGTTAGAGCTGCAGTAAGAGGGTGAGTTTAACTGGTAGCTCTGTCTTTGTTTTTTTTCCACAGGGTCCATGTACAAAGAGCAAGCTCACCTGTACCAAGCTGTATGTCTATGAAGAGTGATCATTCAATTAACGAACCATCAAACTTCAGTGGAAAGTTCTCTAGTGATCAAAGGTATGTAAGCATGTTGAAATCAAAATTGTTTAATTATTCTTTATTGCCTTTTTTGCATAATTATTCATTAATCTTTCTGACCCCTATCCAGGGACGGTTGTACTATTGTTTCATTTTCAGAGGTGCACTGTGAGTAATTGGAGCAGTAAGTGGATGAGTTTAACTGGAAGCTCGTTCTCCACGTGTTGGGACATAGAATGTTGAGAATTATATTTCAATATTTCTAATCATATTCATCAGTAAATCAGTTACCATATTGAATAACGATTATCAATCATCATAATCAGTAACCATATTATGAAAGCAGCAGTAACACACATACATAAGCACACGCACAGGCACATGGACACATGTGCTGCGAGTTAGAGCTAATGAAAGAGGATGAGTTTAACTTGAAGCTCTGTCTCCATGTGCTGTGAGATAGAGCTGCAGTTAAAGGATGAATTTAACTGGAAGCTCTGTCTCCATGTACTGTGAGTTAGTGCTGCTGTAAGAAGATGAGTTTTACTGGAAGCTCTGTCTCCATGTGCTGTGAGATAGAGCTGCACTAAATGGATCAGTATAACCTGAAGCTCTGTCTCCATGTACTGTGAGTTAGAGCTGCAGTAAGAGGATGAGTTTAACTGGAAGCTCTGTCTCCATGTGCTGTGAGTTAGAGCTGCAGTAAGAGGGTGAGTTTAACTGGTAGCTCTGTCTTTGTTTTTTTTTCCACAGGGTCCAGGTACAAAGAGCAAGCTCACCTGTACCAAGCTGTATGTCTATGAAGAGTGATCATTCAATTAACGAACCATCAAACTTCAGTGGAAAGTTCTCTGGTGATCAAAGGTATGTAAGCATGTTGAAATCAAAGTTGTTTAATTATTCTTTATTTCGTGTTTTGCATAATTTTCATTAATCTTTCTGACCCCTATCCAGGGCCGGTTGTAGTATTGTGTCATTTTCAGATGTGCACTGTGAGTAATTGGTGCAGTAAGAGGATGAGTTTAACTGGAAGCTCTGTCTCCTTCTGCTGTGAGTTAGAGCTGCAGTAAGAGGATGAGTTTAACTGGAAGCTCTGTCTCCATGTGCTGTGAGTTCGAGCTGCAATAAGGATATGAGGTTAACTGGAAGCTCTGTCTCCATGTGCTGTGAGTTTTTGCTGCAGTAAGAGGATTAGTTTAACTGGAAGCTCTGTCTCCTTCTGCTGTGAGTTCGAGCTGCAGTAAGAGGATGAGCTTAACTGGAAGCTCTGTCGCCATGTGCTGTGAGTTCGAGCTGCACTGAGCCGATGAGTTTAACTGCAAGCTCTGTCCTGTGTTGTGAGTTAGAGCTGCAGGAAGAAGATGAGTTTAACTAGAAGCTCTGTCTCCATGTGCTGTGAGTTGGAGCTTCAGTAAGAGGATGAGTTTAACTGGACGCTCTGTCCTCATGTGTTGTGAATTTGAACTGCAGTAAGAAGATGAGTTTAACTAGAAGCTCTGTCTACATGTGCTGTGAGTTCGAGCTTCAGTAAGAGGATGAGTTTTACTGGAAGCTCTGTCTCCATCTGCTGTGAGTTCGAGCTGCAGTAAAAGGATGATTTGAACTGGAAGCTCTGTCTCCATGTGCTGTGAGCTCGAGCTGCAGTATGACGATTAGTTTAACTGGAAGCTCTATCGCCATGTGCTGTGAGTTCGAGCTGCACTGAGCTGATAAGTTTAACTGCAAGCTCCGTCTTCATATGTTGTGAGTTAGAGCTGCAGTAAGAAGATGAGTTTACCTAAAAGCTCTGTCTCCATGTGCTGTGAGTTCGAGCTGTACTGAGCTGATGAGTTTAACTGCAAGCTCCGTCTTCATATGTTGTGAGTTAGAGCTGCAGTAAGAAGATGAGTTCACCTAAAAGCTCTCTCTCCATGTGCTGTGAGTTGGAGGTGCAGTAAGAGGATGAGTTGAACTGGACGCTCTGTCTCCATGTGCTGTGACTTCGAGCTGCAGTAAGACGATGAGTTTAACTGGACGCTCTATCTCCATGTGCTGTGAGTTACAGCTGCAGTGAGAGGATGAGTTTATCTGGAAGCTCTGTCTCATTCTCCTGTGAGTTAGAGCTGTATTAAGAGGATCAGTTTTACTGGAAGCTGTCTCGATGTGCTGTGAATATGAGCTGCCTTTAGAGGATGAGTTTTACTGGAAGCTCTGTCTCCATATGCTGTGAGTTCGAGCTGCAGTAAGAGGATGAGTTTAACTCCGAGCTCTGTCTCCACGTGCTGTGAGTATGAGCTGCCTAAAGAGGATGAGTTTAACTGGAAGCTCTGTCTCCTTGTGCTGTGAGTTAGTGCTGCAGTAAGAGGATGAGTTTAACTGGAAGCTCTGTCTCCATGTGCTGTGAGTTCGAGCTGCAGTAAGAGGATGAGTTTAACTGGAAGCTCTGTCTCCATGTGCTGTGAGTTCGAGCTGCAATAAGGATATGAGGTTAACTAGAAGCTCTGTCTCCATGTCCTGTGAGTTTTAGCTGCAGTAAGAGGATTAGTTTAACTGGAAGCTATGTCTCCTTCTGCTGTGAGTTAGAGCTGCAGTAAGAGGATGAGTTGAACTGGAAGCTCTGTCTCCATGTGCTGTGAGATCGAGCTGCACTGAGCCGATGAGTTTAACTGGAAGCTCTGTCTCTATGTCCTGTGAGTTAGAGCTGCAGTAAGAGGATGAATTTAACTGGATGCTCTGCCTCCATGTGTTGTAAAGCTGCAGGAAGTGGATGATTTTAACTGAGAGCTTTGTCTCCACGTGCTGTGAGTTAGAGCTGCAGTAAGAGGATGTTTTTAACTGGAACCTCTTTCTCCATGTGCTGTGCCTTAGAGCTGCAGTCAGGATATGAGGTTAACTAGAAGCTCTGTCTCCATGTGCTGTGAGTTCGAGCTGCACTGAGCCGATGAGTTTAACTGCAAGCTCTGTCATGTGTTGTGAGTTAGAGCTGCAGTAAGAAGATGAGTTTAACTAGAAGCTCTGTCTCCATGTGCTGTGAGTTGGAGCTTCAGTTAGAGGATGAGTTTAACTGGACGCTCTGTCTTCATGTGTTGTGAATTTGAACTGCAGTAAGAAGATGAG
This sequence comes from Gymnothorax javanicus, assembly GCA_029692085.1. Lineage (NCBI taxonomy): Eukaryota > Metazoa > Chordata > Actinopteri > Anguilliformes > Muraenidae > Gymnothorax > Gymnothorax javanicus. The sequence goes on along the minus strand of CM056206.1, from coordinate 8,901,042 downwards.
TTTAACTAGAAGCTCTGTCTCCATGTGCTGTGAGTTCGAGCTTCAGTAAGAGGATGAGTTTTACTGGAAGCTCTGTCTCCATCTGCTGTGAGTTCGAGCTGCAGTAAAAGGATGATTTGAACTGGAAGCTCCGTCTCCATGTACTGTGAGTTAGAGCTGCTGTAAGAAGATGAGTTTTACTGGAAGCTCTGTCTCCATGTGCTGTGAGATAGAGCTGCACTAAATGGATCAGTATAACCTGAAGCTCTGTCTCCATGTACTGTGAGTTAGAGCTGCAGTAAGAGGATGAGTTTAACTGGAAGCTCTGTCTCCATGTGCTGTGAGTTAGAGCTGCAGTAAGAGGGTGAGTTTAACTGGTAGCTCTGTCTTTGTTTTTTTTCCACAGGGTCCAGGTACAAAGAGCAAGCTCACCTGTACCAAGCTGTATGTCTATGAAGAGTGATCATTCAATTAACGAACCATCAAACTTCAGTGGCAAGTTCTCTGGTGATCAAAGGTATGTATGCATGTTGAAATCAAAGTTGTTTAATTATTCTTTATTTCGTGTTTTGCATAATTTTCATTAATCTTTCTGACCCCTATCCAGGGCCGGTTGTAGTATTGTGTCATTTTCAGAGGTGCACTGTGAGTAATTGGTGCAGTAAGAGGATGAGTTTAACTGGAAGCTCTGTCTCCTTCTGCTGTGAGTTAGAGCTGCAGTAAGAGGATGAGTTTAACTGGAAGCTCTGTCTCCATGTGCTGTGAGTTTGAGCTGCAATAAGGATATGAGGTTAACTAGAAGCTCTGTCTCCATGTGCTGTGAGATTTTGCTGCACTAAGAGGATTAGTTTAACTGGAAGCTCTGTCTCCATCTGCTGTGAGTTAGAGCTGCAGTAAGAGGATGAGCTTAACTGGAAGCTCTGTCGCCATGTGCTGTGAGTTCGAGCTGCAGTGAGCTGATAAGTTTAACTGCAAGCTCCGTCTTCGTATGTTATGAGTTAGAGCTGCAGTAAGAAGATGAGTTTACCTAAAAGCTCTGTCTCCATGTGCTGTGAGTTCGAGCTGCACTGAGCTGATGAGTTTAACTGCAAGCTCCGTCTTCATATGTTGTGAGTTAGAGCTGCAGTAAGAAGATGAGTTCACCTAAAAGCTCTCTCTCCATGTGCTGTGAGTTGGAGCTGCAGTAAGAGGATGAGTTGAACTGGAAGCTCTGTCTCCATGTGCTGTGACTTCGAGCTGCAGTAAGACGATGAGTTTAACTGGACGCTCTATCTCCATGTGCTGTGAGTTACAGCTGCAGTGAGAGGATGAGTTTAACTGGAAGCTCTATCTCCTTCTGCTGTGAGTTAGTGCTGCAGTAAGAGGATGAGTTTAACTGGAAGCTCTGTCTCCTTCTGCTGTGAGTTAGTGCTGCAGTAAGAGGATGAGTTTAACTGGAAGCTCTGTCTCCATGTGCTGTGAGTTAGTGCTGCAGTAAGAGGATGAGTATAACTGGAAGCTCTGTCTCCATGTGCTATGAGTCAGAGCTGCAGTAAGAGGGTGAGTTTAACTGGAAGCTCTGTCTCCATTTGCTGTGAGTTCGAGCTGCAATAAGGATATGAGGTTAACTAGAAGCTCTGTCTCCATGTCCTGTGAGTTTTAGCTGCAGTAAGAGGATTAGTTTAACTGGAAGCTCTGTCTCCTTCTGCTGTGAGTTAGAGCTGCAGTAAGAGGATGAGTTGAACTGGAAGCTCTGTCTCCATGTGCTGTGAGATCGAGCTGCACTGAGCCGATGAGTTTAACTGGAAGCTCTTTCTCTATGTCCTGTGAGTTAGAGCTGCAGTAAGAGGATGAATTTAACTGGATGCTCTGCCTCCATGTGTTGTAAAGCTGCAGGAAGTGGATGATTTTAACTGAGAGCTTTGTCTCCACGTGCTGTGAGTTAGAGCTGCAGTAAGAGGATGTTTTTAACTGGAACCTCTTTCTCCATGTGCTGTGCGTTGGAGCTGCAGTAAGGATATGAGGTTAACTAGAAGCTCTGTCTCCATGTGCTGTGAGTTCGAGCTGCAGTAAGAGGATGAGTTTAACTGGAAGCTCTGTCGCCATGTGCTGTGAGTTCGAGCTGCACTGAGCCGATGAGTTTAACTGCAAGCTCTGTCATGTGTTGTGAGTTAGTGCTGCAGTGAGAAGATGAGTTTAACTAGAAGCTCTGTCTCCATGTGCTGTGAGTTGGAGCTTCAGTTAGAGGATGAGTTTAACTGGACGCTCTGTCTTCATGTGTTGTGAATTTGAACTGCAGTAAGAAGATGAGTTTAACTAGAAGCTCTGTCTCCATGTGCTGTGAGTTCGAGCTGCAGTAAAAGGATGATTTGAACTGGAAGCTCTGTCTCCATGTGCTGTGAGTTTGTGCTGCAGTAAGAGGATGAGTTTTACTGGAAGCTCTGTCTCCATCTGCTGTGAGTTCTCGCTGCAGTAAAAGGATGATTTGAACTGGAAGCTCTGTCTCCATGTGCTGTGAGTTTGTGCTGCAGTAAGAGGATGAGTTTAACTGGAAGCTCTGTCTCCATCTGCTGTGAGTTCGAGCTGCAGTATGACGATTAGTTTAACTGGAAGCTCTATCGCCATGTGCTGTGAGTTCGAGCTGCACTGAGCTGATAAGTTTAACTGCAAGCTCCGTCTTCATATGTTGTGAGTTAGAGTTGCAGTAAGAAGAAGAGTTTACCTAAAAGCTCTGTCTCCATGTGCTGTGAGTTCGAGCTGCACTGAGCTGATGAGTTCAACTGCAAGCTCCGTCTTCATATGTTGTGAGTTAGACCTGCAGTAAGAAGATGAGTTCACCTAAAAGCTCTGTCTTCATGTTCTGTGAGTTAGAGCTCCAGTAAGAGGATGAGTTTAACTGGAAGCTCTGTCTCCTTGTGTTGTCGAGCTGCAGTAAGTGGATGATTTTAACTGAGAGCGCTGTCTCCATGTGCTGTGAGTTAGAGCTGCAGTAAGAGGATCAGTTTTACTGGAAGCTCTGCCTCCATGTGCTGTGAGTTCGAGCTTCAGTAAGAGGATGAGTTTAACTGGAAGCTCTGTCTCCTTGTGTTGTCGAGCTGCAGTAAGTGGATGATTTTAACTGAGAGCGCTGTCTCCATGCGCTGTGAGTTAGAGCTGCAGTAAGAAGATCAGTTTTACTGGAAGCTCTGCCTTCATGTGCTGTGAGTTCGAGCTTCAGTAAGAGGATGAGTTTATCTGGAAGCTCTCTCTCTCCATGTGCTGTGACTTCGAGCTGCAGTCAGACGATGAGTTTAACTGGACGCTCTGTCTCCATGTGCTGTGAGTTACAGCTGCAGTGAGAGGATGAGTTTAACTGGAAGCTCTGTCTCCTTCTCCTGTGAGTTAGAGCTGCAGTAAGACGATGAGTTTAACTCGGAGCTCTGTCTCCACGTGCTGTGAGTATGAGCTGCCTAAAGAGGATGAGTTTTACTGGAAGCTCTGTCTCCATGTGCTGTGAGTTAGACCTGCAGTAAGACGAGGAGTTTAACTGGAAGCTCTGTCTCCTTGTGCTGTGAGTTTGAGCTGCATTTAGTGGGTGAGTTAAACTGGATACTTTGTCTCCATGTGCTGCGAGTTTGAGCTGCAGTAAGTGGATGAGTTTTACTGGAAACTCTGCCTCCATGTGCTGTGAGTTAGAGCTGCAGTAAGTGCATGATTTTAACTGAGAGCTCTGTCTCCATGTGCTGTGAGTTAGTGCTGCAATAAGAGGATCAGTTTTACTGGAAGCTCTGCCTCCATGTGCTGTGAGTTAGAGCTGCAGTAAGAGAATGAGTTTTACTGGAACCTCTGTCTCTATGTGCTGTGACTTAGAGCTGCAGTAAGAGGATGAGTTTAACTGGTAGCTCTGTCTCCTTGTGCTGTGAGTTAGAGCTGCAGTAAGAGGATGAGTTTAACTGGAAGCTCTGTCTCCATGTGCTGTGAGTTAGTGCTGCAGTAAGAGGATGAGTATAACTGGAAGCTCTGTCTCCATGTGTTGTGAGTTAGTGCTGCAGTAAGAGGATGAGTATAACTGGAAGCTCTGTCTCCATGTGCTATGAGTCAGAGCTGCAGTAATAGGGTGAGTTTAACTGGTAGCTCTGTCTTTGTTTTTTTTTCCACAGGGTCCAGGTACAAAGAGCAGGCTCACCTGTACCAAGCTGTCTGTCTATGAGGAGTGATCATTCAATTAACGAACCATCAAACTTCAGTGGAAAGTTCTCTGGTGATCAAAGGTATGTAAGCATGTTTAAATCAAAATTGTTTAATTATTCTTTATTGTGTTTTTTGCATAATTATTCATTAATCTTTCTGACCCCTATCCAGGGACGGTTGTAGTATTGTTTCATTTTCAGAGGTGCACTGTGAGTAATTGGAGCAGTAAGTGGATGAGTTTAACTGGATGCTCGGTCTCCACGTGTTGGGACATAGAATGTTGAGAATTATATTTCAATATTTCTAATCATATTCATCAGTAAATCAGTTACCATATTGAATAACGATTATCAATCATCATAATCAGTAACCATATTATGAAAGCAGCAGTAACACACATACATAAGCACACGCACAGGCACACGGACACATGTGCTGCGAGTTAGAGCTAATGAAAGAGGATGAGTTTAACTTGAAGCTCTGTCTCCATGTGCTGTGAGATAGAGCTGCAGTAAAAGGATGATTTTAACTGGAGGCTCTGTCTCCATGTACTGTGAGTTAGAGCTGCTGTAAGAAGATGAGTTTTACTGGAAGCTCTGTCTCCATGTGCTGTGAGATAGAGCTGCACTAAATGGATCAGTATAACCTGAAGCTCTGTCTCCATGTACTGTGAGTTAGAGCTGCAGTAAGAGGATGAGTTTAACTGGAAGCTCTGTCTCCATGTGCTGTGAGTTAGAGCTGCAGTAAGAGGGTGAGTTTAACTGGTAGCTCTGTCTTTGTTTTTTTTCCACAGGGTCCAGGTACAAAGAGCAAGCTCACCTGTACCAAGCTGTATGTCTATGAAGAGTGATCATTCAATTAACGAACCATCAAACTTCAGTGGAAAGTTCTCTGGTGATCAAAGGTATGTAAGCATGTTGAAATCAAAGTTGTTTAATTATTCTTTATTGCGTGTTTTGCATAATTATCATTAATCTTTCTGACCCCTATCCAGGGCCGGTTGTAGTATTGTGTCATTTTCGGAGGTGCACTGTGAGTAATTGGTGCAGTAAGAGGATGAGGTTAACTAGAAGCTCTGTCTCCATGTGCTGTGAGTTTTTGCTGCAGTAAGAGGATTAGTTTAACTGGAAGCTCTGTCTCCTTCTGCTGTGAGTTCGAGCTGCAGTAAGAGGATGAGCTTAACTGGAAGCTCTGTCGCCATGTGCTGTGAGTTCGAGCTGCACTGAGCTGATGAGTTTAACTGCAAGCTCCGTCTTCATATGTTGTGAGTTAGAGTTGCAGTAAGAAGATGAGTTTACCTAAAAGCTCTGTCTTCATGTTCTGTGAGTTAGAGCTGCAGTAAGAGGATGAGTTTAACTGGAACCTCTGTCTCTCTGTGCTGTGAGTTAGAGTTGCAGTAAGAGGATGAGTTTAACTGGAAGCTCTGTCTCCTTGTGTTGTCGAGCTGCAGTAAGTGGATGATTTGAACTGAGAGCTCTGTCTCCATGTGCTGTGAGTTAGAGCTGCAGTAAGAGGATCAGTTTTACTGGAAGCTCTGTCTCCATGTGCTGTGAGTTCGAGCTTCAGTAAGAGGATGAGTTTAACTGGAAGCTCTCTCTCTCCATGTGCTGTGAGTTGGAGCTGCAGTAAGAGGATGAGTTGAACTGGAAGCTCTGTCTCCATGTGCTGTGACTTCGAGCTGCAATAAGAATATGAGGTTAACTAGAAGCTCTGTCTCCATGTAATGTGAGTTTTTGCTGCAGGAAGAGGATTAGTTTAACTGGAAGCTCTGTCTCCTTCTGCTGTGAGTTCGAGCTGCACTGAGCTGAAGAGTTTAACTGCAAGCTCCGTCTTCATATGTTGTGAGTTAGAGCTGCAGTAAGAAGATGAGTTTACCTAAAAGCTCTGTCTCCATGTGCTCTGAGTTGGAGCTGAACTGAGCCGATGAGTTTAACTGCAAGCTCTGTCTTCATTTTCTGTAAGAGCTGCAGTAAGAGGATGAGTTTAACTGGAAGCTCTGTCTCACTGTGCTGTGAGTTAGAGCTGCAGTAAGAGGATGAGTTGAACTGGAAGCTCTGTCTCTATGTGCTGTGAGTTTGAGCTGCAGAAAGAGGATGAGTTTAACTGGAAGCTCTGCCTCCATGTGCTGTGAGTTGGAGCTGAACTGAGCCGATGAGTTTAACTGCAAGCTCTGTCTTCATTTTCTGTAAGAGCTGCAGTAAGAGGATGAGTTTAACTGGAAGCTCTGTCTCCATGTGCTGTGAGTTGGAGCTCCAATAACAGGATGAGTTTAACTGGAAGCTCTATCTCCATGTATTGTGAGTTAGAGCTGCAATAAGAGGATCAGTTTTACTGGAAGCTCTGCCTCCATGTGCTGTGAGTTCGAGCTGCAGTAAGAGGATGAGTTTAACTGCAAGCTCTTTCTCCATGTGCTATGAGTCAGAGCTACAGTAAGAGAGTGAGTTTAACTGGTAGCTCTGTCTTTGTTTTTTTTCCGCAGGGTCCAGGTACGAAGAGCAGGCTCACCTGTCACAAGCTGTATGTCGATGAAGAGTGATCATTCAATTAACGAACCATCAAACTTCAGTGGAAATTTCTCTGGTTATCAAAGGTATCTAAGCATGTTGAAATCAAAATTGTTTAATTATTTTTTAGTGCGTGTTTTGCATAATTATTCATTAATCTTTCTGACCCCTTTCCAGGGACGGTTGTATTATTGTCATTTTCAGAGGTGCACTGTGAGTTATTGGTGCAGATAGAGGATGAGTTTAACTGGAAGCTCTGTCTCCATGTGCTGTGAGTTCGAGCTGCAGTAAGAGGATCAGTTTAACTGGTAGCTCTGTCTCGATGTGCTGTGAGTTCAAGCTGCACCGAGCCGATGAGTTTAACTGCAAGCTCTGTCTTCATGTTCTGTGAGTTAGAGCTGCAGTAAGAGGATGAATTTAACTGGAAGCTCTGTCTCCATGTGTTGTAGAGCTGCAGTAAGTGGATGATTTTAACTGAGAGCTCTGTCTTCATGTTCTGTGAGTTAGAGCTGCAGTAAGAGGATGAGTTTAACTGGAAGCTCTCTCTCCATGTGTTGTAGAGCTGCAGTAAGTGGATGATTTTAACTGAGAGCTCTGTCTACATGTGCTGTGAGTTAGAGCTGCAGTAAGAGGATCAGTTTTACTGGAAGCTCTGTCTCGATGTACTGTGAGTTAGACCTGCAGTTAGAGGATGATTTTCACACGTGCTGTGAGTATGAGCTGCCTAAAGAGGATGAGTTTTACTGGATGCTCTGTCTCCATGTGCTGTGAGTTAGACCTGCAGTAAGAGGATGAGTTTAACTGAAAGCTCTGTCTCCTTATGCTGTGAGTTAAAGCTGCATTTAGTGGGTGAGTTAAACTGGATACTTTGTCTCCATGTGCTGCGAGTTTGAGCTGCAGTTAGTGGATGAGTTTAACTGGAAGCTCTGTCTCCATTTGCTGTCAGTTAGTGCTCCAATAACAGGATGAGTTTAACTGAAAGCTCTGTCTCCTTATGCTGTGAGTTAAAGCTGCATTTAGTGGGTGAGTTAAACTGGATACTTTGTCTCCATGTGCTGCGAGTTTGAGCTGCAGTTAGTGGATGAGTTTAACTGGAAGCTCTGTCTCCATTTGCTGTCAGTTAGTGCTCCAATAACAGGATGAGTTTTACTGGAAGCTCTGCCTCCTCGTTCTGTGAGTTTGAGCTGCAGTAAGAGGATGATTTTAACTGGAAGCTCTGTCTTCATGTGCTGTGCGTTAGAGCTGCAGTAAGAGGATGAGTTGAACTGGAAGCTCTGTCTCCATGTACTGTGCGTTCGAGCTTCAGTAAGAGGATGAGTTTAACTGGAAGCTCTGTCTCTATGTGCTGTGAGTTTGAGCTGCAGTAAGAGGATGAGTTTAACTGGAAGCTCTTTCTCCTTGTGTTGTAGAGCTGCAGTAAGTGGATGATTTTAACTGAGAGCTCTGTCTCCATGTGCTGTGAGTTCGAGCTGCAGAAAGAGGATGAGTTTAACTGGAAGCTCTGTCTCTATGTGCTGTGAGTTTGAGCTGCAGTAAGAGGATGAGTTTCACTGGAAGCTCTGTCTCCTTGTGTTGTAGAGCTGCAGTAAGTGGATGATTTTAACTGAGAGCTGTCTTCATGTGCTGTGAGTTAGAGCTGCAATAAGAGGATCAGTTTTACTGGAAGCTCTGCCTCCACATGTTGTGAGTTCGAGCTTTTGTAAGAGGATGAGTTTAACTGGAAGCTCTGTCTCCATGTGCTGTCAGTTCGAGCTGCAGTAAGAGGTTGAGTTTAACTGGAAACTGTGTCTCCATGTTCTGTGAGTTCGAGCTGCACTGAGCCGATGAGTTTAACTGCAAGCTCTGTCTTCATGTGTTGTAAGTTAGAACTGCAGTAAGAAGATGAGTTTAACTAGAAGCTCTATCTCCATGTGCTGTGAGTTGGAGCTGCACTGAGCCGATGAGTTTAACTGCAAGCTTTGTCTTCATGTGTTGTGAGTTAGAGATGCAGTAAGAAGATGAGTTGAATTGGAGGCTCTGTCTCCATGTGCTGTGAATGCGAGCTGCAGTAAGAGGATGAGTTGAACTGGAAGGTCTGTCTCGATGTGCTGTGACTTATTGCTGCAGTAAGAGGATGAGTTTAACTGGAAGCTCTGCCTTCATGTGCTTTGTGTTATAGCTGCAGTAAGATGGTGAGTTGAACTGGAAGCTCTGTCTCCTTCTGCTGTGAGTTAGAGCTGCAGTAAGAGGATGAGTTGAACTGGATTCTCTGTCTCCATATGCTGTGAGTTAGAGCTGCAGTCAGAGGAAGAGTTTAACTGGAAGCTCTGCCTCCATGTGCTGTGAGTTAGAGCTGCAGTAAGAGGATGAGTTTAACTGGAAGCTCTGTCTCCATGTGCTGTCAGTTCGAGCTGCAGTAAGAGGATGAGTTTAACTGGAAGCTCTGCCTCCATGTGCTTTGTGTTATAGCTGCAGTAAGAGGATGAGTTGAACTGGATGCTCTGTCTCCATATGCTGTGAGTTAGAGCTGCAGTAAGAGGATGAGTTTAACTGGAAGCTCTGCCTCCATGTGCTGTGAGTTAGAGCTGCAGTAAGAGGATGAGTTTAACTGCAAGCTCTGTCTTCATGTGTTGTAAGTTAGAGCTGCAATAAGAAGATGAGTTTAACTAGAAGCTCTGTCTCCATGTGCTGTGAGTTGGAGCTCCAATAACAGGATGAGTTTTACTGGAAGTTCTGCCTCCTCTTTCTGTGAGTTTGAGCTGCAGTAAGAGGAGGATTTTAACTGGAAGCTCTGTCTCCATGTGCTGTGCGTTAGAGCTGCAGTAAGTATATGAGGTTAACTAGAAGCTCTGTCTCCATGTGCTGTGAGTTGGAGCTCCAATAACAGGATGAGTTCTACTGGAAGTTCTGCCTCCTCATTCTTTGAGTTTGAGCTGCAGTAAGAGGAGGATTTTAACTGGAAGCTCTGTCTCCATGTGCTGTGCGTTAGAGCTGCAGTAAGTATATGAGGTTAACTAGCAGCTCTGTTTCCATGTGCTGTGAGTTAGAGCTGCAGTAAGAGGATGAGTTGAACTGGAAGCTCTGTCTCCATGTACTGTGCGTTAGAGCTTCAGTAAGAGGATGAGTTTAACTGGAAGCTCTGTCTCTTTGTGCAGTGAGTTTGAGCTGCAGTAAGAGGATGAGTTTAACTGGAAGCTCTGTCTCCTTGTGTTGTAGAGCTGCAGTAATTGGATGATTTCAACTGAGAGCTCTGTCTCCATGTGCTGTGAGTTAGAGCTGCAATAAGAGGATCAGTTTTACTGGAAGCTCTGCCTCCATGTGCTGTGAGTTCGAGCTTCTGTAAGAGGATGAGTTTAACTGGAAGCTCTCTCTCCATGTGCTGTGAGTTAGAGCTGCAGTAAGAGGATGAGTTGAATTGGAGGCTCTGTCTCCGTGTGCTGTGAATTCGAGCTGCAGTAAGAGGATGAGTTTAACTGGAAGCTCTGTCTCCATATGCTGTGAGTTAGAGCTGCAGTAAGAGGATGAGTTTTACTGAAAGCTCTGTCTCCATGTGCTGTGAGTTAGACCTGCAGTAAGAAGATGAGTTGAACTGGAAGCTCTGTCTCCATGTACTGTGAGTTCGAGCTTCAGTAATAGGATGAGTTTAACTGGAAGCTCTGTCTCAATTTGCTGTCAGTTAGAGCTCCATTAACAGGATCAGTTTCACTGGAAGCTCTGCCTCCATGTTCTGTGAGTTAGAGCTGCAGTAAGAGGATGATTTTAACTGGAAGCTCTGTGTCCATGTGCTGTGCGTTAGAGCTGCAGTAAGGATATGAGGTTAACTAGAAGCTCTGTCTCCATGTGCTGTGAGTTCGAGCTGCAGTAAGAGGAAGAGTTTAACTGGAAACTGTGTCTCCATGTGCTGTGAGTTCGAGCTGCACTGAGCCCATGAGTTTAACTGCAAGCTCTGTCTTCATGTGTTGTAAGTTAGAGCTGCAATAAGAAGATGAGTTTAACTAGAAGCTCTGTCTCCATGTGCTGTGAGTTGGAGCTCCAATAACAGGATGATTTTTACTGGAAGTTCTGCCTCCTCTTTCTGTGAGTTTGAGCTGCAGTAAGAGGAGGATTTTAACTGGAAGCTATGTCTCCATGTGCTGTGCGTTAGAGCTGCAGTAAGTATATGAGGTTAACTAGAAGCTCTGTCTCCATGTGCTGTGAGTTAGAGCTGCAGTAAGAGGATGAGTTGAACTGGAAGCTCTGTCTCCATGTGCTGTGAGTTAGAGCTGCAGTAAGAGGATGAGTTTAACTGGAAGCTCTGTCTCCTTCTGCTGTGTGTTAGAGTTGCAGTAAGAGGATGAGTTTAACTGGAAGCTCTGTCTCCTTGTGCTGTGAGTTAGAGCTGCAGTAAGAGGATGAGTATAACTGGAAGCTCTGTCTCCATGTGCTATGAGTCAGAGCTGCAGTAAGAGGGTGAGTTTAACTGGTAGCTCTGTTTTTGTTTTTTTCCACAGGGTCCAGGTACAAAGAGCAGGCTCACCTGTACCAAGCTGCATGTCTATGAAGAGTGATCATTCAATTAACGAACCATCAAACTTCAGTGGAAAGTTCTCTGGTGATCAAATGTATGTAAGCATGTTGAAATCAAAATTGTTTAATTATTCTTTATTGCGTGTTTTGCATAATTTTCATTAATCTTTCTGACCCCTATCCAGGGACGGTTGTAGTATTGTCATTTTCAGAGGTGCACTGTGAGTAATTGGTGCAGTAAGTGGATGAGTTTAACTGGAAGCTCGGTCTCCATGTGCTGTGAGTTAGAGCTGCAGTAAGTGGATGAGTTTAACTGGAAGCTCTGTCTCCATGTGTTGGGACTTAGAATGTTGAGAATTATTTTTCAATATTTCTAATCATATTCATCAGTAAATCAGTTACCATATTGATTAACGATTATCAATCATCATAATCAGTAACCATATTATGAAAGCAGCAGTAACACACATATATAAGCACACGCACACGCACAGGCACACAGACCCATGCAGAAACACACACACCCACGCACACACACACACACACACACACATAACACAGATATACAAGCAGTTCTCACATGCATGAGCAGTTCGCACACACACACACACACACAGGCACACGGACACGTGCTGCGAGTTAGAGCTAATGAAAGAGGACGAGTTTAACTTGAAGCTCTGTCTCCATGTGCTGTGAGTTAGAGCTGCAGTAAGAGGATGAGATTAACTGGAAGCTCTGTCTCCATGTGCTGTGAGTTAGAGCTGCAGTAAGTTGATAAGTTTAACTGAGAGCTCTGTCTCCATGTGCTATGAGTTAGAGTTGCAGTAAGAGGATGAGTTTAACTGGAAGCTCTGTCTCCTCCTGCTGTGAGTTAGAGCTGCAGTAAGAGGATGAGTTTAACTGGAAGCTCTGTCTCCATGTGCTGTGAGTTCGAGCTGCAGTAAGAGGATGACTTTAACTGGAAGCTCTGTCGCCATGTGCTATGAGTTCGAGCTGCACTGAGCCGATGAGTTTAACTGCAAGCTCTGTCTTCATGTGTTGTGAGTTAGAGCTGCAGTAAGAAGATGATTTTAACTGGAAGCTCTGCCTCCATTTGCTGTGACTTCGAGCTGCAGTAAGTGGATGAGTTTAACTGGAAGGTCTGTCTCCATGTGCTGCGACTTCGAGCTGCAGTAAGTGGATCAGTTTCACTGGAAGCTCTGTCTCCATGTGCTGTGAGTTAAACTCATCCTCTTACTGCAGTTCTAACTGGAAGGTCTGTCTCCATGTGCTGTGTGTTAGAGCTGCAGTAAGTAGATGAGTTTAACTGGAAGCTCTGTCTCCATGTGCTGTGAGTTAGAACTGCAGTAAGTGGATGAGTTTAACTGGAAGCTCTGTCTCCATGTGCTGTGAGTTTGGGCTGCGGTTCTTGGTTGTTTCCGAAAAATTGTTTTTTTTTTTTTTCCCCCACAGGTTCCAGCACACATTGCTGTCTCGCTCTTCAAATAAGATGAGTTCTGAGACATTTTATTTCCCAAAAACGGTAATATCTGAATTTTTAATGTATTTTAATGGACTTTTCATGGAGCACAGTTATATTAAGCTAGATATAATACACGTTAAAGGAGCGCTATGGTGCGGCAAAAAGTAGCTGTAATATCACAAAGGACACCTCGAAAAATGCAAATCCACTTGTTTCCGCCTTGGCAGGGGACGCTTATAGCAGACAATATTGATTTAGAAAATCTAATGTGCGGCGCCATTTTATTCATTTTACCCAAAATCGAAAACGAAGCTATGACGTCTACTGGCACCTTGATTCAGCAGCCAGTTTCCACCACCGTCATTACCATTGACTAGCTTACTACAGTAGACGGGATATACTTAGATAGCTCTGATTTTTTTTCATGTTTGCTAATTACAGGGCTTAAAGCTATAAAAGTTGCCACGCCGGAAAAGTGAAATTACCATTTGAATACGTGATTGCGGTAAACTAACCTTTATTTTACGTATCTATAGTCACGAGTCGTAAAGCGCAATTGACGAGGTCCCCTAAATAATGCACATTCCCTTCACTAGGCTCGCAGAAACAAACCACTTCTTAGGTGAATTGATCCCCACGTTAGTAATGCGGAGAATCGAAGGAAAATTATATTAGCAAATGAGGAACGTCGTTATCAGCCGGTCCGAGTCATCGAAACTTCTCCCATTGCGACGTGGCGTGGAAATTGCGATTATACCAGGAAGAGCGACAGCCTGACTGATGGCCGTTTATCGGACTGTCCATGGCCTGCATCATGGGCATTCATTGTGCATGTCTCAGGAAAGGCTGGAGGCGAAGTTGTTATTTGGTTAGCTCAAGAGCAGTCGCTTTCAGCTAGCTAGCTTGTGAAGCTAAGGCAAAAACCGAATCACATTGCCTAAGTATAAAAATGATTACAAACATTTCCCTTAACTAGCGTCAGCATGATGGGAAGATGGCTAGCATTATAATCTGAACAGTAATGTAATACGCGATAGTACGCATAGAAGAAATAACATGTCTCAGGCTAAACTGTCTGTTTGCTCTTTAGGTAAAACAAGCTGCTAATCAATGGTGAAAGAGGTTGTGTGTGCAATGGCATTTAAAGTGACAAATCAGAGCTGTAACAACCTCTCCAATAGGCATCCTTGCTACCATAGGTTCACTGGTTAGCTAGCTGTACCTAAGCGATTGCTTTTAAACTCGCTAGCAAGCTAGCTAACGTCTCAAATCTTTAAGCAGACTTGGGTTGCACAACACTGTGGCAAAGCCTCGGATAAGTTCATGCATATTCATACACATACGAGCGAATTTTTCTTCCAGGTGTATACACTGCAGGAACAGATGATTCACTTGAGCGGACCCTATCAGCAATCTAGTGTTCTATCTATATCTATGAGGCAATCTCAAAATATTTAACGTTAGTTCTACCGGAAGAGATGACAATTAAGATGACCGAGACGCCACTTTTTAACACACCATTCAACATCGTTCAGTCGCGTCAAATCAACAGGTACACCGAAAGCCTAGCCAGCGGCGCCTTGGTCACTGTCACTCTCGGTTTTTCATCATCAGCCTCTGATGCATACAGCTCGTACAAATACACTAAGTTTCTCACCGTTTCCTCCATTCTCGCTTTTCCATCGGTGTCTGAATTATCCATTTCATATTAACCTTCTGACTTTAACAAAACCAAACTTTCTTTGCCGCTCCAGCTAACTGTCATAGTCACCAATGGTTTGTGTCGCCACGGAGTGCTCACTACGACGCCGTTTCAAATCACGCTGCGCTGCGGTTACGTGGTTGAAGCTCGGCTACTCAATTTTAAAATTAAAATTCTACCATTCTGAATTACCTTTTTGATATTCTTTTGTTGTCTTTGCAATATCTGTGTGTTATTGTTTACGATTGAATACGGTGGCCAAGGTGCCTGTTTACCTCATACTCGTAGGGAATCTTGCGCGCTCTCGTTGGTGTTTGTTCCAAAATGGTGGCTTAAACAAGCGTGATAATTAGGTGTTTGGGGCAATTTGGACTACAATTACTCATTTATTAGCGTACTGCTAAAGATTATACTGGCTGAGTAGGATTCACAAGGGTTCAGAATAACACAACAGACCAATTGTGTGCGACACCATCGTGCCCCTTTAATGTACTGCTGTCTGTACTCAAAAGAATAAGATAAGAACATATGCCATTCTCAGAGCTGATCCCAGTTCATATCTCAGCACAGTGAGATGCCTTGAAGAGGAACAGAAATGCTGTCACTCTGACAGGCCTTCTCTAGGAATTAAATCAGCCAATAACATGCCTTCACAAGACAGCTCATTTCACACACTGGCTTGCGCTCACATTCAATTTTTAAAAAAATGAAGTTATCTTAAATATACAAAGCGCTTTTGTCATGTTGCAGATTATATTGCTCGTCTTTGGAATTTTAAACAGGAACATTTTGCCATGTATTTGTACATGTATTCATTGATATTAAATATTAGGCACTTATAACTCAAACAGTAAAGATGAAAACAGCACCATTTGTGAGTTTGATGTGCCTGAGATATAAGCTGTACTCTGAATGCTTTATACATTTGGCTCCAGACCTCAGTATTATTAATAACCTGTGGAATTAACCAGAGAGCTGCACACAAGAGATTTCCCCACAGTTTAAAGCAACTTGAATTTTTTGGCAATTTTCACCCTCTACCAATTTTTACCTTAGGCCAAGGGTCCGTCCGTATGTCTGTCAACACCTGGAAAAGGACTTTGTTGAAAGAGACTAAACTGTGCATACAGCACCATAATATAGTGAACTGTGAGCCAATGGAAAATGAGTGATGCTAGACAATATTTTACAGAGTTATGGCCCTTTTTTCTGTGTCAGTAAACTCCTTAACTGGGACTGACTTTTGCTGACTGGAACCAAACTTCCCAAATGGAATCGTATTATTGTGAAACTGAAGCCTATCGACACTGAGCATTGTAGGAATATTTTTGCAGAGTTATGGCCCTTTGTCAATGAAAGCAATAACACACTATCACATCAAGCCGTTTCTCATGAATGTGCAGTTCAGCCTAGACGTTTTGCCTAGAGCAGCATCATGTTCATATGTATAAATGCATCTTCCTTTTTAATATAATGTCAATGCAGGCATGAGCAGGTTTCTAACTGCTTCAGTTCAGCTGTTCTATAAAGGCTGGCTATTGGGCTGAGGGAGGCCTATCAGGGGACATCATTGTAGTTCCTCTTTATGGCACCTGGAAATGCTGAAAATCAAGATGGGCTCCTCAGAAGGTCACTTTGTCCTTGCTGAGTTTGTGTAAAAGCATCTGAGCTCTTTCTGCAAGTAGGACACAGGTCCTGCTTTTTTGGTGAGAATATTTTAACTCCTGAGTCAAAGTTTGAGGGAATTCTTTAGAGCCATTATGGATGACTTAGTACATACAGCCCATATTTACTCTGCTGGTCCCTAACATCAGTGACAGAGTAGGGCTTTAACCAGACTTTATAACAAATGGGCCTTCAGTTCAACACATTAACTGAATGGGGTGTGCAAAGTAAATCCATGATTGTGATGAAATGCTTGATTTATCATAAGCAGTATCATGACATAAGCTTCTCTTCAAACATGGGCATTTCCCACTGCTGCATGTGTGGTGTCTGGAAGAATCTGTCCCTGTTCTGGCTGTAATAAATACATGAAGCATACTGCAGTCGTCATGGTGACTTTACTTTAGTTTTTATTTATAACCTTCATGTGTTTACTGGAATCAGCTTATCAGTCTGTGTGTCTGTCCATCCAAGCACACGGATTTGTCTGGAGCTTTTCTGTAAAATCAAATGGCACATTCTTGGCATGCATCATTATCACCATGAGAGCCTGCGCACCTGCAATTTTGAAAGTGGTCCAATGTATTTTCATGGACATTTTGTCATTTTTCAACTTTGAAAATTTCGTGTTCAGGGGTAATTTTGTTTAGTTTTATTCATGGACCATATGGTGGAGTGTTTTCAAACCTGGCAAGCATTATTATCAATATGAGGACTGGTGCTCATGTTCATGGAGATTTTTTCATTTTACGAAAAAGACTTTCAGTATTGGGGGGATCATTTGAGTGGACAGTATACAGTAATAGCTACTTTAGTCGAATGGCTCACTAAATCTGGGGGGTCATTTCTTCATCCTGTCTGAGACGCACATATCTAGACTGATTTATTAATGTGTATTTATTTATTTTACACATACTTTTTCATGTGTTTATTTCACACTGATGGAGCACTCCTTTTTATTTGTTTATTTCAGTCTGTCCTGCGCACTCTGATGAAGCTGAAGAAGGATGAAAAGTTGAAGCTGTTTCAGACCCGTCTGAGTCAGGATTACCCAGAGTACTTTCAGAGTCTCTCAAGAGTCAAGAGCCATCATGATTACCCAGAATGCAGAGAGAGAGGGCAGGAGCATCCTGAGGTCCTGCACATAGTTGAGAAGATGCTGGAGGCCTGTGGCAGTGAGACGTCTCTGCAGATCACTCTCCACATCCTGAGGAACATGGGGCAGAAGGATCTCGCTGACTCACTGGAGAGAGATGAGCAGCACAGTAAGTGAATTCATATGACAAATTACTGTTTCTGAAACACAACAGTTCACATCAAGCTCAATTAAGACCAAACAGAACTAAAGCTACAGCCTGAATGTTCAGTCAGTCTTACTGAGGTGAGTCCTCATGCATTGTTTCCAATGGCGACTGTGGGCTGTTCTTGGAGCAGCAATAATGAAGCTGTAGATGGGGTTTTGGTGAAAGTATGAATGAGCTGGAGTTTCCTCCAGTGCAGTGCTGTGGAAAACTATTTTCCCCTCTTTCTTCTTTATTTGCATATTCATCACACTGATGTGTCTCAGATTATCAAACTGTTTTTAATGTTAGACAAAGATAACCCATGTCAACCTAAAATGCAGCTTGTAAATGTTATTGTCATGATCTGTGATTTTCTGCCTGTTCTGGTTTATGTTCATTTCTGCTTGGTTTGTTTGGTTTATGCTTTCAGTATCCTCTACCAGTTTATGCATATCATTTTTCCCCTGTGATGTCTTGTGTTTCTATGTTCTTTCAGCGATGTTGATAGGTTTTCAATTTAGTGAGTCCCCGGGACCCACAGGTGGTGATTTGAGTGGGCCCCTGGGAAATTCAATGGGTCCCCAATGAAAAAAAGAATTTCTTTCTATTTCTTATATTCTTCTATTTCTTAAATTGTAGTGTTAAACTCCTTTGATGGTGGTATGGTATGATATGGTTATAATTAACGGATATAGTCATGTATGTTCAAAATGTATCTGAAATTAAACAAATAAAATTCCAAATCTGAAAAGTTCATTGCAAAACAACTGTCACAGTGGCATGACATACAAAATTCAAATAAAATAGCATTTTTGTAGCAACATAAATAGCACCAAAATAAATTACTAAAATTCAAATGAAAACAAAATGGTGTCTGTAGTACCAAATAAATTATCAATAAAAGTGCTGATTTTCACACATAAACAAAACATGCTCCTCACCGTGAGAGTCAACAAATAAATTGTCACCAAAATAACACAAAAATCTTTTTGTCTGAACATCAACTAAATCAAATGAATGGAGTCAATCACTGAAACTTTTAGCACAAAACTGAAACTTAACTAACACAGTGGAAAGTCTGTTGAGAAAAATAAAATGATGCAGATATGTTTGTGGTGAGAGGGTTGAAACAGCGCTTGTCTGGTCTGCTGACAGCGAGATTTCTTTTGCTAGTTACTGTGATTTTAAACACGAGTTGTTGTTCACGATGGGCCGATTTCACAAAAGCATTTTAGCATGCGTATATATGGAAGCCCATAGTGGACAATATTCAAATGAAAATGTAATCCCACTATTGCATTATAATTTTCCACTTATGAATGAGTTATTTGAGACAATATTAAATTGAAAATGCATTAATCCAATTATCACTTTCATTTTCACATACACACATGGGAAATCTATGACTATATTCAAATGATAATGAAAAGCTGTTTGACATTTCGTTTTCAAAGTCATGCTCCGCACAGTGAACAATATTCAAATGCAATAAGCAAAACAGCACCCCCAGCCTATTGCATTTACATTTACATGTCATCACGTATGGAAGCCCATAGTGGACAATATTCAAATGAAAATGTAATCCCACTATTGCATTATAATTTTCCACTTATGTATGAGTCATTTGAGACAATATTAAATTGAAATGCATTAATCCAATTATCACTTTCATTTTCACATACACATATGGGAAATCTATGACTATATTCAAATGATAATGAAATGCTGATTGACATTTAATTTTCAAAGTCATGCTCCGCAATACAGTGGACAATATTCAAATACAATAAGCAAAACAGCACTCCCAGCCTATTACATTTACATGTCATCACGCTCTTTTAGGGTCAACATGATAATGAAAATGCTGTTTTCTAATCACTTGGAAATAATAATGATATAAAATGATGACGACATTTGACATTTCATTTTCAAAGACTTATCCTGCAATACATGGGACAATATTCAAACGCAGTAAGGGAAACAGCGCCTCCCAGTCCATTGCATTTTCAAATACATGTCACCACGCTCTTTTTGGGACACAATGAAAATTAAAATACAATCTGTCAGTGTCTCATCAAGGCGGGTCTTCCGCTAGGACGTCACTCATTAGGGGCGCGAGCGGAAACCATGTTCCTTATTTGCATACCAACCAATCAGCTTCTGGGTAGCGCTTGTACGCACGGAGGCTTACTGATAATATAATGATGGCCAGGCTGCTATGTATTGGGTGCCATCGCGCAGTAGGCTGTGTTGCGCCTTGGATGTAGCCATCTTGGCAGCTAGTATGCTAGCTAACGTTAACTAAGGAAAATATTTGTAAATAATCATCACACTAAAGCGATATGATTTGATTTTTGCCCCAACTCTATTAACTGAGCTAGCTGTAATATGCATGAACTTATCCGAGGCTTCAAGGGCAGTAGTGTTGTAACTGCAACCCAAGTGTGCTTGCAGATTTCAGAGACCTTAGCTAGCTTGCTAGTGAGTCTAAAAGCAATCGCTTAGGTACAGCTAGCTAGCTATGATGCCTACTGGAGAAGCTCTTACAGCCCTGATTTGTCACTTTAAACGCCATCTCGCAAGACACCGACCTTTTTTCGCCATTGATTAGCAGCTTCTTTTACCTAAAGAACAAACTGACAGTTCAGCCTGAGACATGTTATTTCATAGCTAGTTAAAGCAGCATTATCCTTCCATGCGTGATTTAGCGGATTACATTACTCCAGATAACACGCTATCCGTCTTCCCACCCTGCTTACGCTAGTTAGAGGAAATATTTGTCATCATTTTTATACTTAATCGCTGTGATTCGGTTTTTGCTAGCTGACGATTGCTCTTGTGCTTGCCGAGTTGCAAGTTCGCCACTCCTGAAACATGGAGAATGGTCCGATAAACAAACTGCCAGCAGTCAGGCTGCCGCTGTTCCTAGTTTAATCGCGATTCCCAAGCCACGTAGCAATGGGAGAAGTTTTGATGACTGGCTGAAAACAATGTTCCTTACTTGCTAACTTAACCTGCTGAAATATAAACTTCTTTGATATGTTTGGCAGCACTTTTGTACGTCCCAAGAGTACTATCAGATTTCTGGGAGATTTAAATGGATAGCTAGCTCAAGAACAATCTGCAAGCACAAGAGCAATCGCTGTCGGCTAGCTAGCTTGTGAAGCTAGGGCAAAAACCGAATCACAGCGATTAAGTATAAAAATGATGACAAACATTTCCCCTAACTTGCGTCAGCAGGGTGGGAAGACGAACAGCGTCTTATCTGGAGTAATGTAATACGCTATAGCACGCATGGAAGGACAATGCTGCTTTAACTAGCTATGAAATAACATGTCTCAGGCTGAACTGTCAGTTTGTTCTTTAGGTAAAAGAAGCTGCTAATCAATGGTGAAAGAGGTCGTGTGCGCGAGATGGCGTTTAGAGTGACAAATCAGGGCTGTAAGAGCTTCTCCAGCAGGCATCATAGCTAGCTAGCTGTACCAAGCGATTGCTTTTAGACTCGCTAGCAAGCTAGCTAAGGTCTCTGAAATCTGCAAGCACAGTTGGGTTGCAGTTGCACAACACTGCCGCGAAGCCTCGGATAAGTTCATGCATATTACAGCTAGCTCAGTTAATAGAGTTGGGGCAAAAATCAAATCATATCGCTTTAATGTGATGATCATTTACAAATATTTTCCTTAGTTAACGTTAGCTAGCATACTAGCTGCCAAGATGGCCACATCCAAGGCATAGCCTAATGCGCGATCGCACGCAATACATAGCAGCCAAGCCATCATGACATTATCACTAAGCCTCCGTGCGTACAAGCGCTACCCAGAAGCTGATTGGTTGGTATGCAAATAAGGAACATGGTTTCCGCTCGCGCCCCTAATGAGTGACGTCCTAGCAGAACACCCGCCTTGATGAGACGCTGACAGATTGCATTTTAATTTTCATTGTGTCCCAAAAAGAGCGTGGTGACATGTATTTGAAAATACAATGGACTGGGAGGCGCTGTTTCCCTTACTGCGTTTGAATATTGTCCCATGTATTGCAGGATAAGTCTTTGAAAATGAAATGTCAAATGTCGTCATCATTATTATTTCCAAGTGATTAGAAAACAGCATTTTCATTATCATGTTGACCCTAAAAGAGCGTGATGACATGTAAATGTAAATGCAATAGGCTGGGGGTGCTGTTTTGCTTATTGCATTTGAATATTGTCCACTGTATTGCAGAACACGACTTTGAAAATTAAATGTCAATCAGCATTTCATTATCATTTGAATATAGTCATAGATTTCCCATATGTGTATGTGAAAATGAAAGTGATAATTGGATTAATGCATTTTCAATTTAATATTGTCTCAAATAACTCTTTCATAAGTGGAAAATAATAATGCAATAGTGGGATTACATTTTCGTTTGAATATTGTCCACTATGGGCTTCCATAGAGCATGACTTTGAAAATTAAATGTCAATCAGCATTTCATTCTCATTTGAATATAGTCATAGATTTCCCATATGTGTATGTGAAAATGAAGTGATAATTGGATTAATGCATTTTCAATTTAATATTGTCTCAAATAACTCATTCATAAGTGGAAAATTATAATGCAATAGTGGGATTACATTTTCATTTGAATATTGTCCACTATGGGCTTCCATAATCACGCTCTTTTAGGGTCAACATGAAAACGAAAATGCTGTTTTCTAATCACTTGGAAATAATAATGATATAATAATGATGACGACATTTGACATTTCATTTTCAAAGACTTATCCTACAATACATGGGACAATATTCAAATGCAGTGAGGGAAACAGCGCCTCCCAGTCCATTGCATTTTCAAATACATGTCACCACGCTCTTTTTGGGACACAATTAAAATTAAAATGCAATCTGTCAGCGTCTCATCAAGGCGGGTCTTCCGCTAGGACGTCACTCATTAGGGTTGCGAACGGAAACCATACTCCTTATTTGCATACCAACCAATCATCTTCTGGGTAGCGCTTGTCCGCACGGAGGCTTACTGAGAATGTCATGATGGCTAGATTGATATGTATTGTGTGCCATCGCGCATTAGGCTACGTTGCGCTTTGGATGTAGCCTTCTCGGCAGCTAGTATGCTAGCTAACGTTAACTAAGGAAAATATTTGTAAATGATCATAACACTAAAGCGATATAATTTGATTTTTGCCCCAACTCTATTAACTGAGCTAGCTGAAATATGCATGAACTTACCCGAGGCTTCGCGGCAGTGTTTTGCAACTGCAACCCAAGTGTGCTTGCAGATTTCAGAGACGTTAGCTAGCTTGCCAGTGAGTCTGTAAGCAATCGCTCAGGTACTGCTAGCTAGCTAGCTTTGATGCCTACTGGAGAAGCTCTTACAGCCCTGATTTGTCGCTTTCAACGCCATCTCGCACACACAACCTCTTTCACCATTGATTAGCAGCTTCTTTTACCTAAAGAACATACTGACAGTGCAGCCTGAGACATTTTATTTCATAGCTAGTTAAAGCAGCATTATCCTTCCATGCGTGCTATAGCGTATTACATTACTCCAGACAAAACGCCATCCGTCTTCCCACCCTACTGACGCTAGTCAGGCTGCCGCTGTTCCTGGTTTAATCACGATTACCAAACCATGTAGCAATGGGAGAAGTTTTGATGACTGTGGCTGAAAACGATGTTTCTCACTTGCTAACTTAACCTGCTGTAATATGAACTTCTTTGATATGTCTGGCGGCACTTTTGTATGCCCCAACAGTACTATCAGATTTCTGGGAGATTTAAATGGATAGCTATTACCTGGCTAGCTCAAGAACAATCGCTGTCAGCTAGCTAGCTTGTGAAGCTAGGGCAAAAACCGAATCACAGCGATTATATATAAAAATGATGACAAACATTTCCCCTAACTAGCGTCAGCAGGGTGGGGAGACGGATAGCGTTTTATCAGGAGTAATGTAATACGCTATGGCACGCATGGAAGGATAATGCTGCTTTAACTAGATATGAAATCGCATGTCTCAGGGTGAACTGTCAGTTTGTTCTTTAGGTAAAAGAAGCTGCTGATCAATGGTGAAAGAGGTCGTGTGTGTGAGATGATGTTGAAAGCAACAAATCAGGGCTGTAAGAGCTTCTCCAGTAGGCATCATAGCTAGCTAGCTGTACCTAAGCGATTGCTTTTAGACTCACTGGCAAGCTAGCTAACGTCTCTGAAATCTGCAAGCACACTTGGGTTGCAGTTGCACAACACTGCCGCGAAGCCTCGGTTAAGTTAATGTATATTACAGCTAGCTCAGTTAATAGAGTTGGGGCAAAAATCAAATCATATCGCTTTAGTGTCATGATTATTTACAAATATTTTCCTTAGTTAATGTTAGTTAGCATACTAGCTACCGAGAAGGCAACATGCAAAGCGCCACGTATCCTAATGCACGATGGCACACAATACATGGCAGCCTAGCCATCATGACTTTCTCAGTAAGCCTCCGTGCGTACAAGCCCTACCCAGAAGCTGATTGGTTGGTATGCAAATGAGGAACATGGTTTCCGTTCGCGCCCCTAATGAGTGACGTCCTAGCGGAAGACCCGCCTTGATGAGACGCTAACAGATTGCATTTTAATTTTCATGGTGTCCCAAAAAGAGCATGGTGACATGTATTTGAAAATGCAATGGACTGGGAGGCGCTGTTTCCCTTGCTGCATTTGAATACTGTCCCATGTATTGTAGGATAAGTCTTTGAAAATGAAATGTCAAATGTCGTCATCATTATTATATAATCATTATTTCCAAGTGATTAGAAAACAGCATTTTCATTTTCATGTTGAACCTAAAAGAGCGTGTTGACATGTAAATGTAAATGCAATAGGCTGGGGGTGCTGTTTTTCTTATTGCATTTGAATATTGTCCACTGTATTACGGAGCATGACTTTGAAAATGAAATGTCAAACAGCTTTTCATTATTATTTGAATATAGTCATAGATTTCCCATATGTGTATGTGAAAATGAAAGTGATAATTGGATTAATGCATTTTCAATTTAATATTGTCTCAAATAACTCATTCATAAGTGGAAAATTATAATGCAATCGTGGGATTACGT
The DNA here is from genome assembly GCA_029692085.1 of Gymnothorax javanicus. Lineage (NCBI taxonomy): Eukaryota > Metazoa > Chordata > Actinopteri > Anguilliformes > Muraenidae > Gymnothorax > Gymnothorax javanicus. The sequence goes on along the minus strand of CM056206.1, from coordinate 8,876,720 downwards.
TTTCATTTGAATATTGTCCACTATGGGCTTCCATACGTATAACTAACGTGTTTAAATTTTAAACGCATGTTAAAATGCCGTTGTACGCGGACAGCTAAACGAACGTTGAAAACACCATTTCGCAAGATGGGATCATCGCACGTTTAACTGCACGCGGATAACCTTGCCTTTAGCCCTCAGACTAAACAGGTGCGGTCAAATTATGACAACCTGCCATTGCATAATGGGCATTTCCAATTGTCGTTACCGGTTAATAACCCCGTATGTAAGGGTAGTTGCGTTGTGGACACGCATTTCGCACAGAGATGTCGGCAAAAAAGAAACCTGACGAGAATTTTCGCGAGTTAAACATACCCTCAAGCGCGTTTAAGTTTTCTTTTGTTATTTGACCGCAGCCCAGGGGTTTAAAATATTTAGATGCACGCGGAAAGTTGCTGCTCGTGAAACGATGATTAAAATTAAACTCATGCTAAACGCGCGATTAAGAAAGCTATCCGCGTGTAAACTATAAAAGGCTTTTGTGAAATCGGCCCAATGTATCGTTTTTCGTGGGAAAAATGAGGTGCGTCCCTGGGACGCATGGATAGTGAGTTTACTGCGTCCTTTCAGATTTTAATGCGTCAGCGACGCAGGACGCGTACCTAGCAAGAAGGCCGCCGACGGGTCGGGGGTGGGGGCAAAGGGGACTGTTATCCCCGGGCATCAGACTAGGGGGAGGCATGAAACTGACCCCCTGATTTTAAAATAATCTGCTGGAAAATTCATCATAATAAATATCTGTGAAGATTTAACATAGTATTTCTCAGTTACATAAAAGCTTTATATATTTTATTTTGCTAATTTTCCTTGACAAATGACATAGTGGTAAAAATAGATTTACACACCCCCCAATACCGAGAGTGTTAGGCGATATTTCATTGGAACGCGGACCTGTTCAATCAACGCAAAGCATTGGCCTATTAACAAGTAAATTATTTTTCTGTACTGAATTACGCCCATGATTTAATCGCTGCTCGATCGCATATGGAGAGAAACCGTGTCTTCAGTTGCCAATTACGATAATTGGAAAACGCGTCAGTAAAGGAAAATGATTGAGAACTATCCAGGACTAAATGTCACAAAGGGACGTGTCTGTGCCCACCCAATTCCCGGCTCTAGAACCGCCACCGAGAGACTAAATGGTTTAGCGATGATCTCGATAGAACATGAACTGGCCAAGAGAATTGATTTCGATGATATTATACATGACTTTGCAACTAGGAAAGTGTGGCGCCTTTCACTTGTCAAATGAATAGGCTATGTGTAGCCCACTTTATGTTTTTTTGTTTTTGTTTTAATTGGCCTGTCAAAACATTTACCTAAGTATGTAACAATATTCATGATTTTATCTGTTGTGATCCTTGAGAATACATATTTTCGAATAGGCTTCTGAGACATTTATCTGTGAATTCATGAATCTGTTTGAGAAAAGTAGCCTGCATTATTTATTTTACATGCGATCCTTGAAACATGATATAATTTATCTAAACAACACTAAACAAGTGTCACATAAAGTGTCCTGTCAGCGTGTTTTTTCATCATTCTATTTTTCATTCTGTTATTGTAGCCTATTAATTAACTCTATAGCTTACTCGGGGGGGGGCATTGTGAGACCATTTTATCCCCGGGCATTGGCTCGGCTGACGGCGGCGCTGCCTAGCCACATCACTGCTCTTTGCCAGTGCACACCCCTGTCTGCAAGCTGTCACATTTCGGGTCATTCAGAAAATTTCTGGTGTTTCACATGTTCCTTCATGCCTCGTTTACTTCCTTCAACACTGATTACTAATTAAGTACTATTGACACTAACATTGTCTGGTTTATCTACTAACCCTTACTAATATACTAATCCTGTAAATAACTAACATACTAACTTGCACTATTTGGGTAAAATTATTACTGCTCTAACTAATAACATTACTAATTGAATCTCTTGCTTTCCACAACAATCTGTAACTTCGCCCTCTCTTTGCTATCCTGGTCCTCTCCTGAGTTTCTGCAGAAACCTTGCAACTATCTCCTCTGCTAATCTGTTTCTTCCATCTCTCCCCACTTAGGCACTCCTTGAATGGAGCCGTTGTTGTTTAAGGATGTCGTGTGAAAACTAGTCTTTGTCATTGTTTCCCATTTTGCATTGTTTAATTACCTCTTGTGTTTGCCCCTCTCAGTTAGTGTTTAGATTATTCCTCACACGTGTTACCTCCCTTGTTTATATATAGTCCCTCACTTCTGCTTAGCTCTGTCAGACTGTTGATCAACTTTTCTCTGCGCTGAGCCCCCTGTACGCCAGTGATCTGTTTGCGATTCTGTGACATCCTTTTGCCCGATTCCGATTTCTATCTGTGCCTGCCTGGATTTGTTTGCTCTCTGATTAGGACCCATTTTCTGCCGGACCACGATTTCTGTGTATTACTGCATGGTTTTGGAATTCAGATTTCGGACACTACTCTCCTACTGCCTAATGATTTGGTACCGTCACCTGTGCTTTATGGTTTTGAACCCCTGCCTGTTTTTGGACTCTGTTTTTTGGATTGCCCTTTTGAACCGTCACTGTGCTTACCTGGCTTTGGACTCGGACTGAATAAAGACCACGATTTTTGCATTTTGGACAACTTGCAGTTGGGTCCTTTCACCAGACATAACGGTTATTAACTGAAGGAAAAAATCTATCCAGCCCTACCTGGCACTATATGAAAAAGCACTTGCCTGCTCAGTTAATGATTTGACAAATTAAATAAATGGAATTGATAATTGGGTTCAATTTTGCCAGACACACCCAGGAATGATCACAGCCAGCCATGTTGAATCTAAACATCCCTTCAATATAACTTGTCTGGCAATGTGAATTTGACAAAAGCTGTGCATGATTTCATGATCTAAAGATTTTCAAGAACAGGGGAAAATGAAGTTGTTGATAATTGTAAGTTTGGAAAAAGTTCCAAGTCTACTTGTAAGGCTCTGGAACTCCAGCAAACCGCAGTGAGAGCCATTATCTACGAATGGAGAAACTTTGAACAGTGGTGACGCTGGTGGCCCTTCACCGGAGTGGGGGTTTAACCACAATTCCTCCTAGAGTGCATTGAGGACATCAGGAGGTCAGAAAAAAAAACACAGACAAACATCTGAAGAAGAGCAGGTCTCACTTGCTTCACCTAAGGTCAGTGTTCATGATTTCACAATAAGACAAGGACTAGGTAAAAATGGCACCCATGGGAGAGCTGCAAGGCAAAAACAACTGTTGACAAAAAAGAACACAAAGGCTCATTTTACATTCGCCAAAAAAACATATTGACTTTTGGAATGATATTTTGTGGACTGATGACTCAGACGTGGAATTTTTGGAAGACATGGATGCAGGTACAGTTCTAACACAGCAATCCACAATAAGAACATCATCACAACAGTCAAACGCAGAGTTGGGAAAAAGAGGATTCAAACATGCTGCCCCTTTTGCATGGAACACCCTTCAAAAAGATTTAAAACTGCTAGAATTAATTACTTATGATGCCTTTGCTATGATTTTAACCCTCTATTAACCACTGTAGCATATCTGCAACATAAAGTGAAAGGGTTAACAGCCTGGACACCCAGCTGGTTTTGTTCCTTATTGCCAAATGAACATTTGAGAATAACTTGAATGGTCCGTCACTTTAATTTTTCCGTTCGCATTATTACCCAATGTAGCAGATCTGCTACATTTTGGTAAGGTGGGCCAAAGGGTGGAATTTTTTTTTTTTTAAATATTTTTCCAAATATTGGCCCATAATCAACATATTTGCCTAGGGAAATGATTTTTACACAGTTGGAAAGGTACTTGGTTAACAGAGGGTTAAAGGACCTTGAATTTAAATCCGTTGGACAGTGTTGCTGTACTTAAATATCATCAGTATCATCAAAAATTTGCATTTTATATGATCACTATTTATTATTTGTATATCTGCTCCGTACTTTGCTCCACTTTTGCTTCTGAATGTTGTGTGTATTGTTTTTAATTTTGTGTTACAGACGTGTGTTGCTGCCTTTCTTGGCCAGGTCTCCCTTGCGAAAGAGGTCCTAGATCTGAATGGGCTAATTACCTGGTTAAATAAAGGTTAATTAATAAATAAAAACATGATGGTGGTAGTATGATGGTCTGGGGCAGCTTTGCTGCTTCAACACGTGGGCAATGTGTCAAAATTGATGAAACCATGAATTCTGCTTCCTACCAGAAAATCCTGAGGAAGAAGGTCCTGCGATCAGTGTGTGACCTAAAGCTCAACTGAAGTTGGGTTTTGCAGCAGGATAATAATCTGAATCATGCAAGCAAGTCCACTTCTGAATGGCTCTAAAGGAATAAAAGGAAGGTTTTTGTGTATCTTAGTCAAAGTCCTGACTTGGATCTGATTGAGATGCTGCGGCAGGCCTTAAACAGGAAGTTCATGCTCGAAAACCCTCCAAGTTGGCCAAATTAAAACAATTCTGCAGACAGTGGGCCAGAATTCCTCCACAGCGATGTAAAAGGCTCATTGCCAGTTATCCCACACATTTGACTGCAGTTGCCACTGCCAAAGGCGGCACAACCAGTTAGGGGCCAATTATTGTTTCGCATGGGTGATGCAGGTTTTGAATGACTGCTTCAGTGAATGAAATAATCATATAAAAGCTGTATTTTGTGTTAACTCAAGCTGTCTTTATCTTATTCTAAAATTAGCTGGATAATCTGAAATATTTAAATATGAGAAATAGGCAAGAACAGGAAAAATTGGGAAGATGGCAAATACTTTTTCACAGCATTGTATGTGGTGCGAGTCTGGGCTTCTCCTGTATGCAGTGCGAGGTCGGCGTTCTCTAAAGGCATCTTTTACACTGGCAGAAAGAGTCGTCTCGGGAGGAGTTGTTTGTAAAAGTTCATTGGTAATGTTCCTCAGCTGTAGCAGTGGTCAGCTCGCACAGGGTTGAACATGCAGTGGTCTCTTTATGCTAAAAATAGGCTAAGACTTTGTTGCTGAAGGTTTACAGAGTCTTGCCAGTCCTTGGTGTTACCTGGGCCTCTGTGGTAGCTCTGTGGGAGAGGTCATAGGTCATGAGAATTGGGCTCCGACTGATTCGGCTCAGAGCCAGATATTCTGTCAAATCTGATACTGTCGTCTGTAATGGAGGAACATGGAGCCTCAGGAACAGTGTCTGATAAAGGATGATGGTGAAATATCACTTCTAAAGAGGTTGTGCAGTTGGTGGATCTTCCAGTGTCATTTGTGTCAGTGAGTTTCATTTCATCCTGAAACATGATGGGTAGAAACATGTTACAGGAATCAGTGCCCATAAAACTCAGCATTTGGGGACGATGCGACATTAATTACCAGTTGGAAAACAGACTTTAAAGTCATGAAAAAATGTGCAGATTGATTGTCTGCTTTGAGTTTCGAAAAATTACTTCATCTCGAAAATTAGCGCTGAAGTGATCGTAAAAAATTTTTTTTTTTGGTTCGTCCTAATTGTACAATTATACTGACCATCATTAAAAATGCACCACCTTAATTTCATGGCCAGAATACAAATTATGCATATTTATGTGTGTAATTGTTATCAAAGTGTATGAGGCCTCCTGACAAGATGGCAAAATGTGAAATCAGGTCTTTGGCGCATTTTACTGCCATTTCAGGCCGAAAAGGCTAAAATCAAGATTTTTGTCACCAGGGCGCATTGCAGTGACGTCTTTCTAGGTCTGTTCATGAAATCTGGTCTTTCAAAAGGAGGCAAGGCGAAAGTCACCCTAAGTCAGCTGATAAACATCACCATTCATAGGCGCCGATTCCATGGGTGCTTCGGGGCCCGAGCACTGACGTGCACCAGAAGCATGTTCAAGATCGAAGGGTCTCACGCCTAGGTCTCACGAGGGAAGACTCTAGTTTTGAACGACTCCTGAGTGCTTGCGAGTTTTCCAACATGGCTGCCAACTGAGGTTTGCAACAAATTCCATTGCATAAGCTGTGACGATACAGGACGCCATCTTGAATAGCGAAGCGAGACTGTTCCTAGATGCTCTTGCTTGTCCTCACTAGACCGTGGGTAGTTTCATCGTTCAAGTTGCAGGCACTCGCGGGTTCTCGCTTGACTCGGTTTTATACAGTCTATGGCTTGACCCAGCGATCTTGAACATGCCCCAGATAAAGAATCGCTGATTTATGGTGGCTGACAGGGGCAAAAGCACTGCAACAAGCCCAAAACATCTCCAACTGTAAAAACGCAATGGAACGGCCAAAAGCACCTCCAATTGAAGAAACGCGCTGCAGAAACAGAAATGCTGTGTATCCACGTCAGCACAATTGAAGTGCTCCGAACTTTTTAGCTAGCAAGCGAGCTAACATAAGTTTGCTTGCTTAGCTAGGTAGTTTGCTAGCCTAGCTAGCTCACAGTAACATTTGGTGACTGTAGTGCAAAACAACGTAAGTGAATAGCCATTATTTCGCTGACTAACTTAGCTAGAATTGAACCACAAGCATTTAGCTTGCTAGCTGGCATTAATGGGCATCAAAAATAAAGTTTGCCAGCTAATGTTGACTAAAGAAACCAACAAACAAGCTCACACGCTAGGCTAGCAAGCTAGTTTCGCCTGCTCAGTTAGCTAATTCCGCTATATATAAACCAATACAGCAGTGAATCGTGATAATTTCACTACTTAACTCGTGTCAACCAGTCATGAATTAGCTGCGTAACTCAGTTAAACATTAGCGAGGCTGGTTAGCTCGTTCGCTAGCTACGGAGTTTTTGCTCTAACGAAAGTTGGCCAAAGATGCTTGGTTGTTAATGTAAATTGGTACCAGTTGCAAAACATTAATATCTAGCAAGCTAGGTAAGCCAAAGTAGGCTAGACCTCAGAGTAGCAAACTATGCTCCAAATGTAACTGTTAGCTAGCTAGAAAGCCTTTTTTTGCTGACTTCGCTAGTTGCATTTTGAGTAGGTGAATGCTCGCTAGCTCACTAAATGGTGAAGTTATAATAAGGGACCTGGATGAAATCGCGAACCAGTTCGTTAAGCGCACGGTTACTTGGAGCAACACTTTCCGCATCAAGAAGTAACATCAACGGTGAGTGAGCAAAAAAGTTTTAAACATGTAGTAGCTGTGTGGGCCTATGCATTGATTATCAATCAAATGTATTTGATTGCATGTGCTGGGATGTAGCGCAACGTTGTTCGATAGCCTATCACACGGTAATTTGTTTATATGTTAATATGTTGGCCATACCATTACACCATTACAGTTATGCAGTGTTTTGATGGGTGAGCTGTAGTACTATGCTAATGGGGTGGTGTCGGATTTGTTTCGGATCGAGGATTTGCTCTATGATTTATGCTCATGTGAGTCTTTTTACAAATGCAATTTTTCTGGATATGTGGATATGATTACTTTGTTGGTGTGTGTTGTTGAACTTTTGATTGATAATCATATCTGTCTCATCTAAGCTTGGTAGCACTGCTGATCGTTGTCAGCAGAATGAACGATTTGAGTAGGTAAGGTGCTGCAAAGTACGTCATGGTTCAATGACTTCCAGCACAACGGGAAGCCTTGCATTTGCATATACTCTGGCTTGGAATATAGTATAACCAGTTTCCGTGTTGGATTGTGGATTTGGTCAACACTCTTTATTGGGCCTCTCGAACTGATTGGGTGGTATCTGTGTGATGTGTATCATCGGTGCATTTGTGTGTGCGTGTGTGTGTCTGTGTGCGCGCAGCGTTCATGTCGGTCATAGCTGGTAATGTTCTAGCTATATTGCAAAAACAGTTGTGTTTTACTGCTTATTTATTCATGAATTATTATTATTAATTTTTTTTATAGCACCAAGTCATTTTAGATTTTGAGCACCCACCAGCTTAAACAAAAATCAGCGCCTATGTCACCATTACATGACTTAGGAGGCTAGAACTTGATGAAAATGAGTAGAAACACACCCTTAGAAAGTTGCTAGCATGCAGGCGTGTCTGTGCTCTTGCTATGTGGCAGCATCGTTATTCCATCACTGGGAAGATTAACCTAAAGTTTTGGGGTATCTGTCTAGTGCCTGACTGTCCACAGTTTGCCAGCCACAGTGTAAATTGAAGAATGGAGATCATTCAAATTGAGTGCATCTGGGTAACACATGTGCATGTGTGCATGGTCACAGCCAATCAGTGACTCGAACAGCTCACCAAGGTGATGTCAAAGGGTCGAGTGTCTGAATCCACAGTCACAAATCGCCTAAAAGCTCCTAAAATGGCATGTTATACCCTCATGTGAGCCCATTTTCACCAAAGACTCAGCTGTAGTACTGTTCAAAAGCAAGGGTTACTCCAAACTAGAGGCGAGAAATCTAAACCTAAATCATTTGGTCTGTGTCCAGTTTGATCATTAGAAACATCAATCTGATTTTGTTGTCCTCGCTGCTGAGGATGTTGACAGTGATTTAGGGTGAAAATGGGCTCAAATGGGGTTGTTACATCCCACCTCTGCTGCTTTCAGGTGACATCTGAATGTAGATTAGGACTCTTGGTTCTCTTTAACATCCCCTTGGTGAGCTGTGTGAGTTATTGGGCGCTTGTGATCATACACTCGTGTTACCCGAATGGTCTCATGTAGACTGATCTTGATTCTGTGATTTACCTCATAGCTTATAAACTGTGGACATTCAGACACAGCACTGATGCCCCCAAAACTTTTGGGGAATCTTCCCAGTGATGGAATAATGACAATGCTGTTACCTAGCAACAGCAGGGACGGGCACACGGGAACGCAACTTTCTAAGGGTTTGTTCCTACTCTTTTTCATCAAATTCATGCCTCCTTAGCCATCTAATGATAATATTTAACGACTGACTCAGAGTGGTTCTTCACTCGCCACAGTTTGAAAGACCAGATCATGTGAAGAGAACCAAAATGATGTCATTTGATTTTGCCCTGGTGACAAAAATTTTGATTTTAGTTTTTTCGGCCTGCAATGGCATAAACGCCAATCAAAGACCTAATTTTGCACTAGGCCCTCTTGTCAGGAGGCAACAGACACTTTTGTTATACATCATAAACATACATAATTTGTATTTTGGCCATGAAATTAAGGTGGTGTGTTTTTAATTCTGGTCAGTATATAAACAGTATAACTGGACCAGGATGTAATTTTTTGTTGATTTGTTGCATTTATGATGAATTCATATTGAAAGGTCTATTATGCTTTTTAAAGTATGGACATTGCTCTGATTAATGTCAAGTGCTGTGACATAATATTTTGCATGTATTTTTTATTCCTCTTTAAAATCTGTTATTGAATAGGAATAGTTATTTCTCATATTTCCTCTCTGCAGATAAATCCCTCAGAAGAGCCCAGCAGGCGCTGAAATCCCATCTGAAGCAGAGGTTTGAATGCATATTTGAAGGTTCAGCACAGCAGGGGCCCCCAACGCTCCTGAATGAGATCTATACAGAGCTCTACATCACAGAGGGGGGGAGTGGGGGGGTCAGTAATGAACACGAGGTCAGACTGATCGAGACGGCATCCAGGAGACAAACCACACAGGAGACTGCAATCCTCTGCAATGACATCTTTAAGCCTTTACCTGGACAAGAGAAACACATCAGAACTGTGCTGACAAAGGGCATCGCTGGCATCGGGAAAACCGTCTCTGTGCAGAAGTTCATTCTGGATTGGGCAGAAGGAAGAGCCAATCAGGACATTGATTTCATCTTCAGTCTTCCTTTCAGAGACCTGAATCTGAAGAAGGACAAAGAATTCAGTCTAATGCAGCTTCTGGAGCTCTACTTTCCTCAGCTGAAAGAGATTAAAAGCATTAACAGCGATGAAGTCAAAGTCGTGTTTATCTTTTATGGTCTGGACGAGTGTCGACCTCCTCTAGATTTCCAGAGCAATGAGATCTGCTGTGATGTAACAGAGTCATCATCAGTGGATGTGCTGCTGACCAATCTGATTCAGGGGAATCTGCTTCCCTCTGCTCTCCTCTGGATCACCTCCCGCCCTGCAGCAGCCAATCAGATCCCTCCTGAGTGCGTCCATCAGGTGACTGAGGTACGAGGGTTTAATGACCCACAGAAGGAGGAGTACTTCAGGAAGAGAATCAGAGATCAGGAAAAGGCCAGCAGGATCATCTCACACATAAAGTCATCCAGGAGTCTCTATATCATGTGTCACATTCCAGTCTTCTGCTGGATCTCTGCTGCTGTTCTGGAGACAATGTTGGGTCGAGCAGAGAGCGGAGATCTGCCCAAAACTCTGACTGAAATGTACACACACTTCCTGCTCATTCAGACTCATATGAAGAATGATAAGTATCAGGGCACCAGTCAGACAAACCCAATGAAGACGTCAGCATCAGATACAGAAATCATCCTGAAACTGGGGTGGCTGGCTTTTGCACAGCTGAAGAAGGGTAATCTGATATTCTATGAAGAGGACCTGAGAGAGAGCAGCATTGATGTCAGGGAAGCTTCAGTGTACTCTGGGGTGTGTACAGAGATCTTTAAAGAGGAGTGTGGGCTGCATCAGGAGAAGGTCTACTGCTTTGTGCATCTGAGCATTCAGGAGTATCTGGCTGCCTTGTCTGTGTTTCATTCCTGTGTAAATGAGAACAGAAATGTGCTCAGAGCAGAAAAATCAGAACTAGAAAAAGAATCAGAAGAAGAAGAATCAGATCCTCACAGTGACAGAGAGCAGCTGTATGAGTTACACAGGACTGCAGTGGATCAGGCCTTAGAGAGTAAGAATGGACATCTGGACCTTTTCCTCCGATTCCTTCTCGGCCTCTCGCTGGACTCCATTCAGACTCTCTTACGAGGAATACTGACACAGACAGGAAGCAGATCAGACAGCATTGAGGAAACAGTCCAGTACATTAAAGAGAGGATCAGAGAGGAATCTTCAGCAGAGAGAACCATCAACCTGTTCCACTGTCTGAATGAGCTGAATGATGCCTCTCTAGTGCAGGAGATCCAGGGATTCCAGATATCAGGAAAACATTCTGATGAAAAGCTGGAGCCGCATCAGTGTTCAGCTCTGGCCTTTGTGTTACTGACGTCAGAGCAGGTCCTGGATCAGTTTGACTTGAAGACCTACAGAACATCAGCAGCAGGTTATCAGAGACTGTTACCAGTAATCAGGATCTGCAGGAAGGCCATGTGAGTATGATGTCATCAATAATGCTGATGATTGACTGCATATTTTATCTCCACATTTTCAGTGGTTGTTCACAATAAAATGCAGTTAAATTGTTGGGAAGGAATTAATTTGGTAAAATAGAAATGTGTGAGTGGAAGTAGAATCTAGAGCCTTTATTTCATGATCTGAATCCAGAACATCAGCAGGATCAAAAGCTAAACTCACTTTAGACATCCTTACTTAATGTTTTATTTGTGACTTATTTCCTCAGGAACCAATTTTGTAAGTATAATGTATTTAATAACTGGCAGATTAATAAAATGGATCAATCTCTGTCAGTGAACACAATGCAAGGTGAAATTAAGTGAGGCTGTATTTATTTACCATTATAAGACTTGGACTCTATTTTGATGTTTTTTCAAATGCAGACATTAGTAGGTGGAATTGCTCATTTAAGGTGCAAATAGGTTTGTAGTTTTGTGATCTGCTGGCAGATATATGGGTTGGGCTGATGTGTCAATACAAACATTTAGCTGTGCGCCGCTCAGGAAGTGAATAATGTGATTCTCTTTAGATGGAGCCACTGCTGGTGCCTGTTACACCAGCTCACACTAAACTGTAATATGAAGGGGAGATGCACACGGCTCCACTCTTAGAGCAAAATCAGGGTTTGTTCATCAAACAGATGAAAATAAAGAATTAAGATACATGAAGGAAAAGACACAGAGCAGGAATGGTGAACTTTAAAGCTGGGTGGACAGGGACTCATGAAGACTCGCACACCTAAAGCACAATGTGTTTCCTCCTGTGAGTCTCTCCGCTGTGTGTGTGTGTGTGTGTGTGTGTGTGTGTGTGTGTGTGTGTGCGTGCGTGTCCATAGGAGTGGACCCACAATCCTTAGACAGCACAGGTCGGCCCATATCTGTTGCATCTCACCTGTAATTAGAGAAAAAACAAGGCAGGCACACGGCTACCAGTAGGGGTTGCTAAAACACAAGCTCAATTTGTATGAGTGGCCCCTAGAGCTGGGGGACACAACAGGGCCTCATTTGTAAAACTCTGAGTCGATTACAAACACTCTTTAACCAAAGCTGAGAATAAAACTGGCATAGAGAGAAACATCAATATGGGAGAATGTGTGTCCCAAACATTATGGAGCTCTATGTGTAACACCAGTGGTACAGATGCACTGCACTCCCTGATCACATGTGAACACGTCTCTTCCTTTCATTTCCTGTTTCTAAATGAATGGGCCTTTATCTGTGTGTATCTCTGCAGTAGCTTGCACTGCTGTGTGAGGATGTGGAGGCTCTTTAAAGGGATAGTCCACTTTTTTTGTTATGACTTGAAAATCACAACAAAGAAAACGAGCAATGACAACTTCAACAAATTTATTCTTCACTGATTAAGTCCAAAAATTTCTAGAAATAATTCACAGGGTAGTCTTATAATAACACTCTAATGCCACTATGTAAGTCTGATGCCAAAACAAAAAACTCCCCCCAACTGACCAAAATCACAGCATTTATATAGACTAGGAAAATTCTGGAAAGATCTACAGGATTCCTGGGTGATCTGGCCTTTTCCAGGTAAGAAGATGCCAGAAACTTCTAGAAAGCACTAGTCTATTTCTTCACAAACAAGTGGTATTGCATCAGATCATGTTTTGCTACAGACATACCACCAGAGGGTACTAGATGATAAATAAATATCTGACCAGCAAGGCAGCAAAAACAGTATGTAACAAATCTCCATTTACAAATGATATGTTGTGCTTTACATAAAACACAAATAACATTTTGAAGTGGGGTTGTATGAGCTACAAATTGCCTCTACGTACATTAGATGCAGTAGAAAGCTCCCTGCTCTCACCCAGGAAACCGCACCAGCGCAAAGTGCTGAACGGAGATTTAAGCGATTCACTGTTGTGAACGGTCCCAAAGTAACGGCATATTTTCGCAGCCCAAAGGAGGTCCTACTGAAAATAATACACCACTTTAATTGTAGCCTACGCTATATTAAAAAAAATTACCGCGCTTCAGCTGCGGTAAATACACAGCTGCTCTTGAACTTACCAACTGACATATTCCATCGGAGTTAAACTGCGCGCTGTAGCGATCAGCTGTTTGGGTCAGATTCTTTGCGGTTTGTGGCTGAGACAGCATTTAAATGGCATAGAATTACGTCTCAAAAAAAAAAAAAAAAAAAAAAAAAAATCCCTATTATAACCAGCACAGCAGATACACAGTATATGGCTGCGTAGTCCCTATGTGATATACATCCAGGAAAGCAACACACACGGACCATTTTCCAAACGTTTGCACAAGTTTAACGACCGTCCAACTTCGCAACTGTAGTTGTGACCCAAACAGCTGATGGCTACAGCGCGCAGTTTACTCCGATGGAATATGTCAATCGGTTAGTTCAAGAGCAGCTGTGTTTTTCCCGAGCAGCTGAAGCGCAGTCATTTTTTTAAATATAGCGTACAATTAAAGTGGTGTATTATTTTCAGCAGGACCTCCTTTAGGCCGCAAAAATACGCTGTTTCTTTGGGACCGTTCACAACAGTGAATCGCGTAAATCTCCGCTCAGCACTTCGCGCTGATGCATTTCTACCGCATCTAAGGTACATAGAGGCGATCTGTAGCTCATACAACCCCACTTCAAAAAAGTGAACTATCCCTTTAACTGTCGACTCTGAAAGGTGTCGCTGTCATTTACATCTTTCATTTTAGCGGCAGCTGCTGTTCTGGGCTGGGATGGGAGGGTTGAAATTTGTTTGTGTGTCTGCGAGAAAAGATTGTAGGAAAGGTAGATGGGCCCTCAGCCCCAATTCAGAGAACTGACAGTATGAGAAAATGGGCCTTTTGAGTCAGAATTACATTTGCAGAACTGTCAGAGTTTAGTGTTGCAGAACGTCTAATTCTCAGGTCCAAAGTGCTGCCGTGTGCAGTTCAGCACCATTAACACTGTTACATATTGTGCATATTATATGTGTCATGTTTATCTGATACTAGTATTATCCCTCAGCAGGAAGTGGATGGGGATTCAGGAATGAGTTTTGTCCTTCTGCATGTCTGTCCGTCACGCTTCATTTCAGGGCCAGAACTCTCCGTTCAGAAAAACTCAACATAATTTCATAAATGACTACATCTTATTGTGCAGATGTGCCTTTTGTTATGTCCATCCCCTTCAATGTGTTTTATCTCCTGACCTGATATCAGCCATGTCGTGTTGGCAGATTTGAGTATTTCAGGCTTCTCCTATAATAACTCTTCTTTACAGGCTGAACAGCTGTGGCCTCACAGACGAGTCCTGTGAAATTTTGCCCTCAGCTCTCCAGTCATCAAACTCACCCCTGAGAGATCTGGACCTCAGCTACAATAACCTGGGAGATTCAGGAGTGAAGCTGCTCTGTGATGGACTGATGAGTCCAAACTGTAAACTACAGACGCTGGACCTCAGCTACAATAAACTGGGAGATTCAGGAGTGAAGCTGCTCTGCGATGGACTGATGAGTCCAAACTGTAAACTACAGACACTGGACCTCAGCTTCAATAACCTGGGAGATTCAGGAGTGAAGCTGCTCTGTGATGGACTGATGAGTCCAAACTGTAAACTACAGACACTGGACCTCAGCTCCAATAGCCTGGGAGATTCAGGAGTGAAGCTGCTCTGTAATGGACTGACGAGTCCAAAATGTAAACTACAGACACTGGACCTCAGTTCCAATAACCTGGGAGATTCAGGAGTGAAGCTGCTCTGTGATGGACTGATGAGTCCAAACTGTGACACTGGACCTCAGCTTCAATAACCTAGGAGATTCAGGAGTCAAGCTGCTCTGTGATGGACTGATGAGTCCAAACTGTAAACTACAGACACTGGGGTGAGTACTGCTGTGTATTGTGTGACTGACGCTATCAGTTACCTTAATCCAGGAACAATCCACTGCTAAGATACATGGAGGCAAAGTGTCTACAGTGGCAGCATTGTGTAATGCTGTTAGCAGATCTCACTGATTTTAAGCCTGAGAATCTAATGTACTGGATCTGTGTCTTTTTCATCTTGTCCTGTATTGAGTTTTCTTGTCCTGTTGTGTTTGTGCTTGTGCCATATTCAGTGAGTAAGTGAGTGAGATATATTGTGTTGGTGAGTGATTGTGTTATAATGGGAAAGTGAGAGGGTGAGAGGACACATGCATTTACTCTTATGTTTTGTGGTAATGTACTGGAAGGTATTGTTTCAGTTTTAGTAGTTCTCTTGTCAATCACAATTAAATCATGATAAAATCATGAAGGGCAGATGATGACAGAGCTAGTATCACTCAATTAAAGGGTCACATGCTTTGTGTTTCAGTTCTCTGAACTCCAAAGGAAAAAAGTGTCCTTAATGTTAGTGTGAGTACGGGTTTCATGACAGCATACTGACTGGGGTGAACTCATGTGGGATTATCGCTGCAAGAGCCTCTCACCTGGAGAGAGAGACGATCTACTGGTGCTAGTCAGTAATATAAGTGTCTCTGACATAAGAGCTTCAGTCCTAGGAGCCACTAATCCGAGTTCCCAGAAGCTCTTGTGTAAAAACGGGCTGTGGGGAGAACTTTTGGACCCAAGCAATAGACTTGTTCGAGATGAGCTGCGCCTGGCCTGGAATTGGACGAGCTCAGGCAGCAGGGGGCGGAGACTAAAAGCTGCAGTCAGGAGGGACAGTTTCCTGCTGCCTTGAAAGGATATACAGGAAGTCACAGATATACTGACCGCATTCATATAGAGCTGTATGGCTGAAGATACTGTATATGAGTTCATTATTACCAAAAGCACACGATTTATTTAACAGACGAGACCACTGCAGTCCAGCATTAAAGGGGCATAAAGCCAAATCGTTTCACCGCTTGGTTTGCTGTTGTGCACGGCCTGTAGACCAAAACGAAATGTGTCATGAGCCACGCCTCCCTCTACCTCTGCTATTCGGCTGAATGACGGGCCAGTTGAAGTTTCCGTAGCGTTATTACTCAGTTCATCTAACCTGAAATGCTCACGAAACTGCAGATTTGCGCAAATTGCAAATGTTAGCTGGCTGCCGGGCTACTCACCTAACACAACAGTAACGCCTGGCCCATTGCTGGGACCGAGCCGCTAACAACTCAAGCTCTGGACATTAACCCATGCTACGATTGTAACATTAAATTTAATTGAATCAACATTGCGACATGTGCCTAACGTTACTGTAACACTAATTAAAGCAGACATTTGACTTTATGTTGTTACTTACCTGTCCAGGAGAAGAAGAGCTAGCTCTGACTCAAACTGTAGCCCCTTTAGCTCTCGCAGTGCTCTCCACCTTGGAAATGCAAGGCCAATATTAATCCGGGTTCTGTCCCTTTCTTTATCCGACAACTAATTCGCCAACGACTGTTGTTTATTTAGAAGTAATTTCGGATCCTGCTCGTCTTCAGGTGAACGTTTTGTTCCGCTCTCCGCCATTTCGCTTTTTAAAAAATACATGCTGCCACTGCTCACTGGCTGTATGAATGCATTCTCGGGAATGAGGAGGCGGCGATTCGTATGAACGTACATGAACGCGCAGCCGGACCGGGCTTGTAAACAAGGGGCTGGAGATCAATACAGAGAGCAGGGGGGTATCCCATCAACTTAGCTAAGAACATCCAGACTAAGGCGTAATCTTGAGGCTTGAATTATCACCAACTCCCTATCTAGCCTCGACCCGTTCCATCAAGTGAAATAAACTAGCTCCAACTGACGCTAATAGAGTACTAAAGTGATGATGTCACGCTGGTGTCGGAAGTAAAATTTCCCATTCATTTTACCCATAGATGTTTTTTTCAGTTCACTTTTGAAGCACTTTCCGTTGTTTTCCAGCCTCCATCGATTTCGAGATTTTACGTCATATTTCTGAGTAACAAAAAATGTTGTTTTTCTTGACCAGAGTCAGCTACAATTTAAATCATTTTAATTTTTTGCCACTATGCTTATCCTATTTGTAGTGTAAAAACTACACGTCCCATGATCCCCCCCTGATTCCCCGGCAGAACGGGTAAAATGCATTACAAGTTACCTGCACCTTGCCAATTGCCATAGTTATTTGTTTGCGTAGCTTGGTGAGACTGCCAATTCGTCAGCCACTCTACGCTCTACTTAGTTATATTTACTTGCTAGATATCAAGTTTTAAAACTAGCACCAATGTACTTTAATAGCCAATCATCTTTGGCCGTTGTTTGTTTGGTTAAAAACTTGCTAGCTAGCGAACGAGCTAATCAGCTTTGTCAACGCATAACTGACCGAGCTACGTAGCTAATTCAGGTCTGCTTGCTCATCTAACGCTAGTTATGTTCCGAAATAATCTCAATTGTTTTTAGTGATAAATATTCACTGTGAGGCAAGCCGAGCAAGCAAACTGACTTTTAGCTGGCTAACTTAGCCAGCGATCTAATTTACAGACTTCGGTGGCTGACTAACGTCATATTAGGTGGCAATACGTAAATGCCAAATTGCGAAATGTTCCCGGCTCGACGCTAGCCAAGTAGCCAAATAATGGCTATTCACCATTTTTATTGACTTAACTAGCTCGCTAGCTAGGCTAGCCTTGCGAACTAGCAATTTCGCTAGCTTAGCCATTTATAGTCGGTGTATTTTAATGCTGGCTAGCTTGCTAAATGACAGTAAGTGACATTAAACTAACCATTAACTGTTTCTATTAATTTGGCAATGTGCACAAGATGTACTGGGCTCACTAGCTGGCTAGCTAGGTAGTTCGCTAGCGTAGCTAAATGCTAGCTAGCTAAAGGGCGAAATAGCTCATCGTGATCCATTCATTTCTAGGCATGTAGCTAGCTAATGGCGGCCCCCTACGTGGTAACGGATGCACAGGCAACGGCAATTTAAGGCACTGATCGGCTACTGTACCGTCGTTGTGAACGTGTGAGGAGACTGAGGTACCCCATTGGCTGGGAACAAATCAGGGGGTACTTGCCAGCTTATGCAACGGATATGTAGTTCACAGAAGTGGACTACAAGTGCAAAAGCACATATTTTTTGGCAATAAACAACGAATTTGATGTGATCATTTGTATCTGTGTACCCCATAGGCTAATCTCGGAGCGAGGCGGCTCATAAAATTAATACGAGGTCGAGCAATGGCAAAAAGTGTCCAACCCCCATTCTAAATTCCCATAGGGATTTTACTTCCGACACCAGAAGCGAAATAGCTGCGACGTCATCACATTAGTACTCTGGGTGCGTTCGAGCGTGTCTGCAAGTAAGCCGGCTGCGCCGAAGTTGCGCGATAAGCCCTCCAAATCATAGACATTGGGTGCATCTCAAAGCGTAGGCTGCAGCCTTCGAAGGCTGCATTTTAAGTGGTCGTCACTTAATTCCATCTGCCAAACTGACATTTGGGTAATAGACAAGGTTAAGTTTGGGGTTAGGTATAGGGCTAGGTGTTAGAGTTAAGGTTAAGGTTGGGGAAAACAGTGACGACTCGCTTAAACCAAAGCTGTTTAACGGAGATGAAATGACATTACGTCAGTTTGGCAGATGGAATGAAGTGACAACCCCTAGAAATGCAGCCTTCGAAGGATGCAGCCTCGGCTTTGAGATGCACCCTTTGGGTGCGTTCGAGCGCGTCTGCAAGTAAGCCGGCTGCGCGAGATTCCCGAAAAATTACGTGAGAATCTTGCCGAAGTTGCGCAGTTGCAAGATCCTGCAGTTATCGCGGGGTTTGGAGGGCTTATCGCGCAACTTCGGCATGATTCTCGCATAATTTTTTGGGAATCTCGCGCAGACGGCTTACTTGCAGACACGCTCGAACACACCCATTAAGAGAGGCTAGATTGGCCCCTCCCCCTTTTTTCACGGCAGACTTGGCGGCCATCTTAAAGCGGTCGGCCGCCCAAATGCAGAGTGGGACTCGGTGACAATAATAAATCGCTGTCGTTGCAAAATGCCTCAACATTGTGCAGCCTACAGCTGTAAAAACCGGCGTACTGCACAATCCAGACAACAGGGAATTACCTTTCACAGGTAAGACACATGTTTAGTTTAATTTGGTCATTCTAAATAATAATTTATAAATTTGGTCTATAAATAATAAGTCTTGTGTGATAACAACTATACCACTACAACTTCAAAATATTCAAGGGGAAAAGATATTTATTTCCAAAAGCTTGTATTGGTTATACAATAATGCACAGTGAATCGCGGGGTCGACCGCGGCAAGAGGGCCGCCGCCATCGGACGTCAGTCTACTGGGATTCCACCGTAAGGCGTCCAGTCTACCTATATATGTCTGTGCTCCAAACCATGCGATAGCTGCAGGATCTTGCAGCTATCGCAGGGTTTGGAGGGCTTATCGCGCAACTTCGGCAAGATTCTCGCGTAATTTTTCGGGAATCTCGCGCAGCCAGCTTACTTGCAGATGCGCTCGAACGCACCCTCTATTCGAGCCTCATCTGCTAAGCCGCACTTCGTGCACGTGCCCAGAGAAAATAAAAAGCCCACACTAGCCGAGTCCCGAAAATGTCACAAAATGACTCAAAGCAAGGAAAAGGAACGAGCGGAGGCCATGGATGTATTATAAGAACTGGATACTGAATCGAAAATGGCCGCCCATTCATTTCAATGGAAATTGCTCAGTGGCGCAGCATGCCGACGTGGGGCCATAGTTCCGGGGGCACGCGGACATGTGCTGTGTGACTTTTCGTTCACACATGCGTAGTGTGGGGCTCATGAACGCGCTGACGTCTGAGGTATCTATGACAATGGCCCGCGCCCGTTGCACTCCCACAAAGGACGCGTGTTCATGGCCAATAGACTGATCCATAGCTCCGCCCACCCCCTAACTACGCATAGCAACGGCCGGACCTAGGTCAAGCTTTGCTGAAGATGGCGCCAACGTCCCTTATAACCTCATTGGAAGCGCTTCCTGAAAACATCAATCTCGAGTTTTTAAAAACGGATCGCATCGCAAAATAAAAAAAAGCAAAAGACAAGGGTTATAATTATTTTTTATCTGGGTATATTCACGAAGTGTCATTTTCTGTTATAAACGCCCGTGAAGTTGAAGCGAAATGCAAATGCTATCGCTCAAAGTCCCAGAAGCCACACTCATTGATAATCACGATCGACAAGGAACAGAGAAGCATTGTTCACGGCCAGTGCTTTTGCAAATCAGGGTACGTAGCATTCAATTTACATATGGTGTGATAAGATCATAAACCTTTTCCGGAGCACCCAAGTGTTATTGCCCAAGACAGTCTTTGATTGAAACGGAGCTCTGTGTGAAGCCTGCATTAATCGTATCAGGTGTGTTTCTGCTCTGTTTGAATGAAAACCTGCAGCCTCTTGACCCTTTTACGGCACAGTGCAAAGCCATCAAGAGGCGTTATTGTTCGTAAACAACGCGAATTGTGCTTTCAGAATAATGAGCAATTATTAGCAAATAAATTGCCATATCCAGCCCTCTCCCTCCTGAAAGTAGTGTTTACGACCCTGTCTGGGTATCTCGTGTCCGATTTACACTCACCGCAACAACACCGCTTTGCCATTGTGAGATTTTATAATTACAAAAATGCGAAAACAAAGCGCGAATGTACTCTTCCTAATAGAGAAAGCAGTTTGGATAAATGTTTGTTTGTCCGAGGTTATGGTGAGCGCTAGCTGGGTGCGGTCACGTGACTGCAGCCCTAGATCTCATTGGCTGGATAGGCCTGGGTGGGCTGTACTCTGGATCGGTCTATGTTCTCCGGAAATGTGGCTAACTATGTCCACGGCGAAACCCATGCAACAGCTCTGTACCGAACGGGCAAACAGCACTTGGCTTAAATATAGTTTGGAAAAACAATTTATATACCTAATAGGGATATAAAATGTTGATGAACTATTTTTATTTATCAGGGAAATAAAATTATTCACTATCGCAAACAATATCAGCAAAACAGTTGACTTGCTACTGTATAAGATGACAGTTCAATCTCGTTTTCCACATAGTTCAAAGCTAAATGTATTCGTAGAAAGTGAAACGTTTCGAGCTTGTTAGCTTGCAGCCTCCTCTATTCTTACTGGATTCATGACGATAACCCAACCGCACAGAGCACTGCCCGTGCTTCATGAACTGATAAGTTTTATAGTAGATGACGTTGATCAAAGTATATAGCCAATTCTGACAAGCGAAATTACTTTTAGTGTACGCATGCTCAAAGCTCATTAAATCCATTCTTTCTCTATACCTGGAACTGGAGCCCATCCCAGCTGACTTGCAGGGTGCACACACCATTCATTAGAATTTAATTTTAATATTTAATATCGCGAATGCATATGCTGCGCATACTCTAGTAACCCGGTGCGTCATCCGTAACGTAGCTGCTGTCGTTATATGCTATTACCACGTTTATCAGCACTAGAAATTAAACTCTAAATTTTCTTGACTAAATTCACGCTTGCGTTTTTACAACCCGAATGTTTCTCTGGGTACTCAAACATCAAGGTAAGCCGAAAAGGTGCTGACTTTATTCGATATTAGTGAAATTTGAATAGGGAATTATTTTCCTTCCCCTCATACAGGATTAGCACATTCCTAAGTCCTAACATGATCAGCAGCCCAGTTATAAAATATACATAAACTCGATCTTAGTTTCATTCTCATCTGTTTCTTTCTTCTGGGACTCTCATATTTTTTCTGCGCAGATGGAGATCAGCTACATCCACTGCATCAGGGAATCTCCATCACTCCCATACCCTGATGCCACTCACGCACAGTGTATCGTTCACATCACAGGCTGAACAACAAATACTGTCTGTTTGTGAAGTGCTGTCATGCAAGCTCGGCGCATGCATAAAATAACAGAAACTTCATAGTTTCTATCATATCTTAAAAGTTGCTGAAAAGTCACGACATCAAGTATGCACATCTGCTATTGTTTTAATAATTAAGAATGAGCATGCAATGGTAAATAAATGATTAGCTGTGTAGTTTTTTGGGCTGAATTTATACCATGCTTAAAGTGCACATATGGACGTAGTCAATGCTACTTAGCCGGCATATAATACATGAAGCAGCAAAGCACAGTACTGTGAATCGGTGTAAGATATTCAAAGTAATAGAAATAAACAACTCAGCTTACAGTAGGTGCACCTTGAACATTTTAATACGAAAAAGCAAAGCAAATGTTAGCTACATGCACGATTATAGGATGTCACCTTCAATAGTTACCGAATACACGCCCGTTATCCAACCTTAGTTAACTAACAACAGCCTTTGCTACCTTACTGCATATTCTGTAACGCTACATAAAAGATAGGTGAAGCAGTCGAGTCGCTACATAACAAAGCCATTCATCAAGTACAATAAATGAAAATAATGGTGTCATTACATCTGCTCACTTTACCGACTTGGTAATAACATAAGCCGACAGCAAGAAATCTCCTGACCAGTGCTACACGCAGAGAACCTTAT
This sequence comes from Gymnothorax javanicus, assembly GCA_029692085.1. NCBI lineage: Eukaryota > Metazoa > Chordata > Actinopteri > Anguilliformes > Muraenidae > Gymnothorax > Gymnothorax javanicus. The sequence goes on along the minus strand of CM056206.1, from coordinate 8,854,091 downwards.
CTGCTGCGCTGCCTGCGAGAACGCGCTTAGAGACAAGGTCCCCTTGGTGTTCGCCTAGCCTGAATTAAAATAAAAAATTTTGTCGCTGCCGTGGAAAAAGGCACCAATGATTTAAGAGAAAAATCAACAGATTATATATTGATCATTTGCGGTAGTCAAAAAAATTTATTCACGGATTTATTAGTGTCTTTTTCAATTGTTCCCTATGGAAAAATGTTCATTTTGCCCCCCATGGCATCACGTGACCTGCAATATCAGCTTGACCGCTAAGCCATTGTAGGTGTGCGTTTTCCCCCTGGTTCAATATCCAGTTCTTATAATACATCCATGGTGGAGGCGTGCTCCTCTTCTTCTTTTTGGTTTTTTCAGGGTGGCTTAACCAACGTTAAGGTGCATTACCGCCATGCACTATGGTGACATAAGGTCTAGAGTGACTATCTTCAATATATACAAAAAAAAAAAAACTAATCCACAGTTCTCTTTTTCAACAAATTTTTGTCTATTTCCCTAGCGCCCAACTTCCTCAAAACATGACTGTAGCCTACACAACTAATTAATTTGCATTTGGCTCTCGCCAAAACCTTTTTCTAAAATTTCTTGGATTTCTCCCTTCACTTCCATAGGCTAATTCCAAGAAATTTCCTCCCTGCATGGACCACCATCCTAATCCTTTCCGTCTTCGATTCAATTTCTTTTGCGCAATTAATGACCATTGCAGTGAAAGCCAAAATGTACCTAAATGTCTTCGCCCTACAAACTGCGGCAACATTCTTGGCACCAGAAGCAACATAGTGGCACCCTCTCATAATAAGCCCTCACCATATAACTCACGTAGTTCAAAAATATTCTGTCGGGTAACTTTTTCGAATTGAAGCAATACCACCATGCTGTCTTGCGCCTTAATGTCGCGATATGCGCTGAGCTTTACAAACTCCCTCTACTTCCAAAAAAGAATCAACTTTAACAGAATAAGGGACACCTCCAATAACACCCTTTTTAGATTGCCGCTGTTACATTTTAAGACATGTAATTTGAGAACGATCAAATTATTTTATATGAAGTGTTTTACGTCCCTCGTTCCATTTTTGACAAACTTCCCGACAAAATGATTATCACTGAATACACGACTGTTTTCCCATCTATTTCCTACCACCTTCATCCCTACAACAAACGGCCCTTAATTAGTTTCATTGCCACTTCCTTTATTCCTTTTCTTTTTACCCCCTTCCACCTCATCACTCTCCACTTGTTCGAAATTCAAAATTTCAAGCAAAAGACAAATCTAATAATCAAACAAAATGCTATACTTTAGAAATTCGCGCCTTCCACTCTACCCACGCACCCAGTCTCTGCGCTCTCCTCAGCGGAGCAAACCCTATTTATGGGGGTTTATGTGGATTATTGGGAAATTATCACAAGGAAAGGGAACACTGCTGCCATGAACAGAGCGAGGGAGGTGGCCTGGCAGAATATCGCCGACAAGCTACATGCATAAGTGACACAAAGATCATTCAATAGGTTATATTATATAATAAAAATATCCCGCATGAAAGGGGCAAAATGAATGTAGATAGGCTTACTGAAATTCACCTAATTTATTTTCGAAAATGATACCACATTTATCAACTGATTGCTGCGAAAATTTTAGATAATTTGCTAGCCAATTGGAATTTAATTAATTTTTTTAAAGTTTGATTTTGTCTTTATTGGAATTATATAATTTATTTTTGAATAGTTAATGTTTTTTAATGAATTATATTTATGTTTCACATATTATTATCATTACATGACAGTTGTGAGTGTGTAAATGCACTGGCAGAACTGTCTTTTGGGAGTCTGTTCCAGTGTATTGGACATTCTTTGAACATAGATGAAGCTAATCCTCACCTTAAACCTGCTACAGGGCAGGATTGCCCTGCATCTTAAATCACCATGGTTACTAGGCTGGGATTCACATTAACCACCTTGATGGAACGGAGATGTGGCTCAGGTTAATGGAACAGAAATCTGAGTTTAGCTGGATGTATCAGGCTTAGCCAGAACCATAGTTTCCATAGTTACCGATGTGGGGCTAATCTCAGCCACTTTGATGGAACTGCACTCTCGCTATCATAAGCCAGACTTGGCCATTAACAGTGCTGTGAAAAAGTATTTGCCCCCTTCCTGATTTCTTATTTTTTTGCATATTTGTCACACTTAAATGTTTCAGGTCATCAAACAAATTTTAATATTAGACAAAGATATCCCTAGTAAATAAAAAATGCAGTTTTTAAATGATGATTTCATTTATTAAGGAAAAAAAAGCTATTCAAACCTACCTGTCCCTATGTGAAAAAATAATTGCCCCCCTTGTTAAATCATGAATTAACTGTGATTAACCACATTTTTTTGGTTCAATTTCAGTAGCCACACCCAGGCCTGATTACTGCCAGACCTGTTGAATCAAGAAATCACTTAAATAGAACCTATCAGACAAAGTGAAGTAGGCTGAAAGATCTCAAAAAGCAACACATCATACCGTGAACTAAAGAAATTCAAGAACAGATAAGAAACAAAGTCAGTGACATCTATCAGTCTGGAAACGGTTACAAAGCCATTTCTAAGTCTTTGGGGTTCCAGTGAACCACTGTGAGAGCCATTATACACAAATGGAGAAAACCTGGAACAGTAGTGAACCTTCCCAGGGGTCGCTGGCCTACCAAAATTACTCCAAGAGCACATCGAGCTCATCTAGGAGGTCACAAAAGAACCCAGAACAACATCTAAAGAACTGCAGGCCTCACTTGCCTCAGTTAAAGTCAGTGTTCATGATTCAACTATAAGAAAGACTGGCCAAAAACGGCATCCACGGGAGAGTTCCAAGGCAAAAACCACCGCTGACGAAAAAGAACACAAAGGCTCGTCTCACATTTGCCAAAAAACATCTTGATGATCCCCAAGACTTTTGGGAAAATATTCTGTGGACAGACGAGACAAAAGTTGAACTTTTTGGAAGGTGTGCTTCCCGTTACATCTGGCATAAAACTAACACAGCATTTCATAAAAAGAACATCATGCCAACAGTCAATCATGGTGGTGGTAGTGTGATGGTCTAGGGCTGCTTTGCAGCTTCAGGACCAGGACAACTTGCTGTAATTGATGGAACCATGGATTCTGCTCTCTACCAGAAAATCCTGAAGGAGAATGTCCGACCATCAGTTCGTCACCTCAAGCTCAAGCACACTTGGGTTATGCGGCAGGACAATGATCCAAAACACACCAGCAAGTCCACCTCTGAATGGCTTAACAAACCCAAAATGAAGGTTTTAGAGTGGCCTAGTCAAAGTCCGGACTTAAATCTGATTGAGATGCTGTGGCATGACCTTAAACAGGCCGTTCATGCTTGAAAACCCTCCAGTGTGGCCAAATTAAAACAATTCTGCAAAGAGTAGTGGGCCAAATTCCTCCACAGCGATGTGAAAGACTCATTGCCAGTTATCGCAAACGCTTCATTGCTGCTGCTGTTGTCGCCGAGGGTGGCACAACCAGTTATTAGGTTTAGGGGGCAATTACTTTTTCACATAGGGTCAGGTAGGTTTGGATAGCTTTTTCCCTCAATAAATGAAATCATCATTTAAAAACTGCATGTTGTATTTACTCAAGTTATCTTTGTCTAGTATTAAAATTTATTTGATGATCTGAAACATTTAAGTGTGACAAATATGCAAAAAAATAAGAAATCAGGAAGGGGGAAAATACTTTTTCACAGAACTGTAAGTTTGGATTTTCCTTTAGCCTGCTACCTCGGTGGTGTTTGTGGTTTAAAAAGAGCCAATCGGTCTATGGGTGTGTGTGTGTGTGTGTGTGTGCGTGTGGTTTCTCCGCATGCTGGGTGAAATGTGCATGTGTGTGCATGTGTTTGGATTCTCCACAGGCTGGATGTAATTTATGTGTGTGTGTATGTGCTTATGTGCGTGCGTGTGTGTGTTTGGGTGTGTGTGTCTTTTCCACAAGCTGGTTGGTTTCAGTGTGTGTGTGTGTGTGTGTGTGTTTGGTTTCTCCACAGGCTGGATGTAATTTTTGTTTGTGTGTGTGCTTATGTGCGTGTTTGTGTGTGTGTGTGTGTGTGTGTGTATGTTTTCTCCACAAGCTGGTTGATTTAATGCAGTGGTTTTCAAACTTGTTCCTGGCGTCCCACTGTGTTTGCTGGTTTTTGTTACAACCACAACTGCAATCTTAGACTCTTAACAAGGTGTCGATTTGTCTTAATTAGATGTATTCCATGTTTATTTACCACCTTTAGCTGCATTTTTATGGACATATCCACTGTGCCATGAAGAATAAAAACCCTCAAACATGTAATGCTTATTTTTCCATATTGTGAGGATTTGCAGGTAAAAAACATTTCTAAACAGATCAAATTAGACTCTGAGAAAATCAGTAAGATCGAAATTGGGTTGCTGAACACAGGTGTTTTGAATTCTTTCAAAATAATTTGCCTGAACTTAATAAAATGAACATGAAACGAAACAGGTGTGACTTTACTGTTTGCCAAATAAATTGTTGGTTTTTGCAGTCATGTGTTGACAATTTCACCAATGAGGAACCTACTGATTGTACGTTGACTAAGGGTTCAGTCAAATTGTTTCCCTCTGCAGTTATTCATACTGGTTTCTAACATATCTCATTGTGGATATGAAATTTTAATTCTTCATGGCATGTGTAGATTTGTCAAATGTGGCTTAGGAGGACAAATGACTGCTCTAAACACGAATGCACCAAATTAAGGCAAATCAACAGCTTGTTTAAAGGGGACCTATTATGCTATTCTTCCAAGTTTATATTTTGGTCTTTGACTCCCCTAGAGTACTCCTGATCACGCAAAGTAAAAAAAGGGTACTTATTTCGCTCATACTGCCATCCTCAAAAAACCCCATTTGTAGTCCATAGTAGTCTCTGCCTGAAACGCCTCATTGGGGTGGCTCTTCCGCTATGGCCCCCACTCCCCGTGTGCCCTCTTTCTTCTGACTGGCCAGCTCTGTGGAGGGCGGATCTAGGCGGGACGAGGCAGCAGAACGCAGTTTTCCTGTTCCGGCTCCAGAGCGAAACTGACGCGTCTCCCGTAGGAATTGACGGGCATATTCTGCAATCTAACGCAGTACATGTGTATAGATCTAATGAAATTAACTTGTTCTAATAAACGCAACGGCGAAAGTGGAGGACGCAGTCTGGCAGCTCAAGCACGAATTTGCTATCGGCAACAGTGGTGAGTACAGCGGTTTTTCTACTCTGTAGCTAGGATGCAGGGAAAGCTAGAATCCACCCCATATAGACACATTTGTAGAACGGGTCGACATGCCCAAGTGTAGACCGGAGACCGTAGAAATCCGGTGGGTCTGAGTTTAGAGGGAAACATGGACAGTGAGGAGCAGCTAAAAGTGGACCAACAGCTTATGGACTGCTTTGGTGTGTATTAGGACCTGCTGGTTCGTGTGCATAGCTATGGTGAGCCCATTCTCATTCCGACGCATCATATATTGACGCTACCTGACCAAGCGTCGATATACGAGGCAAATGCTCGGTTTTAGCGTCCTTTATCGACGCCAGTGTAAAACGAACCCTACCCCCTAACCCCTAATCCCTACCCCCTAACCCCTAACCCTTAACCCGAACCCTAACCCTAACCCTGAAATAATGATGCCAAAAGCTTCCTTCTGCCTCGTATATCGACGTATGGGCAGGTAGCGTCAAGATATGACGAGTCCGGGATGAGAATGTGTTGCTGTGGTGTTGTTAGCGTGGAGAAACGAACAGCTTCCGCGCTGGTATATGACGGAGGGGCGAAAGCTCCAGGCTAAACGGCCTTTTCGGAAATTGCCCGTGGTAATGGTTTACTTATTGCTTCAGAATGACCAAAGCAATATTTTCCTCGCGGAAAATGGGCGCTTTATGGATAGTGTGCGAGAGTTAGATAGAGCTCCGGTTATGTCATGAACATAATACAGGTTTTACAGACCGTAAGTTCCGTCTGCATGAACCGTTGCTTATGTGGAGCTAGCGAATCGATCACTTTTACAGGAAAGAATTTAATATTCAATCGATGGCAATGCAGAGAAATCGTTTGTTACACCGGACACGTTATAGCCTGTGCGCTTCCCTATTGCTTTCACCAGTAGCATCAGAGAGCTTGCCCAGACACTGGCGATGTATCAGGCTGACCCCGGTCATGGATAAGTAAAGCGATCGTTTCATAAGCACCCAAAAACGCACCCCAAGCTCTGCAAAACCTACGTCTGGTCTAACTGCAGCCTGACTCGGCAGACACATACAGCACCTCTCTGGTTAGCTTCAACTGTAGTGGCTACAATCAGGCAACGTAATGATGAAACTGCCACATTGATGTTTAGTTAGCGAAGTAACACAAGCATACCGATCAGAATTACTGCATATAAGTTAACCAGGAGCATTTTTAATTAGCAGAGCACGCGAACTAACATGCAGTAGCTGATAAGCGGTCATGACTTTAAATGTAATCTGTCGCGCGAAAAATTTGTTTCGTGTCCGATGTGAAAGCAGCTTTATGGATAGTACGCGACAGTTAGAGAGAGCTTGGTTATGTTATGAACATAATACAGGTTTTGCAGACCGTAAGTTCCGTTAGCGCGGACAAGTTGCTTATGTGGAGCTAGCGAATTGATCACTTCTACAGGAAAGAATTACCTATTTAATGTCCGCCTTTTTCAGCTTTTTATTAGCCTCAACAATTTCTAAAGGGGGATGAAATTATGTCAAGGTAGTGCAGAGAAATCATTTGTAAACCGGTAGAGCTTCTGCGTTTCGCATTGCTTTCACGGTAGCACCAGAGAGCTTGCTCAGACATTTGTGAAGTTTCCGGCTGATCCCAGTCATGAATAAGTGAAGCGATCACTAACTGTTGTGGCTACAATCGAGCAACATTATGATGAAACTGCCACATTGATGCTTAGTTACCGAAGTTTAACAAGCATACCGATCAGAATTACTGCATATAAGTTTACCAGGAGCATTTTTAATTAGCAGAGCACGCGAACTAACATGCAGTAGCTGATAAGCGGTCATGACTTTGAATGTAATCTGTCGCTTGAAAAAATTGTTTCAAGGTCCGGTGTGAAAGCTGCTTAACGCGCCCATAAAGCCTGTATTCGCGTCTTTGCACTGACTTTGAATGGAGCTAATCTGTCGCGCAAAAAATTTGTTGCGTGTCCGGTGTGAAAGCAGCTTTATGGATAGTACGCGACAGCTAGAGAGAGCTCGGTTATGTTATGAACATAATTCAGGTTTTGCAGACCGTAAGTTCCGTTAGCGCGGACAAGTTGCTCATGTGGACCTAGCGAATCGATCACTTCTACAGGAAAGAATTACCTATTTAATGTCCGCCTTTTTCGGCTTTTTATTAGCCACAACAATTTCTAAAGGGGATGAAATTATGTCAAGGTAGTGCAGAGAAATCATTTGTAAACCGGTAGAGCTTCTGCGTTTCGCATTGCTTTCACGGTAGCACCAGAGAGCTTGCTCAGACATTTGTGGAGTATCCGGCTGATCCCAGTCATGGATAAGTGAAGCGATCACTAACTGTAGTGGCTACAATCGGGCAACGTTATGATGAAACTGCCACATTGATGCTTACCAAAGTAACACAAGCATACCGATCAGAATTACTGCATATAAGTTAACCAGGAGCATTTTTACTTAGCATGGCACGCAAACTAACATGCAGTAGCTGGTAACTGAGCGGTCATAACCACAGAGACAAACCCTTGCAATACAGGTTTTACAGACAGCAAGTTCTGCTACTGTGAACAGTTGTACCAAGCATCCAAATTACAAACAAGTTTTAAAAGTTAGCTTCAAATGAGGTTTATGTTCACACACCTTCTGTAGAATTTCCCCTGATATTATTCTTGCATATTTAGGACACAAACATTAGCAGCAGTAACTTGGCTACGTTAGCCGCTGTGCTACAGCCACAATCAACTGGCTATCACGTCAGGTTGGCTTATGCAGTAAAAGCAACTTACAGATTCTGTGTCTGTGAGTCACGGACAGTCGCGACCGATACAGGCTTTATCTTCAGGTATTTTGCAAAGCCTGCGTTTGAGGCCAGTTGTTAGTGCTAACTATCGCTAGCGGTCCTGCTAGCCACCCGTAACACGTTAGCCTCACTTACATTATTTGCTGTTATATTGTTCAGGGCCGGATCAAATGAGTTGTAAGGGGGGGTTTCCTGGCGGGGGTCCAGGGGACCGCATAGGCCCCCTGGTGGGATCAAGGGGCAGCGCCCCAGTGGGGGCTCAGGGGACGAAGCCCCTGAAAAATCCAGCATTTTAGCTATTTCTGAGGCAAAATTCAAGCCATTTCCAAGCATTCTACATCCAATTTCAACCAAAATAGATCATGTTAAAATGTCTCTAATAACCAACAGGAATGCCTTTTAAACCAAGTACCCATTCAGCTTAACAGTAAATCTACACCAAGATCATATGTCTTCACCCATGCAACTGAGAAAATATCCTAAGGGCCCCATCTCACGCCAGAGTCCCTAAACCCGTTATTTGGGGATGTAGCATTGCGTAAGAGGCGTTCCCCCACAAAAGTTGCTATCTTGCACACCTGCCTATATCCCTAAAACACCTGCGCTACCCGTTATATTATGCATAGGCGTGGTTTGGGCATTACACCGGTTAAACCAATCAGTGTGCTAGGTGCCATTGCCTTTAGGAGCAGGCTGCGCTATCCCAAATCCTCAAACCGAAACCCGTGATGGAGAGAGGAAGGTCCCCACGTTTCTCCGAAGACGAAGTTAAATTGCTCGTGCAGGAGGTCAAATCCAGACTGGGGAGGATCTGTTTTTGTTAAGTTAATCATGAATTGCATTATTATTATTATTATTATTATTATTATTATTATTTGACATTAACATATTGTTTAATGTTTGGTATGTAATAAAAAAACCCAAAAAACATCAAGCCTACCCCTTTTGTGATGGAAACTTCAAAAAAAAATAAAAAAAAATAATGCGTTTCGCCATGCACTTTTAACTCCCTCTCCCGTCTGAAATGAAGCATAGAACAAAATCCCATTTTAAAAAAATAAATTAGGTCTATGCACTGGCACTCAGCGATTTAACTTTTTTTTTCCAGCGAGAGCGGCATTTCAAAACTCTTCAGCGAATGAAGGTAATTTTGGTGACAAGTACGTCGTTTCGCCCGTTTACATTTTCCAATCGGACAGCTGTCTATTTTTTATAGAAAGTTGCGTGACCGTGCGGCAAAAACAGGCGTGCGTACTTGTCGCCGACATTACCTTCATTCGCAAAAGAGTTCTGAAATGCCGCTCTCGCTGGAAAAAAAAATTACCGTTGCTGAGTGCCAGTGCATAAACCTATTTATAATTAAATTATTTTTCTGTACTGAATGTAGCCAATTATTTTGTCGCTGTTAGATCGCATGGGGAGAGAAGCCGTGTCTTCAATTGCCACTTGATTATTCTTGAATTGAAAAAACGTGTTAATAAAGGAAAACCATCTAGAATTAGCCAGGACTAATTGTAGTCAATAAAGGGATGGATATTTTCCCCCAAAATAATAAAATAAAAAAAAGCGGAAAAATGATTGATACAAAATACAAACAATATAGACTTACCTGAAAGGCCCAGGTAGCTGGTGCGCTGGCGGTACACGCGTTCTGTGCGTCTTCTATTATTTAACTGGCGATCAAGGCGATTTAGTAGCCTACTATCTCTGCCATTTTCTCAGGGGTTCAACTGAGGCTAAAGCAAGGTGGCTTTTTATAGGCGAGTTAATTCGGGAAGTGGAGCCGCATGTGCACGTCCACATGTGTCCCAAGTGGACGCGCATTGAAGCGGCCTGGGCGCGCTCTTGTAAAAGCCCAAATGGGTAGCGGGTGGTTTGAGGACCCGCTACACGCTTTCCCTAACGTGTGTGGTCAAGGTAGCAATTGTAGGGAAAGCGCATAAACACGCCCACGGGCACACCTCCAGGCACAAATAAGGGAGTCGGCAAAATGCATAGCGGGTAGTGTGGCCGCAAGATACCGTTTAGGGATAGTGGAAGCTGCTAAATAGTAGCAACGGGTAGGGCAGTGTGAAAGATAGAGCCCTAAATGTAAAAGCCTCATCAAAAATCAACCACAAAATTTCAAACCTTGAGTTCAAAGAGGGTATGATTTTTATTAGATCTTGGAAGAAAATGTGCACTGACCTCCTGTCTTTCAGCACAGAAATATAGCAAAGGTTCATTGTGTCTTCGTTGTGGTTTTTTTTCCTTGGCATGGTTCTTGGTGGACTCATAACTTGAATTTGAAAACAACTCGTAGGCTATGTTGTTTTTCCGTGAAAAAAAGCGCGTGGTCGGAAGTGGTGAAACGAAGGGAAGTAACTTTTAAGGCTGGCGTAGCACCAGTGATTTCCCCTGAGTAGGTTCCCCCCGTTGACTGAGCTGTGAGACTGCATCCACTATCGCGTATGGATAACTTTTTTTTTCCCGTGCAGCTGGGTAGTCCTGTGAGGATTTATTTATTTATTTTTTTTATTTGCTTATTTTGAAAGTACATGCGCGGGGGGGTTTCCGGAACCCAGGAAACCCGCCCCCCCCCCCCTCCCAAATCCGGCCCTGTCGTTACTTCCAGCTTGTGGCTCCAAGCGCTTGATCGACGCAACTGCTTCAGGTTTGAGAAGCAGCTGAAACGCTTATCCTGTGTCGAATTATCCTTTATTAACAAAGCTGTCTTTGGTGAAATGCTGAGCACAATCAGCTAACATTCCCTTTGGCCGTGGCTGTTTGCTGCCAGCAAACAAAAAAAGCTACCCACTGATTTCTGGTGGCATCGTCTTTTGAAAGAAAAACAGTTGTTTTTCTTCGCGTCCAAAAGTAAACAGACAAGCAGCTTTGGGAGAGATACTGACAAAATTGCACCTCAAATGATCTGCGGTTCTTTTTTTTTTTTTTTTGTATTTCAAAAAGTGTAGATGCTACTAAGGCATAGTATGATCTGCCGTTGTTAGTGCCTGCTAGAATAGTTTCCGGTGTGGGCAGGTCCAGCGCCGCGGTTGGCTCTGGCTAGGTCTGTACTAATTGGATGGCACAACCTGACGTCAGGTTTTGCCCAGATCTCGTGAAGATCTCGGGATGAGCTGTTCAGAGAGGAAATCACGCTGACGAAATCACGTTCTTGGATTACGGCAAAACCCCTGTATCTTATGTTTAGAAACTTTTCAGAGTTTGAGCATGGACAACCAACATTATAACATTACTAATATGTATTAAAAGAAGGATCAGCATAATAGGTCCCCTTTAAGTCCTAAGATTCCAACTGTGGTCGAAACAAAAACAAGCATACACAGTGGGGCGCCAGGACCGAGTTTGAGAACCACTCATTTAATGTATGTGTGTGTGTGTGTGTGTGTGTGTGTGTGTGTGCGTGTGTTTGGGTGTGCAGGACTCGAATTTCATGACCTGTTTGCCGTGCTGCCCACCCATAAAAGCCCCAGTTCACGGCAGTAGAATGCCGTGCCCTTTCCCCGCATTGCCGTAAGTGCCCCTCAGCCAAAACACCTACCCAAAATAAATCGCACAGCATTTCCTGTTTTTACAACGGTCTTTTTCGCCCTTTTCTTGCGATCATGGGCGCAGCCATATTGCTGCCAGTCTCGTGCACTTGAAAGCATATGTTGAAAGGAGAATTGTAAAGCGAGCGGAATATCGTTTGCGCAGGACTGATAAGGAACCGCCACCAGCCAATCCGATCCAGGGAAACAAGGTCCCAGGTCAGGTTATTGAATAATTTATGTATCGCCTCTATTTTTAACTCCGATCATGATGCCAACAGGTGAAAGGAACAAAAAAAGAAAAAAATGCAGAATTACAGTCGGCAGCCGCAAAGTGTGACAAATTGACGAAGTTATGGAGGTACTGAAATTCTATTAGGTTGCGTATTGTGTGTTGATAAAGCTTGGGAAGTGGTCTTTATGGCCAGTATCTAGCATAGAGATAGATAATAGAACCAGAGAGAACGAGGAAGTACCTTTGCTTCAGCCAGTTAGCATGTAAGCTTCCTGCTTCCGTGTTTCCCACTGGAGCCAATTTTGTGGCCAAAGATGCGGCAGCTCCATAGACACCAATTGAAAAGTGCACATTTTTTTCTTGCCAAATAAAGCGAAAACAAAAGAAAATGTATTCGGTAATCCTTCGTTATTTTGTTCTTTGACGCAACTGTTCGATGTTTTCAAGAGGGCCTGTAAAATAAGAACTGATACTTAGAGCTTTATGACAGCTCGTGCACGAGTTTGGTTGTCCAGCTGTTGCTCTGATGCAGCAGTTCAACGAAAAGAGAGAAAAGTGCGTGCATGTTCCGGATTCACAGTGTTGCTCGTCATTTCCCCTCGAAAACATTCGCCAATCCGCACAGACGACTCACTTTCTTGGCCATTTGTGCTGTGTAATCAGATTGGCAATGGTGCTGCTGTGCCCCCAAGGTAGCGGCAGACTTTGCTGTGGTGCCCCTTATATGGAGGCGCTTTTGCCGTAGTGCCCTTATATTTTCAGCATGGACCACAGCAACTTTTGCCGTGCCCCTTATCACCTGTAGGTCAATGCCTGGGTGTGTGTGTGTGTGTGTGTGTCTTCTCCTCAAGATGGTTGGTTTTGTGTGTGTGTGTGTGTGTGTGTGTGTGTGTGTTGTTTCTCCACTGGCTGTTTCAGATCGTTTCTCAATGGAAAGAGTCTGGGGCTGGTGAATAATAGTTTAGTTTAATGCAGATGAGTTCAAAACAAGTGAAGCAAATTAATAGAAGCAAGAGGATGGAGGATAGAGTGTTAAATCTCTCCTGTGTGCCAAAACTATGATACCCATTCAGGCCCATCCCAGGAAGGGGGCGGGGCTACTGCTCTGGGGTCACCTGACATGATGATGACTCACAGCCCTCCCCTTTACCACTTTTCTTTTTCTGCATGGCGTATTGGGTCTGCTATGGTGTTAATTTGTTAATTAACAGTAAAATTTTAATGCAACTCAAAGAATTCTAATACAGGTTCCTTAACTAGAGTGCACTTGGAGAGTGTATATTTCTGCCTGCAGGTTTAATACACAAACACTTATAATCAGCTGCATCCTATTCATACAGTTTAACTGAGTCCATTATTTCTAGCCTCACAGCATGGGTTGGTGCAATCTGTGTGTGTGTGTGTGTGTGTCTGTCTGTGTTTCTCCACAGGCTGGGTTGGTGGAATCTGTGTGTGTGTGTTTCTGCACAGGCTGGATTGGTGTAATGTGTGTGTGTTTTTCCATAGGCTGGGTCGGTGTAATCTATGTATGTGTGTGTTTGTGTGTGTGTTTCTCCACAGGCTGGGTCGGTGTAATCTGTGTGTGTTTTTCCATAGGCTGTGTTGGTGTAATCTATGTGTGTGTGTGTGTGTGTGTGTGTGTGTGTGTGTGTGTGTGTGTGTTTCTGCACAGGCTGGGTTGGTGTAATCTATGTGTGTGTGCGTGTGTTCCTCCACAGGCTGGGTTGGTGTAATCTGTGTGTGTTTCTCCACAGGCTGGGTTGGTGTAATCTGTCTGTCTGTGTGTGTGTGTGTGTTTTTCTCCACAGGCTGGGTTGGTGTAATCTGTGTTTGTGTGTGTGTGTGTGTGTGTGTTTCTCCATAGGCTGGGTTGGTGTAATCTGTGTGTGTTTCTCCACAGGCTGGGTTGGTGTAATCTGTGTGTGTGTGTGTGTGCGTGTGTGTTTCTCCATAGGCTGGGTTGGTGTAATCTGTGTGTGTTTCTCCACAGGCTGGGTTGGTGTAATCTGTCTGTGTGTGTGTGTGTGTGTGTGTGTGTGTGTGTGTGTGTGTTTTCTCCACAGGCTGGGTTGGTGTAATCTGTGTTTGTGTGTGTGTGTGTGTGTGTGTGTGTGCGTGTGTGTTTCTCCATAGGCTGGGTTGGTGTAATCTGTGTGTGTTTCTCCACAGGCTGGGTTGGTGTAATGTGTGTGTGTGTGTGTGTGTGTGTGTGTGTGTGTGTTTCTCCACAGGCTGGGTTGGTGTAATCTGTGTTTGTGTGTGTGTGTGTGTGTGTGTGTGTGTGTTTCTCCACAGGCTGGGTTGGTGTAATCTGTGTGTGTGTTTCTGCACAGGCTGGGTTGGTGTAATCTCACAGAGGGCTGCTGTGACGTTCTGGCCTCAGTCCTGCGTTCTCCTCACTCAGAGCTGAGAGATCTGGAGCTCAGAGACAATGAGCTGCAGGATTCAGGAGTGAGAGCGCTCTCTGCTGGACTGGAGGACCCTCACTGTAAACTGCAGAGACTGGGGTGAGTCCAGGCATTTTCTTTCATTAGGGAGATAGAGATCCTCATTCTTGCTCAGTTATCACCTGTATCTGGCTGTTATGAACCAGACCAGGGAGGCACACAGATCAGGTGAAAGTGTCACTCAGGTGTTTATTAGAAGAGTCGCTTCACAGCAGATGTTACAGGAGAGTCCGTCTGATGCAGGTGGAAAAGGGGTCTTAGATGCACAGGAAACAGTAACAGTAAACAGGGGCAATTTAAAGGTGAGATCAGAGCTGATCTGAGGTCAGTCTGAGGTTTATAGTGTATGGTGCCCTGCTGCAGGGCTCGGCATTAATGCTTCTCCGCTTGTCCGGGACAACTAGATTTTATTGTTGGACAAGCAGAAGAGAAATTTACTTGCCCCACCAGACAAGTTAAAAGTTGCTGAAAAAAATCCAGTGTCTTCAAGTTATGTGGCCTGAAATTCACTAAATACATTCATGATACCAATTTGAAACAAAAACGTTTTTCCGCACGACACGTCTAACCAGCGTCCAACTCGAATGCTTTGATTGACCGATCAGATACACAGACACGGACACGCGCGCACACGTAGACAGTAGGAATCGCTTACACCACAGGAGCAGCGGCGTTTCTCAAGGCTCCACAACCTGGGCAGCTCCAGGGAAAGCCCCAAGAAAAACAGCAACTGCACCTGAGCGACGTGAAACTTGGTCTGTGCGATGAGTGAAAAATGAACTGTAATAGCACTGGTGCGAAGAGAGACAGAGTGAGTGAGACGTGAATTAATGCCACCTCGCTGCAGCAACGATAGTTAAGCTGCTTGTTTCATTTATCGTAGTAATATATTTTAGTTTGTGTATATTTAGTACTTCGTATTGTTTGTATTTAGTGACATCGCCAGTGCTTTGTTCATTACTTACCAAACTCAGAAGTTGACGAAGACATTCGCAGGTTTATGAAACGTTTCCAAGGTAACAGTGCAGGACTGTGAGTAATGTAGTACTTCTCTATGACATGTATAAAACTTTTTTTCAAAACAAGGTTGATTTAATGGCGACTTGTAGAGTCTACAGGAACAGATGTCATTGTCGTACAGTCTCCTAGCCCGTGGCTAGTCTGCCTTCCATGTTTATGACATTATTGCTGATAATTTTAATCCCAGTCACTGAATATCATTGGGATTTCACCTCCTGAACCTCACTGCCCAGGTCTGTCAGTCTACAAATTGGTAGTTGAATTATTAGGCTAAGTAATTTAAATTTTAAATGACTCATGCAGAGGCAGCAACCCAAACATGCCAATTTTTACTGTGTATTTAGGTCTACAGTCACCTGTGCACTAAGGATTGGTTGGAGAAAGGTGTTTCATTAATTTTCTGATGTTAATTGCATCATGTGGAGAAATAACTTAATTAAAATATAAGCCCTTCATTCAAAATGTAATTTAATAATAAATATTTTTATTGGTTAACTTTAGTTAAATACCATTGGAAAAGTTTTCAACTGCTATCTGTTGACATATTGTTTAGTTATTGGAGTCAAGCTTACTGATAAATATCTACTCCTTCGAGATAATTTGTTTTACAACTCATAAACATACACTAATGCATTTGGCAAACATTTAATATATTTCAGTACCAATCTTAGCTCCATGTAAAGCAAATAAAAATGTTTCCCAGATAATGTTTGCCACATTTTAATAACCACTGATTTGTTAGGTTGGAGTTATACTGACTGAAACACTTCATTAACCACAGTTTTAAATCTTGGAAAATGTTTATGTAACAAAATTTTAAAACACCTCAATAGTCACCTACTGTATATCATTCCAATAATATTCCAGCTCATCTTCCTTGGTCAAAGGGACAAGAGCCTTTAGACACGACACTCTGCTGTCCCATAGGGCAGCAAACAAGAGCCATCAGGAGATGGCATATCCCCCCGGCCCCACATATTGAAAGAATGAAAACTCCACCTGCTCCGGAAACAAACAATACCCCCTAAAATTCTAAGTTCAAAATTTTTCCATGGAAACCAGAAAAAATACAAAATTCATCAACTTCGGATGAGCAAAAGGCCCCACTTCAGGTGGATTAATGTGCACACCAAGTTTTGTTAGAAAATATTGAACGGTTTTCAAGTTATGCTCCAGAAACGAAATGTCCACAGACAGGCGGGTGGACGGAAAAACGAACAACCGCACCCATGACTATGTCCCCCTGTATTAAACGCTGGGGGATAATAATAACAAACAGACAGACGGACAGGCCAAAAACAATATGCCCCCGAATCTTTGATTCTGAGGGCATAAAAAGTACATTTTTGTTAATTTTACCCAGACAAGTGACTTTTGAGCTTGGACAAGTGAAAGGTAAACTTACTTGTCCAAAGGACAAGTGCCTCAGAAAGTTAATGTCAAGCCCTGCCTACTGTCACCTGCCCTTTCAGGGATCACTAATCCATATGTAAATATTAAAAAATCAAAACACAAGACTTGATACAATGGTTTTCAGGAGTGAGGTTTCTTGTCCATGAGTCGCTCGGCTTTTAATTACAGGATTTTATCAGCGCAGACATTTTTTTTACTTTGACTCTGAATTGTCAGAAATGGGAGGAGGGGTGGGGTTCCATAGCTCCGCCCATGCCCTGCCCAGCTTTTCACATTTTTCTGCTTCAGAGGTGTTTAAATGGTCCAGAATTAATGATCATTATAATAATCATAATTCTGGATTTAGTCAGTTCAGTCAGGAAATAATGATTGTTTTTCTGACTTTGCTGCCTGTGGGATTATGATGTGACTAATTTCTCCTCAGAGAAAGTTGCTTCCAGATTGTTCTGACCCCTTAGGCCAGTGCATCCCAAACTCGGCCCCGGGGACCCCCTGTGTGTCCTGGTTTTTGTTCTAAACACGGTTGCAATCCCAGAATTGTAATGAATTGTTAAGTTTTCTTATTTACTTGCTGTTACTGTTTCGAGAGATGATTTGACCTGTTAAAGTGGAATAGAAACACTGACATTTATGCCTGTATCAATAGTTAGACAGTAAAACACTTAAGTCTTGGTCTTCCTATCAGTCTTCTCGATTGGTGAAAGAAGAACGAGGTTTTCAAAATACCTGCCACTGCGAGCTGTAATCCGCCAGTGGTTTCCTCGGGTGGACGTTCATGTCCGAGAGGTAACTGATTGGAGAGCCTGTCCCTGTAGTGATTGGAGACCCATGATTTCTGTTCAGTGCGTCCATGTATGGCGCTATTTTCACTTCAGTGTATCACATAAGAACTTATTCACTCCGGGCCAGGACTGTATATAAAAATAGACAACGTATCTCTATTTACTCCCAATGATCAAATATGGGAGCCAAAATATCCCAGATACAGATGCAGCAATTTTGCACATTTGGAGCCAGAGTCTGCGCAGTAGTGATTGGGGGTTGAGCCGCGGTATCGAGATCCCGCCCATATACCCACCCGAACACCCTCCCTGAATATTTGACCTAGCCGGGCTGCTGTGCTATTAACGTAACATTAAGTGCCTGTAAAGTCCAAGTGAACAGCAACGGCAGCTTTTCAATTCATGGGCTCGTTAATGAGGTCTCTGAGTCAATAGACCCCGCTGCCATCTGTTTCGCAGTCTATGTCCTACTTAACTCACCAGCATTGTCTTGTCACTGAATCTTCCTTAACAAGCCAGCTAGGTAGCTTACTTCACTAGCTAACACAGGCAACAGATTTTTGCAATTTCTTAACCATATAGTCGCAGTTAGTATTCTTAACTCTAATTTACCCCATTTTGCGAGTGGCGAGCATTTTAACGCCGACTTTCGTTGAATTTTCTTTATCACATTCCACTGGTAAAGTTGCATTTCATATGAGCATGTCATTAGCCGAGTAATTAGTCGAACGTTTCTTCAAGTTAGAACAGTAGTTCGAATTTTGAATAAAAATGAAAAGCCTTTTAAGCACGTAGTCGGCTAAATGTATTTAAGTTGCACATCTTAAGAGCCATTCCATGAGAGATTGGCATTCAATGCATAGTTGACCCCCCTGGAATTGAATGAAACTTGGCACATAGGTACATATGGGTGTTTCACAGAAAAAGCCAAATTTTTAGGTCCAATACTCACTTTACTTGCCGGTGGCACCACCTGGAAGCCACTAAAGTGTCTCAGTTTTGCTGTTGACACCACATTTAATGACTCAAGGGTACACAGCACCAAATATGTTTTACTTTTTTCATGACCTCTGATACTTCAAGTCCATTTAGACATCAGCACCACATCAGCGCCATGCTGGGTAACGACCTTGTCGAGCCAGAATTATTTGAGAAATAACAATAAAAATTGAAAATAGGAATGAAAGTAAAATAATACCCCAGATTTATACCAATCTAGAATGCTTTATTATGGGTTTACTCACAACAAGACTATTGTTTTCAGTGAATAGGACCTTGGTATCTTGCTGTGTTTGTGCAATGGACAGCCAGAAAGATGGTCGAAATTGATTTTTGGTGCATGTTTGCGGAATATTTTCTCAGTAACCCAGATATGGACTGTTGCAGTAAATGCTGTTTGCTGTGCTTTTGGAACTCTATTTTCAGAAATACCAAACATTTCTTTGGTAGTATCTACACTTTCTAGCGAGACGGAGCCAAAGTTAGGGAAAACTCAAAATGGACCTGAAATTCTCTGGATACATAGTCCCTTTGGGGTACATTACAGCATTAGTGAAATCTCAATGGTAGTATTTTCAGCGTAGATGAGATTCAACATCAAAAGTCGGAAAATTTAGCCCCCAGGGGGCGCTTTAGGCTGTATGCAAATTCTGGCTATCCCCAGCAATGTAGCACAGAATTTTTTTTTTTTTTTTTTTGAATTGTGATACACAGCTAGTTTTCTCAGAAAATGAAGAGTTTGGTTTGGTACAATGCTTGGTAGATAGCTTTCTGACAAAACGATGGGGAGGATTGTTGGTAGGCCTCAGGGAGAACCAAAACAGGCACAAAGTGTTCGCAAACAGATCCGCCACTGGTCGACCGAACAGGCTCCAAATTTGTTCGGTAGTCACCGGGGAGAGGCTCCAATCCTCCTCAGGCAGGGCTCCCCTGGACAGCCCGTCCGCCCGACTGTTGAGGAAGCCAGGAACGTACCGGGCTCTCAGGGAGCAGAGATGACGATCCGCCCAGGTTAGGATGGAAGCAGCCATCTTGTGTAGGGCCACTGACCTGACCCCCCCCACCTGTTGAGATAGGCAACCACAGTTGCGTTGTCCGATCTCACAAAGACGTGCCTCCCTTCCAGCTGTGGGGCAAATTGGTGCAACACATTCTGAACTGCCATGAGTTCCAGTAGGTTGGTATGGCGTCTCGGCCCCTGCCACGTACCTGCGACAGAAGCAGGGCCGCAAGTCCCGACCCATCCTGTGAGGGAGGCAATGGGCTGCAGCCATCATTCCCAGCAGTGACATGACTGCCATCGCCGGCACCGAGACTGCGTCCAGTATTCTTTGGGCTCGACACAGGATCGCTTCTGGTCTGTTCCCTGACAGACGTGCGGTCATGGATTGAGAGTCCAATAGCAGCCCTAGATACAGCACTGTCTGGCTGGGCTGCGGGATACTCTTGTCACTGTTGATAGCAAAGCCCAGTTGAGAAATGTGTTGCATCACCAGCATAGTATGGGCGGCTGCCATCTACCTGGAAGGGGCAAGGATCAGCTAATCGTCCAGATAGGTCAGGATCCGTATCCCTTTCCGCCAAAGTGGCACTAGCATTGTCTCCACACATTTGGAGAACGTCCGAGGCGCCAGGGAATATCCAAATGGGAGGCAGCAAAACTGAAAACTCTGATCTTCCAGCACAAAACGAAGAAATTTCTGATGGCGCGGAAGAATTGGGACATGGAAATAGGCGTCCGTCAGATCTATTGAATGGTCTGCGCGCAATATGTGTATTCAGCTCGCGGAGATCCAGAATGGGTCTCAGTCCTCCTGATTTTTTGGGGATCAGAAAATAAGGGGAATAAAACCCCGCTCGAGCTTCCGATTGGGGAACCAGCGCTATGGCCCCTTTTCGAAGAAGCAAGTCCACTTCTTTCCTCAAAACCGCCCTTACCGCGGAATTGGGGAGCACCGTCCGAAGAACGCCTCTTAATATGGGAGGAGGGCAACGAAACTTCAATGCATATCCCCGCTGCAGTGTTCTGTCCAGCCAGACTGGGATGGGGGTGCACAAATTCACCCAAAACTGATAATGGTTCGTGAGTGGCGAGGGAGTTGGTTCTATGGTATCCAATAGCCTGGGCCCTCCCGCGACACCCCTCCCCCTGAGGGCGCAGTCGACCGGGGAGCCCCGCCCGAAAGGGCTGAGAAGACGGTAGCAGCAACGTTTCCACTGCATCCCTGAGCACATCACCTGGTGACTCACTCACCATGGACGGCGGGGCACAGCAATTTCTGAGTTAAGCGAGAGCCCTTCCAGATGCTCAACTTCAGAAACATTAATGTCCGGAAATACAGCGGCCTGTGGAGCAGAAGGAGTGAAAACCATCTTCACAGGTTCATAAGTACAGGCACAAGTATTACACTTGTGTAAACACCCCGCCCCTTGCCTCCGGGGTGTACAGTGAACGTTGTGTGACACCTCAAGAGCCCTGGAGCCAAAATGGCGGACAGCTCCACTTCCGCGCAACCCGGAAGAAGATGGAGCATGCTGAGGTGTATTAACCACACCGCTGGAGCCAGTCCAGCTTGCAGTGTTAGGAAGCTGCTGGCAATCTGCCTCAGTTCGTGAACGTTTCCTCACTGGTGGCGCACCAGGACGAAATGAGTGAGCCGAATCGAGGAATTTGGAGTGAACCAACCCGCCACTGTATGACGGGAGCGTATCACGGTCAGAATTCAGACTAGCCACATTGTTTGACCGTGTGCTACCCCCGCGGGTAGAACAACGCAAACCCTGCCGGCGGTTAGCTAGCCAGTGTTTAATAAACAGGCTATTAGCCGGTGAAGAGCCAATTTGTGGATCTGTGTTGAGTGGAAATGATGATGAACACATGAGCCTCACACTCTGTGTCCCTCATATTAACCCCGTCAGCGGAAGGGAGAGCCACTCTGCTTCCTCCGGTAGGGTGTCCCAAATGACCATGACTGCTAAAACCTGAAACAGCCAGTGTGTCATTTTGTGTAGTGCGAGAAAATAACGACCCTGAGGCCATATGCACATAACGCCTTTTATTATAAAACTTCCCAGAAGCAGAGCGACCAGAAGCTGCACCCCTGGTGCGGCTCTGGACGGCATGGCTCCGGATTCGGCTGGCTAGAGCCAGCAGACGACCGGTACTCTGACGACCTGCGACGGCGGCAGATTGGCGGAGGTTGGGCAAACCGAGGCCTGTGGGACGGCTGCTGAGGGTGAAGGTGGGACCCCAGCCGCTCGGACGCCTTGCGGGCTGACTCCAGGCAGTCGACCATCGTTTGAATGTTGGGCCCAAACAGCGAGGCAGCGGAGATAGGTGCGTTGATGAGCGCCCGCTTCTCCCGTTCTTTTAGGGAAGAGAGCCCCAGCCAGAGATGGCGGTGCCTCACCTGAGCGGCGCACATACTTCGGCCCCCAACGATGGCGAACGCCTGTGACATGCAAAAAATCGCAGCTCCTGTTGTCTGCATTTCCAGGATCTTGTCTGGGGACAGCTCCACCTTCTGGTGCGCCAGTCGATCCATGGAGCCGGCAAGGAAGGCCATGTTACTAGCTAGCGCAACCCCCTGAGCCGCACTAGCATAGCAGGCTCGTTGTCATCCTGTCCCTCTCGGACAGGAGCAGCGGCCGACCGCCTGGCCACTTGGAGGCGGAGGGGAGGAGAGACAATCTCACCGCATCTTAAATCGCTGGCACGCCCTTATCCCATTCCTAGCCCTCTGGTGGAGTAGGGCGCATAGGACATCGCTGGGGATTTGGCCGCCATCGAGTTCTTCCATTCCCGCTGGGCGTACCCAAAGATGGATGGCATTTTCGGACACACTACCCGGGGCTGCGGTCTTGACTTCGGCTGGGCCAGCAGGCCGATGTTGAAGTCGTCCACCTGAGCATGGGAGGGAGGCTGCAGAGGCAGGGACATCTCTATCCGCTCTGCCGCTGACTGGAATAACCCGGGTAGGTCGTCAAGAGGTTAACGGTGTTCCGGGGGAGGCTACTCAACCCGGAACAGGGCCGCTGGGTCTTCCTCATAAATACGACAGTCGTCTTCTTCGTCATACTCGTCCCAGGGCTTTGAACGGACCGCCACCGCCAGCTCCCGGGCTGGCCCCGAGCCAGCCTGGAGAGTGCGTGCGGCCCGCACAAACTGTTGCCGCCGCTCACGCTCCTACCGGGGGAGCGCTGCACAGGCGGCACAGGAAGTAGCCTCTGCCTGGTGCCGCCAGCCCAGACAGATGAAGCAGTCATCATGCTGGTCCTCGGACGCCATTGGGGAGGCACACTGGAGACAAACTTTATCCATGTTGTTCCTTTCGCGACACTAGAGAGTGACTGAATTCGCGAGTCCAAACTTTCACAAGGCTGAGTGAAAAAGGGGAGACGAGCATTGGCAGCACCGAGGCTTTATAGGAGGTGAGTGCAGCTCCTCCCTCCTACGGAGCAGGTGAGTTCAATTCTCTTTCTCAGGCACCAAGGCGGGGCCTCGGAGGGGTAAACCAGTAGCGAAGCCCGTGAGAGAGCGGAGCACGTACGACATAGAACCTTGGGGCTCCTGCTGAGCGTTAGGCTGCAAGCTTACTGAATCATTTAACATTACTGTGGTTTACAAAACCAAGCCCCAGTGATTTCAATCCGTTACGAGAAACGCTGAAGGAATCAGCTAGCAGGGATCTGAAGTTGATCCCCTGGGTAAGCAGAATTCATGCTTTGAAGGCATTAGTTATCCAGCTAAGTAACTTGCAACTGTGTTCATCTTAAAACTCGGAGGTAATGACTGCAGAACAGGAAAGCTAAACGAGCCAGTGACTACTACGCCACCGGATTTATATAGCTGAATTAAGTTCAAGTACAGAAGAATGACATGTTATGACAGATCAGGCCCATGCAGAGACCTCTAAAGGGGCAGGCGCTCAAAGTGAAAAAAAGGCACATACTACTGGGGCGTATTGCGGTGTACTGACCAGTATCAGACACAGTTTAATGTGTTATTATATATTACTAAGTATTAGGCATGGAGATAAGTGATTTTAATCTAATTTAAGAAAAAATATAAAACAAACAACCATAATAATGAGGGGAAAGACTGGGGAGGGTCATGATGGAAAGAAAAAATAAAAATAGGGGAGCACAATATATAATATTTTAGTTTACTGTAATAAACCCCTAATAAAAATGAATGACAGAATGATATTCTGGTTTGCTGTACTTACAGTGCAGGTGAAGTAGATACCTTTCTAAATGGCTCATCTAGAACAGCACGTGCAGCAAACTCCAACATGGAACGGCAGACATTTATAAGAACATAAGAGAGAGGTTACCTTAGTGTTTTTCACCCATAAGGCCACACTGACATTCCTAATACGCACTTCATTGACCTCCACACTTTATGGTTTAAACTTTATTTGTGTGTTTTAAGTACCTATATACAATACCTTCTTTCCCTCTGCTCTTTTTCTCCTCCCTTTTCTATTCTCTCTTCCTGCTTCATTGTCTTCTTTTACTCTATTTGCAATAATACTTCTGAGTTCTGAACTTTTCCCCTCTTCCTAAAAATTTTGCATTTGAAGTCTTATTTCAGTGTCTTTATCTTCTCTACCCTTTTTCTTAATTTCTTCACGAAAAGCTTGTCTGTCATTTTTTTATTGAATTGTTTATTATCCATCCTCTTCTTTCCTCATAAGTGAATCATTTTTTCTTCTCTTTTTTAATAACCTTTTCTTAATGCTTGGAGGATTAAATGTATGAAACTCTATGTGCTGCTGCTTCTGTTCTGCTCTTTTTCACAACAGCAGTTTTCTGTTGGTCATGTCCCGAAATATGTCAATGACCTCACATTGGTTAATGGGCACATCTCTTTCAATTGCCAGTAACAGAAGGTCCGACAACCTGTCTTCCTTGCAAAGGCTGCGAAGCTTTGTTTTGACCATCTTTAGCTTAGAGAATGAACGTTCCACAGTTGCTGTTGACACTGGAAGAGTACCATATATCTTTATAAGTTGCGTCATGTTTGGAAAAATAAGATTTGCATTGTTTTGTTTGATAACAGAGAGTATAGAGGACACACTGAAGGATGCAAAGCCAAAATATTAACTGTGAAAAACCTTAAGCTCTGTTTGAAATTTGTCTTGGTCATCAGTGCTGTAGAACTGGCAGAGCTTCTTCAGAGCATGAAGTGCCTCAGTAGGAACGGTTTCTGTTTTCCAGTTCTCAGGAGCAGTTAAGCAGTGAAGAGCATTCAAAATTTCCCACGTGGCATTGCCTCCTTTAAACCGTTTCTGAAGCTCCTGTGCCAAGGTGTCCACAAAAACATAATAGACTTTAGCACGGTAAAAGTCTTGCAAGGAAGGGAAAACATGATCAGCAGTTGCAGATGTGGCAACAAGCTGAAACTTCTCTGGCTCTTTCCTCCTCCTTCCTTGTCCAGGGATCTCTTGTGGGGGGTCTAGGCCCACCAATGCAGCCTTCTCTACTGCAATGGTTCTCAACTGGTGGGTCGCGATCCAAAAGTGGGTTGCGGACCCGTTCTGAGTGGGTCGCGGACAGCTGGTTAAAAAATAAATTAATGAGCACTCAGAGAGCGCAGCACCTCTGCCACGCCAAGGCAACTCTGTGCAGGAGTTATTTCTACTTGGCTGATGTAGGGTATTGCTGCATTTTACCACCAGGTGGTGACAAAACCCAAAAGCATGGCGATTGGAAATCCGGCCCATTGGAAAGACTTGAAATCTTGAACTTTGGCGTATATCTCAGCCTTCTTTGGCCTAGATATGCTATTTAATCACTTGTTCCTCTTGTGCTACTCTGACATCCTGCAAAGTTTGGTAAAAATCTATGGGGCCATTTTTGAGATATCCTGCTAACGGACAAGCAAACAAACCAACCAACGCCAGCAAAAACATACACCTCCTTGGCAATAAATAATAATAATAAGGTGAATAATGTTTAATGTGCGTCTGACCCTGGAGCCATGGCAACCATCATTTGATTGTCATTCACTTTAAGTGTCGTGTTGAGGTTCTACAGAGTCGAGGGGTAGTTGAGCGGAAGAGGAAGAAGCAACCAGAGTTGAGCTCACAAGTGACCATAGGAGTTTGAACTTGAAGCGCGAGTTTGTGTGAAATGGAGGTTTTTTTTTGCGTATTCGAGATGTATCATAATACATCTGGCCTGTGGTGGGCAGTAATACGCTGAGTGTATAATGCAGAGCGATTCATGGACGCAAAATATTTAGTTTTGTGGCCTTATTTATGTTGTGCAGTTTTGATAATTTTATTTTACTCACTTTTATACGTGCAGTTGTCATGTTCCTCCTCAGTTTGTGCTCTGAATGCAGAAATATTCATAGAAGTTAAATATTTAGTTTTGTGGCCTTATTTTGTGCAGTTTTGGTATTTTATTGCATTTTATTCACTAATGCAGTTTTCATGTTCCTCATTTTCTTAATGTGCTCTGAAATGCGCTTTGCACATATAAAAAAAAGTGTATGTATGTTTAAAAAGATTGCGTATGTGTTTTCAAAGGCTGTTCTTTTTTTTTTTTTAAGATTTTTTTTGGGAATTTTTCCTTTATTTGACAGTTATACAGTGTAGAGAGACAGGAAAGTTGGGGAGAAGAATGGGGGAAGACATGCAGCAAATGACCTGAGCCGAAATCGAACCCAGGTCGCTGCGGGAAGGACACAGCCTTTATGGTACGCGCATTTAGACCAATGAGCCACCGGGGCGCCCCTCAAAGGCTGTTTTTGAAAAATATATTTGCTTGGTTTTGATTCAATAAAAGTGGGTCGCGACGTAATGACCATGGGAAAATGTGGGTCCCAATGTGAGACCAGTTGAGAACCCCTGCCCTCGAGTACTCGTAATCGTTCAAAGTCCAAAACAGGGTCCTTATTTAGCTCATACTGCCATCCTCAAAAAACCCCATTTGTAGTCCATTGTAGTCTCTGCCTGAAACGCCTCATTGGGGTGGGTCTTCCGCTATGGCCCCCACTCCCCATGTGCCCACTTTCTTCTGACTGGCCAGCTCTGTGGAGGGCGGAGTTGGGCGGGACGAGGCTGCAGAACGCAGGTTTCTGGGTCCGCCTCCCCAGAGTGAAACGTGAGACACGTCTGCCATCTGATAAGGAGGCGGCGGGCAAATTCCGCAATCTAACACTATACTTGAATATAGATCTAATGAAATGAACTTGTTCTGATAAACGCAGTGGCGAAAGTGGAGGACACAGTGCGAAAGTCTGGCAGCTCAAGTTAAAATTTGCTATCGGCTACAGTTTGCTACAGCAACAGTGGTGAGTACGGTGGTTTTTCTACTCTATAGCTAGGATGCAGGGAAAGCTGGAATCCACTACATACAGACACATTTGTAGAATGGGTCGATATACCCACGTGTAGACCGGAGACCGTAGAAATCCAGTGGGTCTGAGTTTAGAGGGAAACATAGATAGTGAGGAGCAGCTGAATGTGGATCAACAGCTTATTGACTGCTTCGGTATTATGAGGACCTGCTGGTTCGAGTGCATAACTGTGGTGTGTTGTTAGTGTGGAGAAACGAACAGCTTCTGCGCTGGTATATGACGGAGGGGCGAAAGCTCCAGGCTAGGGATGTAACGGTATGAAAATTTAACCTCACGGTTATTGTGACCAAAATTATCACGGTTTTCGGTATTATCGCAGTATTTTTAAAAATGTGTTCAATATGTTCAGAAAGCACCGATAGGCCTACACAAACTGAAATAGTTTTTAAAAATGTAACGGTGTTTATTATATTTCAAAAATATAGGCAAAACCTTATCAAAAGTGCAACTCTTTGCATCAAAGGAACAAGGGTTCAGCATGTAAACAGCTTATTTGTCAGGAACATTTCCAGTAGTGTAGGTTTATATTATACAAATCCAAACATTCAAGCTAAGACATAATGAACAATACGTAAACAAATCTAAGAAACACCACTTATTATATACTTGTTTTCTTCATCATCAAAATTAAAATGTAGACCTGTACACATGAGCACTTTAAAGTAAACCTTAAAAGAATAAGACAAAAAAGGCATTATGCATTTAAAATAGCCACTATAAACAAATTACAAAAATAACTACTACAATCATATGTCATCAAATCCAAATGTTCAAGTGTTGATGACATTAAAATAAAAAAAAAATATGTAAACAAATCAGTGGAACAGAACTGATTGTATACTTATTCTCTCCATCATCAACAAATAAGATGCTGCTGATCTAGCATCATGAATTATTATTATCATTAGGCTACCATTCATATCAATGTACATACGATTTCACCTATAGCTGTTTTTGTTGCAAAATCAAAGGAAAATGATTGGCTAGAAATTCATAATCTTACAGGGCAAATAATCATGTTTCGTGTTTTCAAAGACACTCGGCTCAGACCGTGTGACTTAGTAAATTAAAGTTATCCAACTTCGCTAGAATCAAACCATTTACTGACCTTGGACAAATACAAATGGACGTGCTACTGTGCGAATAATGTTTCGGCCCATCCTTATTGGCACAGCTGCTAAGTAGCTGCTCATAAGGAGCGGCAGTGCGAATAAAATAACTTGACCCACTATTTGCACAGCGGCTGTGCGAATAAAACAACTGCACAGGGACGCGGCTACGGCTTATTTACACACAGCGGCTGTGCGAATAGCCCTCGAATACAAATTATGCAATCTTTTAGAAATCAAGAAATGCATGCAATGCAATAAAATACTGTAATCTACCACTGTTTAATAAGCGCGCAAGTGGGCATCCGTCTAGCTCTTAGGCTAAGGTTAAGAAAAGTATCCAGCAGCTAGCGCCACACTGCACCACTGAGCTTAAAATGTGGATTTTAGGTAGAATGCTTCTGGTACCGTGTCATTCATTTCAGCAAATGTTTATGACATTGCTGATTAGTAGTGTTAACCGTTGTCATAGTAAACAAATCTGCTAGCGCGATTTAGCTGATCTAGCTGCTAGCTCGTATTTGGTTGATTCCAACATCCATTTAATGATATATCAGGGCTTCCGCCAAAATATTTTTCAGAGGGGGATTTCCCCCTTTCCAACTTTTTTTGAGGGGTATTTTCAATTTGTTGGGGGGGATTTTCAATTTGTCAGGGGGGATTTCAGTAGGCTATGTAACAGCTAGCTGTCACAACCATAAGAGACTGTAACAACTATTCATTTAGGATATTCAGATGAACTGAAACAAGACAAAATTTCTCACAAAAATAAAACATTTATTCAACAAAAGTAATTACTGCACTCAGTGACTGAGAGACCGTGTAAAATTTGAAAAATAAAAATACAAGTTACAACTGCCATTGACTATAATCAGATAATGGATATTACGCAACAGAATGGTATGCTTTAGAACAGGACTGGGCTTGACTAGATTCTCTGGTCAACAAACAAACCTGCAAAGACACTAAAAATAGCAGTGCTTTCGCTAAGCAGAGCGATTCTCGGTCGCTACGTATATCCGCATGGAACCTCTATGTGAAAAACGAAATTGACAAGAACGGAAGGCGACACTTTGGAAACCGTTATCATACACCCATAAATTAAAGACTGGCACTGACAGCATGAAAAAAAATCATTATCATACAAGCCATCTCCCCCATTATAAAAATTATTCACTTGATTTGAAGCGAGTCTGGTGATTAAACATTTTAATGAATAGACGAGAGGTGCAGACGGCGCAAACCTTGTCCCCAAGGCGAAAATATGTACAGCGCTGGGCAGGCTAGTGATTACCATGTCTGAAATTAGGGATGACGTTGGCCATGAAGATGTAGAACCACTGCCCTGATTGCGCTGCTGCGCAACGAAAGGGAAGATTCGAGATCATCTGCGGTCAACGGCAAGGCAGAAAACGTACTCAGTGATTGGCTAGTTACTCTCTGAATGTCCAATCTGTTCCGATTTTGTGGGCGTGAATGAACGTGCAAGTCAAGCAGTATTTGTATGGGTACTTTAAAGCCGCTTGCACACTGGACGCGAAACGAATTTTTCGCGCGACAGATTACATTGACTTTGAACGTAATCTGTCGTGCGAAAAATTTGTTTCGCGTCCAATGTGCAAGAAGCTTAATTCACTGAAAACGTGCGGGAATGGCCCGCTTTGACTATTTTTTCTTGCGGGCGCTAGGGCAGTTTTTTGCGGGAATCCCGCAATCGCGCTGCTTGGCGGAGGCCCTGTATATGGTAAAATACATGTAGTCACTGTCAATTAAATTTCTACAAAAAACGAAGTTTATGGCATTTTTGATGCCTTCAACTAGCGCTAAATAATGCCTTGTTTTCACCGTTTCACCGTCTCTTCGTGAATTAAAGTTTAGCTGTTTAGCTTAGAATATTCGCTGCTATGCATTCTCGATGGTGACGGGCGCTGTGCTTGGGGTTCTGTTTACATTATTGACAAGTCAATAAGTTAGACAGACAGATCATTGCATTCAACCTCAACCCGATGTCCCCACATTATGCATTTCAGCTAAAACGTTAACTTTGCATTGGCTCTAAAGTTGTGGGTGATGGTCACGGAGATGTGCCATGAGATTTGACGTATTACTGCCTTTAGCAGAAACTTTTTTCCTGCATGTTCTGCAGACAGGATAACTGTCTTCAATAAAGTGTCCCCTGGCATTCAAATAATACCCAAAATATGCCCATACTTCACACCTAGTCCTCTTAGAGGGCTGATAGATGTCCTGAGCGCAGTCGTCTCCTCCTTCCGCCATGATTCCATTTCCCATTTAAAGAAAGTTTAAACGCAAGTTGTAAGCTCCACAGTGCGCCTGCGCGGCTACTTCAGGTGACTCGGATGAAGCTGGGAAGGATTAAACACACGGTTTCCACACCTCGGTAATCCCTCAAGATAATAATTTTATATGAAATGAAAACGGTAATTGTTATTGTCAACATTTTCATCGGGGTTCACCGTTACACTGGTAATCGTTACATCCCTACTCCAGGCTAAACGGCCTTTTCGGAAATTGCCCGTGGTAATGGTTTACTCATTGCGTCGGAATGACCAGCGTTTCCTCGCGGAGAATGGGCGCGTTATGAATAGTGCGCGAGAGCTAGATAGAGCTCCGGTTATGTTATGAGCATAATACAGGTTTTACAGACCGTAAGTTCCGTTTGCGTGAACCGTTGCTTATGTGGAGCTAGCGAATCGATCACTTTTACAGAAAAGAATTTAATATTCAATCGCCGATTTAATATTCAATCGATGGCAATGCAGAGAAATCGTTTGTTATACCAGACACATTATAGCCTGTGCGTTTCCCTATTGCTTTCACTGGTAGCATCAGAGAGCTTGCCCAGATATTGGAGAAGTATCAGGCAGACCCTGGTCATGGATAAGTAAAGCAATCGTTTCACAAGCACCCAAAAACGCGCCCCAAGCTCCGCAAAACCTACGTCTGGTCTAACTGCAGCCCAACTCGGCAGGCACATACAGCACCTCTCCGGTTAGCTTCAACTGTAGTGGCTACAATCAGGCAACGTTATATCTGCCTATAATGAAACTGCCACATTGATGCTTACCGAAGTAACACAGCATACTGATCATAATTACTGCCTTTAAGTTACCAGGAGCATTTTAATTTGCACAGCACGCAAACTAACATGCAGTAGCTGATAACCGAGCGGTCATAACAACTACAGAGACAAACGTTACCCTGCAATACAGTTTTACAGACAGTAAATTCTGTTCGGGGGGGGGGGGCAGTTGTACCAATCATCCAAATTACAAACAAGTATAAAAAGTTCTCTTCAAATGAGGTTTATGTTCACACACCTTCCATTGAATTTCCCGATATTACCCTTGCATATTTAGGACACAAACATTAGCAATAGTAACTTGGCTACGTTAGCCGCTGTGCTACAGCCACATTCAACAGGCCATCAGTTGGGTAGGCTTATGCAGTGAAGCAACTGCTTCCGCATCTGTAGCCATGTTCCCATCCACACGTTCTTCTACGAATTAAGTAATATCGAATTAAAAATGCCCTACGGAGACGGTGAAATTAGACTTGATTTCAAGACTCATAGTTTGTACGGTCCATCTCATCAGATTTTCTCTTGATCGGTAAAAGACTTATGCGATAAATGCTGATGGAAACGTTATTTGCCGAATAAATCTGCCACTGCATCTTGATGGTGTTTTGATGCCGTCGTTTCCTTCTGATAATCGTCTGCTATGCTGCTAATAGCTGGCACCTAAGCTCTGTTACAACTTGTGCAATTATCGTCATTTGTTGGTAAACGCAATCCATTTTGGCTAACCAGCTAAATTAGTTGGCTAACAAACTACTTTTGTTCACTTGAAGGTTCTGCGATTCAGTGCAAAAATGAATGGAAACAGCTTAAAATGTCAGAAACGTACTCGATACACCAATTTGATCCCATCACAGCATGTGGCGTCATTACGCACTACTTTTTATTCGCTTTAATGCCGTTAGATGGAAACGTATTTTCACCAGCTTCATTCACATGAATATTTTTGGCGAACTTCAGATAATTCGATTGACAAGTGGATGGAAATATAGCTTGCGAGTCGCGGACAGTCGTGACAAATACAGGCTTTATCTTCAGATATTTTACAAAGCCTGCATTTGAGGCCAGTTGTTAGTGCCAACTATCGTTAGTGGTCCTGCTAGCCTCCCGTAACACGTTAGCTTCACTTACATTATTTGCAGTTATATCGTTACTTACAGCTTGTGGCTCCGAGCGCTTGATCAATGCAACTGTTTCAGGTTTGAGAAGCAGCTGAAACGCTTATCCTGTGTCGAATTGTCCTTTATTGACAAAGCTGTCTTTGGTGAAGCACAAACAGCTAACGTTCCCTTTGGCCATGGCTGTTCGCTGCCAGCAAACAAAAAAGCTACCCACTGATTTCTGATGGCATCGTCTTTTGGAAGAGAAATAGGTGCTTTTCTTTGCGTCCAAAAGTAAACGGATGAGCAGATTTGGGAGAGATACTGACAAAACTGCACCTCAAATGATCTGCGGTTCTTCTTTTTGTATTTCTGGAAGTGTAGATGCTACTTAGGCATAGTATGATCCGCAGTTGTTCGTGTCTGCTTGAATAGTTTCCGGTGTGGGCAGGTCCAGCGCCGTGATTGGCTTTGGCTTAGTCTGTACTAATTGGACGGCACAACCTGATGTCAGGTTTTGCTCAGATCTCGCGAAGATCTCGGGAGGAGCTGTTCAGAGAGGAAATCACGTTCACGAAATCACGTTCTTGGATTACGGCAAAACCTCTGTATCTTATGTTTAGAAACTTCACAGAGGTTGAGTATGGACAACCAACATGATAACATTATTAATATGTATTAAAAGAAGGATCAGCATAATAGGTCCCCTTTAAATACTATCTTTTTTGTAGCCCAGAGCATTGGCTTATCCTACCTTCCTCGGAATGGTAGCATGACTCCAATAAAAACCTAATTTTCTTTCTAAACTAGACAACGTGTACGTGTAAAGCGTATAGCCAGCACTGCGACCAGACTTTTTGCAGCACGGAACGAACCAAAATAAGCAGTATAAATAATGGCCTACGCATCAATGAAAGAAATCACTTTTTACGCGACATTAGCTTAAAAAAAAAAAAAAAGATTTAAACATGGGATTTAAAATTATGAACTACTGGGAGATCTGGAAGAAATCTATTAAGAGTTCTGACTCGTCAGGCTTTTAAAACAAAATTGAAAACAATTTTCTCAGTGTTCACTGTATTATAACTATGGAGCATCCGGGTACTTTCAGAGTACACAACCCGTGTGTGACGTCTCGGAAAATGAGACTGTCGGCGGACTGGTTATGGACGAAAAAGAACGACATTTGGAAAGCGAATATCAAGAAGCATGAAACTTTTTTTCTCTAGTTATATGAGTGAATACCTTCAACATATCATGAAATTGCCATAGCGGACCAATTTAATAGGTACTTATTTTCTTTGAATCCCTCCTTTAAAAAGGCAGACACCCTTTTCATAAAAAAAATTATTTGACATCTACTTGATTTTTTTTGTGTGGAGCCTGTGACCCATCAACTAACGTGGAGGGAGTGGGCTTATAAATTGTACTGCAGCCAGCCGCTAGATGGCGTTCGAGACGTTTTGACTTCACTTTTCAGGAGCTGTTTGGCTGTATTTATATACAATCCACGCTCAGTGCCAAACTCAGTCGCTTATTAAAGGTGCACTATGCAAGTTTGTTTACTTTCTGCGCGATTCTATTTTTGTCTCAATTTGCCGACATCTCCCCACAATCCGCTAGCTGCCTGCCCCTAAATTCACTGGAAAAAAAAACCCGGGCTCTGGAGACCGCACAGGCGTCACAAACTGCAAATAAACACAAGGGGCACAGGCTGTGCCCCATAACATAACAAACCATCCTGGCCAATCACCGACAAGAGTTGACAGTTATGGAAGCATGGGAGGGAGGGAACTATGAGAGGGAGGGGCGGGCTGCCTCTGTTTTGTTTGAGTTCGAATGTCAACAGAAGTGAAAGTAAGCAAACTTGCATAGTGCACCTTTAAGGCCCGTCTTTACATAGCTCATAAGGTCACTAAGCTGTAGGCTAACTATGATGGATAGAGCATTCATCATGTTTATAAATTAAATGTCAGATATTCTCAAATGTCCACGACTAAAGATCTTGCATGACTGTGCTAAGCAGCTTCTAAAATGAAGTTACCTAGAAGGAGCGGAGAATAACCGTTTATGAAATATAACATTTTATTCGTTGAGTGCGTAGCTTGCTCTGCCAAAGTGTTATCCGTCTCCAAAAACAGAAGGCAGTTTCAGCGTTTCTATGGGCTATCTGTCAACTTGGATGTTCCCTCGACCGACGTCTCAAATAAAAGCCATTACATGAAGACACAAAATAATGTGCTTTCTAACTTCAATTCACAGAGCTTCAAACAATCTGTAAACTTCAGCTAACACATTCATAAGAATCGCATGCACCATATTAAAATCAGCTGATCCGCTGGACTAATATGAAGCAGGACTGTGCGTCTGATCTAACTGTTGTGTACTTATAATTAAATAACAACTCCCGCACACACTAGTGCTCAGGAATTTTCATTTTTTATGAGTTGGCCACACAAGAGTTTGGACTGCGGATTGTAGTTGTTTGATGTCCAGCACAACCCTCAATTCTGATAAGTAATGGAAAATGCAAACAAACTTAAACAGCAGTGATTTTTACATGCATTCATTAGATTCGCAGGCACTTGAATCCAAAAAGATTTACTTAAAAATGAGTAATTCCTCAAATCCTGTTCATGAAAGTGATTTTATAGAAAGGTGTGGGACAGCGTTGGACTGACTCATATGTACCAGGAGCACGATGACATCATCAAATATGACCTTCATTTCTTGCCCCTCCCCCAATATTAACCCCGTCGGTGCCGATGCCCCCAGCACATACTGTACAGCAACAGCAGCGCAGCCAACAGAGGACTGAGAGAGGAAACATGCAGGAGGTACAGGGAGAGCTGGATTATTTCCTGATGATAATAACAATGTGTGTGTTTGTTTCTGTGTGTGTGTGTGCGTGTGTGTGTGTGTGTGTGTGTGTTCTTCTCTCTGAAGGTTGTCAGGTTGTAGAGTCACACAGAGAGGCTGTGATTCTCTGGCTTCAGCTCTGAGTTCAAACCCCTCACACCTGAGAGAGCTGGACCTGAGATACAATCACCCAGGAGACTCTGGAGTGAGAGCACTGTCTGCTGCTAAAATGGACACACTCACACTGCTGTAAGTACGCACGCACGCGCACACACACACACACACACACACACACCTGAGAGAGCTGGACCTGAGCTTCAATCACCCAGGAGACTCTGGAGTGAGAGCACTGTCTGCTGCTGAACTGGACACACTCACACTGCTGTAAGTACACACACACACACACACACCCCTAATAGAGCTGGACTTGAGATACAATCACCCAGGAGACTCTGGAGTGAGAGCACTGTCTGCTGCTATACTGGACACACTCACACTGCTGTCAGTATACACACACAGACACACACACACACACACCTGAGCAGGGCTTCCGCTGGCGCTCGCCAAATTCGCCAATAGCGAAATTAAAAAATAATTGGCTACCAAGGAAAATATTTGGCGAATTTTTTTGTCGAATCTAAAAATAAAAAAAAGAAATCGTCATTAAAATCTCCTCAAAATACCTTAAAAAGCCATCTACAATCAGCTGACGTTTCCCACAGAATTGGCCCAAAAGACAAGGAGAAAATTTGTCTGGTTATCACATGATTTACATCGAGGTCGATGAGGGAGTTGGTGTGGAAACATGCAAAAGACTCTGATTACCTTAAAGACAACAAACTCAAATTTGGAGAGGACCTGACTTTCAAGGATAAAGAGGCACGCAACAAGCTGTGGCCACTGATAGCAGAGGCCCACAAACAAGGGAAGAAGGCCTATTATGTGGGAGCTAAAGCCATCATAGATGGTAAAGAGGTTAGGGCTTGATTGGTCTGAGTTGTATTGATCTCAGCATAAGCAATATGCTTTTATTGTTGATGGCATTTTATTACCGTGCTTTATACTGCTTACATTCCTTGGTCGTTTTTTTTTTTTTAAATCTCAAGTATAGCCA
This sequence comes from Gymnothorax javanicus, assembly GCA_029692085.1. Taxonomy (NCBI): domain Eukaryota; kingdom Metazoa; phylum Chordata; class Actinopteri; order Anguilliformes; family Muraenidae; genus Gymnothorax; species Gymnothorax javanicus. The sequence continues at coordinate 8,817,959 of CM056206.1, read as the reverse complement.
ATCTGTGATACAAGTGGCTGACAGCCATTGGCTATTAAATGCCATATTTTTTCCACAGAATGTTTTCTTATTATCACTTTGTTACCATTATTATTATTATTTTTCTATTGTGAAACTGAATTTGTTTGGCAGCTCATATTGCTTTATTATTCAGTAGATTTTATTTGAAAGAGTCTGCCTCAGGTTATATTGCAAATAATTGTCTGATGTGGTTCTGAAGGATTATCCAAAGGTGAGGTTCATCTATACTGGTTCTACATAGTCAGGTTCTTAAACAAGTATTTGTTATAGTGCTCATTACGGCACTTTCTTTGTGTTCACTCAATGTAAGGGGTATTCGTGAGCAGGTCAAGAGGAAAGCTGTCTTTTTATTTTTGAAGAATCTCAAGGCTGACTTTTATTTTCTTCAGGAAACTCATACAGTAGTTTCAGACTTCAATTTTTGGAAAAACCAATGGGGAGATAGCATATGGTTGTCATATGGGAGTAGCAACTCTGCTGGGGTGGCAATTTTAAAGGGTTCTTTTCAAGGGAAAATACATAAGAGCATTTCCCATAACTCTGGAAGATGGGTAATTTTAGTTGTGGAGTTTGTGAATGATATATTTATTTTAGGAAACATTTATGGTTACAACAGTGGCACTAGAAACAAAACCTTCTTTGATGACTTTGAGGAACAAATCCATGCACTAACAAATACATTTGTGAATGCTAAACTTATTTTTGGAGGAGACTGGAACTCCATTAGTGATCCTCTTAGGGACTGTTTCCCCGCAAGATCTTTAGGAGGATCCTATGGAGAATTTAGGAACCTATGCTTGCATTTAAACTGCTGTGATATCTGGAGATTAAAAAATCCTTTACAAAGCCAGTTCACTTGGAACAACAAAGACCTATCCAGGAGGTCCAGAATTGATTTCTGGCTTGTTTCTAATGAATTAGTGGATGAAGTTATGGAAACCAAGATTGAGCCTTCTGTTCTGTCTGATCATAGGATTATTTACCTGTCTTTGCATATGAAAAATGTTCCAATCAAACGCAGACAAAATCTCTGGAAGTTAAACAACACCCTTTTGAAGGATATTGTTTTTAAGGAGAAAGCTGTTGAAATGAAAGCACCAGAGGTGCTGATGCCTCGGTGTGTATTGCTTAGCCACTACTGATGTACAATAGTTGTACAGTAACATAAAAGCAAGCTTGAATACATAAACAGTCAATAGAGTGCGGTCCTTGTGCCAAAATCATGTGGGTGTGGCTTAACATTATGTACACAAAACGTGTATACTGAAACATGAAGTGCTACAAAAAATCAAAATTCTGGCACATTTAAAATCAAGAGAACAGTGTTTGTCACTCGTTGGCATTGTTACTTTAGCTTGGATGCACACGCTGTCGCAGTTATGATGGTAACAGACAGACAAACAAATACACAGACTGAGTACCGTATGCTCGCTGTGCGCATGCGCACACCGAGGCATAATTATTTTACAAAACTGGAATAAAGCTCAAACTAAAAAACTATATGGTAAACACTGGGAATACACAAAATTCCAAATTCGTAATATAGCCATCGTAAGGGGGAAACGAATTGGCCAAAGAAAAAAGATTTCGCCAAGACAACATTATTAAGGACATAAAATCTTTAAATGAAGAAGACACTCTCTCTCAAGCCAGTATCAACAAGTTATCTGAACTCCAGCTCAAACTAGATAATATTTATGAAAATTTGGCACAGGGAGCCTTTGTACGCTCTAGACGTAAATGGCTGGAGCAAGGGGAAAAGAACACTAAATATTTTTACAACCTAGAAAAAAGAAATGCTATCATAAACAATATATATCAATTTAAGATTAATCAACAAATATTTGAAGACCCAAAGAAAATATCCAACTATGTGGAAGATTTTTACAGGAGATTATACACTGAACCAGATAACAGTCATGATGCTCTCTCCTTCCTATCCCCCCTAAAGAAGGGGGCGAGGCTAATTAACCAGACTCACAAAGATCTCTGTGATCAAGATCTATCCTTAATTGAGGTAAAAAAGAACATTAATCGTTTAAAAAAATAAGTCTCCTGGCAACGATGGCCTTACCGGGGGAATTTTATAAGGTCTTCCAAGAACATGTTGCTGAGTTTCTGTTACATGTTTTCAAGGAAGCTACTGAGGCTGGTAAACTCCCTCCTTCTATGTGTCAGGGCTTAATCACCTTGATTCCTAAAGCTAATAAAGACCGTTTGCTACTTGAAAATTGGCGGCCTATAACCTTAATTAATAATGATGCAAAACTTTTTGCTCATATATTTGCACAGTGCCTTAAACTATGTTTACCTTCAGTTATAGATGAATGTCAGTCTGGTTTTATGCAAGGAAGACTCATAAGTAACAACATTAGACTGATCTTAGACATAATTGATTATCGAGAGTACTTCTCTGATGATCACTTTAGTCTATTCATAGATATTTATAAAGCTTTTGATACGTTAAAGCATAACATGCTATTTGATGTCCTAGATTTTTTCGGTTTTGGTCCTTATTTTAAGAAGGCAGTGAGAACTCTGTATAATGACTGCAATAGTTCAGTGAAACTCTCAGGGGGCACCACACACAGATTTAATGTTTCTAGGGGTATCAAACAAGGAGACCCTGCAGCTCCTTTTTTGTTTACTTTAGTTATGCAAATATTAACCTTACATTTACACAATGACTCCTTTCAAGGTATTAACATACTGGGGAGAGAAATAAAATGTTGTCAATTAGCTGACGACACTGCAATCTTTCTTAAAAATGAATTGCAGGTCAAGAAGGTCATTGAGTGTCTCAAGGAGTTCTCAAATATATCTGGCCTACACTTAAACCTTAAAAAATGTGTCCTTTTTCCCCTAAAAGATGGCTTTTCGTCAACAGAACTTGAGGGCATTCCAGTTAGTGACAAAGTTACATATTTGGGTGTTGACATCTTTAAAAACCAAGTAGAAAGAACACAATGCAACTTCCAACCTCTTGTTCCAAAAATCAAAACCAGGTTTAACCTATGGCTTATGCGAGACTTATCCATCAAAGGTCGTGTACTTCTTTCCAAAACTGAAGGTCTATCATCTTGTATATCCTGCCAGAGTTTCAGATGTTCCAAAGTCCATTATTAAGGAAATAGATACCACCTTATTGAACTTTATTTGGAGGAACAAGCCTCATTATGTAAATAAACAGGTCATCTTTAACTCATATGATAAGGGAGGTCTGAATGTCTTGGATTTTCACTCTTCTAACATCATTTTCAAAGTGAACTGGATTAAGGATTATATCAAAAATAGAAACCAGATATGGTATCTACGACCAAATCTTATCTTCCAGAAAATCGGCGGCATAGAATTTCTTCTTCAATGTAATTTTGATATTGATTGATAACTCCCCATTAAACTGTCGAATTTTCATAGACAGGCTCTTTTATGTTGGCTTCTGATCTACAAGCATAATTTCTCACCACACAGACATTTGATTTGGAATAACAAATTAATCAAATATAAAAACAAGTCAATATTTTATGAAAGGTGGGTCAGCAATGACATTTATTTTGTCTCTCAATTAATTAATGCAGACGGCCAATTTCTCACAGTGAATTTTTAAATAAATTTGCCAGCCCAATACATCCCAAAGAATACAGTATAGTATTTGGTGCTCTTCCTGATGCTTTTTGAGGCTTCTTGTGCCTACAACTTCTTTAAACCAAGCGACTCTACAAACAGATATCTTACTTAATGGTATTAACATCAGAGACAAGAAATGTAATAACAAATGGTTAAGACAGATAGTGCATCTATCTGTTACACCACGGTGTAAAAGTTATTGGGATGGCATATTTTATAACATACAGTGGAATAAGGTTTGGTCTTGCCTCAATAAATAAGTTTTAGGCAACAAAGTCAAAGAAGTACATTTTTAAATTATTCATTTATTTTACCCCACTACCTCTTTACTTAAAAGGTACAGAATCGATCTATCAGATGTTTGTGTCTTCTGTGATTGTATGCTTGAAACTACCTGTCATTTGTTTGTCGAATGTGTGTACTCAAGGTTTTTTTGGATAGAGTTTGAACTATTGTGTAGTTCCTAATGGTTTTGCAATGCCACTTTCCTAAAAAAAAAGATATATTTTTCTATGAAAACACTGGATTTAATGATAACTACATTTTTATCATAAACCTCCTTATTGTTCTGGGAAAATTTCACATCCACAAACGTAAATGGGGGGGGAGGGAAACCCTGTTTTGCAGCTTTTAAAAATGAAGTCAAATTGTATCTGGACACGCTAATGGGACTTGACAGCCGCAAAGCAGAGCAAACTCTTTATATATGTGAAAATCTTGCTTCCTCTATGTAACAATGTATTTATGCTCTTTTTTCCTTGATGTTTGTATAAGATTTCAATATTAATTAAAAAAAAAAAAAAATCATGGATGTATTATAAGAACTGGATATTGAACCGAAAATGGCCGCCCATTCATTTCAATGGAAATTGCTCAGTGCATGCCGACATGGGGCCATAGTTCCGAGGGCAGGCGGACATGCGCTGTGTGACTTTTCCTTCACACATGCGTAGTGTGGGGCTCATGAACGCGCTGACATCTGAGGTATCTATGACAACGGCCCGCGCCCGTGGCACTCCCACAAAGGAAGCGTGTTCATGACCAATGTTCTCCGTAAATGTAGCTAACTATGTCCACGGTGAAACCCATACAACAGCTCTGTATCAAACGGGCAAACAGCACTCGGCTTAAATATAGTCTGGAAAAACAATTTACATACCTAATAGGGATATAAAATGTTAATGAACTATTTTTATTTATCAGGGAAATAAAATTATTCACTATCGCAAACAATGTCGGCAAAACAGTTGACTTGCTACTGTATAAGATGACAGTTCAATCTCATTTTCCACACAGTTCAAAGCTAAATGTATTCGTAGAAAGTGAAACGCTTCGAGCTTGTAAGCTTGCAGCCTCCTCTATTCTTACTGGATTCATGACGATAACCCAACCGCACAGAGCACTGCCCGTGCTTCATGATCTGATAAGTTTTATAGTAGATGACGTTGATCAAAGTGTATAGCCAATTCTGACAAGCGAAATTACTTTTAGTGTACGAATGCTCAAAGCTCATTAAATCCATTCTTTCTCTATACCTGGAACTGGAGCCCATCCCAGCTGACTCGCAGGGTGCACACACCATTCATTAGAATTTAATTTTAGTATTAAATATCGCGAATGCATATGCTGCGCATACTCTAGCAACGCGGTGCGTCATCCGTAACATAGCTGCTGCCGTTATATGCTATTACCACTTTTATCAGCACTAGAAATTAAACTCTAAATTTTCTTGGCTAAATTCATGCTTGCGTTTTTACAACCCGAATGTTTCTCTGGGTACTCAAACATCAAGGTAAGCCGAAAAGGTGCTGACTTTATTCGATATTTGTGAAATTTGAATAGGGAATTATTTTCCTTCCCCTTATACAGGATTATCAAATTCCTAAGTCCTCACATGATCAGCAGCAGAGTTATAAAATATACATAAAGTCGATCTTCGTTTCATTCTCATCCGTTTCTTTCTTCTGGGACTCTCGTATTTTTTCTGTGCAGATGGAGATCAGCTGCATCCGCTGCATCAGGGAATCTCCGCAGCATCACTCCCATACACTGATGCCGCTCACGCACAGTGTGTCGTTCACATCACAGGCTGAACAACAAATACTGTCTGTTTGTGAAGTGCTGTCATGCAAGCTCGGCGCATGCATAAAATAACAGAAACTTCATAGTTTCTATCTTGTCTTAAAAGTTGCTGAAAAGTCACGACATCAAGTATGCACATCTGCTATTGTTTTAATAATTAAGAATGAGCATGCAATGGTAAATAAATGATTAGCTGTGTAGTTTTTTGGGCTGAATTTATATCATGCTGAAAGTGCACATATGGACGTAGTCAATGCTACTTAGCCAGCAAATAATACATGAAGCAGCAAAGCACCGTACTGTGAATTGGTGTAAGATATTCAAAGTGATAGAAATAAACAACTCAGCTTTGGTGCATCTTGAACAATTTAATACGAAAAAGCAAAGCAAGTGTTAGCTACATGCACGATTATAGGATGTCACCTTCAATAGTTACCGAATACACGCCCGTTATCCAACCTTAGTTAACTAACAACAGCCTTTGCTACCTTACTGCATATTCTGTAACGCTACATAAAAGATAGGTGAAGCAGTCGAGTCGCTACAAAACAAAGCCATTCATCAAATACAATAAATGAAAATAATGGTGTTGTTACATCTGCTCACTTTACCAACTTAGTAATAATGTAAGCCGGCAGCATGAAATCTCCTGACCAGTGCTACACGCAGAGAACCGCACCTGCTGCAGTGCTTACGAGAACGCGCTTAGAGACAAGGTCCCCTTGGTGTTCGCGTAGCCTGAATTAAAATAAAAAATTTTGTCACTGCCGTGGAAAAAGACACTAATGATTTAAGAGAAAAATCAACAGACTGTATATTGATCATTTGTGGTAGTCAAAAAAATTTATTCACAGATTTATTAGGGAACAATTGAAAAAGACACTCTATGGAAAAATGTTCTTTTTGCCCCCCCGTGACATCACGTGACCTGCAATATCAGCTTGACCGCTAAGCCCTTGTAGGCGTGCGTTTTCGCCCTCGTTCACTATCTAGTTCTGATAATACATCCATGCTTTTTATATACTGTGTCTGAAATCACTCACTCATTCACTATTCCCTATAATTCATATATAAATATTCCCTATTCACTATAAAGGGACTCAATATGTAGGTGACTATATAGTGGGCTCATTGGCAGAGGGAAGAAATGCTTTCGGACACTACCTGGCTCGTTTTGTCGCAGCTGTTAATAGCGTCATTGCTGTCGCAAAATTAAATACCTGTTCAACTTCAGTTGAAGGATTTTTCTAATAACCGAACTGAGTAGGCTATATTTCCCACCGTTTTTGTTTTTACCATTATCGATAATAAAATTTGCATTAAATTTTTAATATTGTCAGCGATTTTTTTGTCCTCTAACTCATTATTCGTTTTAATTGTTCCTAAATGTCCGTTTATATCCTGTGTAAACAAATGGTCTCCTGCGCTGCTTGGTTTCCAATTAAAAAGAAAAAAAACATTTTCGCGCCTTAGGCTAATAAATGTCTCGTGCCTGTTTTTAAAGGGGACCTATTTTGCTATTTTTCCAAGTTTATATTTTGGTCTTTGACTCCCCTAGAGTACTCCTGATCGCGCAAAGTAAAAAAAGGGTATTTATTTCGCTCATACTGCCATCCTCAAAAACTGCATTTGTAGTACATTGTAGTCTCTGCCTGAAACGCCTCACTGGGGTGGCTCTTCCGCTATGGCCCCCACTCCCCGTGTGCCCACTTTCTTCTGACTGGCCAGCTCTGTGGAGGGTGGAGTTGGGCGGGACGAGGCTGCAGAACGCAGTTTTCCGTGTCCGGCTCTCCAGAGTGAAACCTGAGACACGTCTGCAATCTGATAAGGAAGCGGCGGGCAAATTCCGCAATCTAACGTTATACTTGAATATAGATCTAATGACATGATCTTGTTCTAACAAACGCAGCGGCGAAAGTGGAGGACGCAGTGCAAATATCTGTCAGCGCAAGCTCAAATTTGCTATCGGCTACAGTTTGCTACGACAACAGTTGGTGAGTACCGCGGTTTTTTTTACTCCTAGCTAGGATGCAGGGGAAGCTAGAATCCACCCCATATAGACACATTTGTAGAACGGGTCGACATGCCCAAGTGTAGGCCGGAGACCGTAGAAATCCGGTGGGTCTGAGTTTAGAGGGAAACATGGACAGTGAGGAGCAGCTAAAAGTGGCCCAACAGCTTATGGACTGCTTCGGTGTGTATTAGGACCTGCTGTGGTGTGTTGTTAGCGTGGAGAAACAAACAGCTTCTGCGCTGGTATATGACGGAGGGGCGAAAGCTCCAGGCTAAACGGTCTTTTCGGAAATTGCCCGTGGTAATGGTTTACATACTGCGTCGGAATGACAAGCGTTTCCTCGCGGAGAATGGGTGCATTATGGATAGTGTACGAGAGCTAGATAGAGCTCCGGTATTGTTATGAGCATAATACAGGTTTTACAGTCCGTAAGTTCCGTCTGCGTGAACCGATGCTTATGTGGAGCTAGCGAATCGATCACTTTTACAGGAAATAATTTAATATTCAGTCGCCGATTTAATATTCAATCGACAGCAATGCAGAGAAATCGTTTGTGATACCGTACACGTTATAGCCTGTGCTTTTCCCTATTGCTTTCACCGGTAGCATCAGAGAGCTTGCTCAGACATTGGGGATGTATCAGGCTGACCCCGGTCATGGATAAGTAAAGCGATCGTTTCACAAGCACCCAAAAACTCACCCCAGGCTTTGCAAAACCTACGTCTGGTCTAACTGCAGCCCAACTCGTCAGACACATACAGCACCTCTCCAGTTAGCTTCAACTGTAGTGGCTACAATCAGGCAACGTTATGATGAAACTGTCACATTGATGCTTACCGAAGTAACACAGGCATACCGATCAGAATCGCTGCATACAAGTTAACCAGGAGCGTTTTTAATTAGCAGAGCAGGGGAAGTAACATACAGTAGCTGATAAGTGGCCATGACTTTGAATGTAATCTGTCGCGCGAAAAATTCGTTTCGCGTCCGGTGTGAAAGCGGCTTGACATCCCCGTATTCGCGTCTTTGCATTGACTTTGAATGTAATCTGTCGCGCGAAAAATTCGTTTCGTGTCCGATGTGAAAGCAGCTTTATGGATAGTACGCGACAGCTGGAGAGAGCTCGGTTATGTTATGAATATAATACAGGTTTTGCAGACCGTAAGTTCCGTTAGCGCGGACAAGTTGCTTATGTGGAGCTAGCGAATCGATCACTTCTACAGGAAAGAATTACCTATTTAATCTCCGCCTTTTTCGGCTTTTTATTAGCCACAACAATTTCTAAAGGGGGATGAAATTATGTCAAGGTAGTGCAGAGAATTCATTTGTAAACCGGTAGAGCTTCTGCGTTTCGCATTGCTTTCATGGTAGCACCAGAGAGCTTGCTCAGACATTTGTGAAGTATCCTGCTGATCCCGGTCATGGATAAGTGAAGCGATCACTAACTGTAGAGGCTACAATCGGGCAACGTTATGATGAAACTGCCACATTGATGCTTACCGAAGTAACACAAGCATACCGATCAGAATTACTGCATATAAGTTAACCAGGAGCATTTTTAATTAGCACGACACGCGAACTAACATGCAGTAGCTGGTAACCGAGCGGTCATAACCACAGAGACAAACCCTTGCAAAACAGGTTTTACAGACAGCAAGTTCTGTTACTGTGAACAGTTGTACTAAGCATCCAAATTACAAACAAGTATTAAAAGTTAGCTTCAAATGAGGTTTATGTTCACACACCTTCTGTAGAATTCCTCTGACATCACTCTTGCATATTTAGGACACAAGTATTAGCAACAGTAACTTGGCTACGTTAGCCGCTGTGCTACAGCCACAATCAACTGGCTATCACGTCAGGTTGGCTTATGCAGTAAAAGCAACTTACAGCTTCTGTGTCTGTGAGTTACGGACAGTCGCGATCGATACAGGCTTTATCTTCAGATATTTTACCAAGCCTGCGTTGTCCAGGAATTGAAGTTGAAGAGACGTTGAGTATTCTAGCAAGACAATGACCCGAAGCAACCTCTCAAAATCCACCATGAAGTACCTCCAGGAAAGACGGATGAAGGTTTTGGAATGGCCATCACAGTCCCCAGACTTGAATATTATTGAAAATCTGTGGAGAGACCTCAAACATGCCGTGCATGCAAGAAGGCCGAAGAATATTTCTGAGTTAGAGGTGTTCTGTCAGAAAGAATGGGGAAAAATTCCTAAGACAAGAATTGAAAGACTCTCAGCTGGCCACAGGAAGCGTTTGCAAGCTGTTATAGCTGCCCGAGGAGTTAAAAAGTACTAGCTGACAGGGTTCCTAAACTTTTGCACAAGGTCTTTTTCCTTGTTTTATTATTTTGAAACTATAAAGTTAAAAATAAAAATAATTCTTGCTTTAAAATGTGAGGAAATGTGTCATGTTTAACTTTGTAGCATTAAGTGTTCAGGATTGCTCTCAATCCTTGGAGATTAATTTTAACAGACATTTAAACCAGGGGTGCCCAAATTTTTGCACCCCACTGTAAGAACATGCTGATATTGTATGGCTAATATACAAAACTATATGCCAACTAATCCACATATCATATCATACTGCCAAGCTTGGGAAGACAATCTGTGATCATAGAAAAGTCACACATAAGTTTTAGATAGAATGTATTAGAAACTGCTGTATTTTCATTCATTCCAGATTGGAATTCCAGCTGTTTAAATAACATTCTTCCAAATTAGTAAAAAAATAAATAAATAAAGGGCTTGAACCAGGAGGGACATAAAGTTACGGCCTCAAAGGCTCTTGCCCATCAGTATCTATTCTGATTTTAGTGTGCCCAAATTAAACAATGATTAGGGTGCTGGAGGGCATAAAAGGGGCTCTTACAAGCTACAGCCAAAAAGGGCACTTTTATCTATGAAGGCAAACGGGCTGGTGCTGAAGCACCAGTAGAGCCCTATGTGCACAACCCGGACACTCACTGTGTTCTGCTGTTCTTACAGTGTGGACCATGGAGGAGAGAACAGGACCAAACCAGGACCCAGGAAATGTGAGTGTGTATATACGCAGAGCACACAGGTACACACAGGTACACTCTGCTCTGTGTGTGTTTATGTGTGTGAGAGGCTTATCTAAAACATCTCTCTTAAACACGCACACACACACATCCGGAGATATAAGAACATACACCCACAAACGCGCACAGGTACTGTTACAGCTCTCACTCTCTCTCTCTCTGACACACACACTCACACACACACACACACACATAATGAGGTGAATATTAATAATGATAATTAATCTCATTCATGTCTCTGGTGCGCAGACGGCTGTCGCCTCACACTGGATCCAAACACAGCGCACAGAGAGCTGTCTCTGTCTGAGGGGAACAGGAGTGCGACACACACATGGGGGACAGAGCAGCCGTATCCTGATCATCCAGAGAGATTTGAGCACTGGCAGCAGGTTTTGTGCAGAGAGAGTGTGTGTGAGCGCTGTTACTGGGAGGCTGAGTGGAGTGTGTGTGGGAGGGGGAGATGGGTTGATATAGCAGTGACAGATAAAGGAATCAGCAGGAGAGGAGAGAGGAGGGACTGCAGGTTTGGAGTGAATAGAATCTCCTGGAGTCTGAGCTGCTCTGGGGGCTGTTACTCCATCTGGTACAATAATAACCGAACAGACTTACCTGCCCCCCCCTCCCCCTACCGCAGAGCAGAAGTGTGTGAGGATGGTGATGGAGGAGTGTGTGTGTACAGGGTCGGTGTGTGTGTGGACCGTCCGGCCGGCACTCTGTCCTTCTACAGCGTCTCTGACTCCGACACACTGACCCTCCTGCACACAGTCCACACACACTTTACCCAACACACACCCCTCTGTGCTGGGTTTAGACTGTATAACTCCACAGTGTCCCTCTGTACACTGGAGTAGAAATACACTCACAAACACACACACACATACACACCCATATCCACATGCATATTACACACTCTCATCGGCAATTTCATGAACACAGTGTAACTACATACACATTCAAACTTACACACACATCCCCAAATTCATAGTCATTCACACTCCTGCACACACACACGCTCATATCCAATTTCACTCACTCTCTCTCTCTCTCTATCCCTCTCTCTCCCTCACACACACACACACACGTATGCACTCAGTATACCTTACTGTACAGGAATGTGTGAGGAGTGTGTGATGATGATGATGATGGTAGAGGAGTGTGTACAGAGCAGGAGTGTGTGATGATGATGATGGTAGATGAGTGTGTGTGTACAGAGCAGGAGTGTGTGATGATGATGATGATGGTGGTAGAGGTGTGTGTGTGTGTGTACAGGGCAGGAGTGTGTGATGATGATGATGGTAGAGGGTGTGTGTGTGTGTGTGTGTGTGTGTGTGTGTGTACAGAGCAGGAGTGTGTGATGATGATGGTAGGGAGTGTGTGTGCACAAAGCAGGAGTGTGTGATGATGGTAGAGGAGTGTGTGTATACAGAGCAGGAGTGTGTGATGATGATGGTAGAGGAGTGTGTGTGTACAGAGCAGGACTGTGTGATGATGATGATGGTAGAGTGTGTGTGTGTACAGAGCAGGAGTGTGTGATGATGACGGTGGCAGAGGAGTGTGTGTGTACAGAGCAGGAGTGTTTGATGATGGCGGCAGAGGAGTGTGTGTGTGTACAGAGCAGGAGTGTGTGTGATGATGATGGTAGAGGAGTGTGTGTGTACAGAGCAGGAGTGTGTGATGATGATGGTAGAGGAGTGTGTGTGTACAGAGCAGGAGTGTGTGATGATGATGATGGTAGAGGAATGTGTGTGTGTGTGTGTGTGTACAGAGCAGGAGTGTGTGATGATGATGGTAGGGAGTGTGTGTGCACAAAGCAAGAGTGTGTGATGGTGGTAGAGGAGTGTGTATACAGAGCAGGAGTGTGGTGATGATGGTAGAGGAGTGTGTGTATACAGAGCAGGAGTGTGTGATGATGATGGTAGAGGAGTGTGTGTGTGCAGAGCAGGAGTGTGTGATGATGATGGTAGAGGAGTGTGTGTGTGTACAGAGCAGGAGTGTGTGATGATGATGATGGTAGAGGAGTGTGTGTGTGTGTGTGTGTGTGTGTGTGTGTGTGTGATAATGATGACGTTAGAGGAGTGCGTACGTACAGAGCAGGAGTGTGTGAGAGGATGGTAGAGGAGTGTGTGTGTGACAGAGCAGGTGTGTGTGATGATGATGGTAGAGGAGTGTGTGTGTACAGAGCAGGAGGTGTGATGATGATGGTGATGGTGTGAGGTGTGTGTGTAGAGAGCAGGAGTGTGATGATGATGATGGTAGAGGAGTGTGTGTGTACAGAGCAGGTGTGTGATGATGATGATGGTAGAGTGTGTGTGTGTGATGACAGAGTAGGTGTGTGTGTGATGATGATGATGGTAGAGGAGTGTGTGTGTACAGAGCAGGAGTGTGTGATAATGATGATGGTAGAGGAGTGTGTGTGTACAGAGCAGGAGTGTGTGATGATGATGGTGGTAGAGGAGTGTGTGTGTGTACAGAGCAGGAGTGTGTGATGATGATGGTAGAGGAGTGTGTGTGTGTACAGAGCAGGAGTGTGTGATGATGATGGTGGAGGAGGTGTGTGTGTACAGAGCAGGAGTGTGTGATGATGATGATGGTGGTAGAGGTGTGTGTGATGGTGTACAGAGCAGGAGTGTGTGATGATGATGGTAGAGGAGTGTGTGTGTGTACAGAGCAGGAGTGTGTGATGAGGATGTGTGTGTACAGAGCAGGAGTGTGTGTGTGTGTGTGTGTGTACAGAGCAGGAGTGTGTGATGATGATGATGGTAGAGGAGTGTGTGTGTACAGAGTAGGAGTGTGTGATGATGATGATGGTAGAGGAGTGCGTGTGTACAGAGCAGGAGTGTGTGATGATGATGGTAGAGGAGTGTGTGTGTACAGAGCAGGAGTGTGTGATGATGATGGTAGAGGAGTGTGTGTGTACAGAGCAGGAGTGTGTGATGATGATGATGGTAGAGGAGTGTGTGTGTACAGAGTAGGAGTGTGTGATGATGATGATGGTAGAGGAGTGTACGTGTGTACAGAGCAGGAGTGTGTGATAATGATGACGTTAGAGGAGTGTGTGCGTACAGAGCAGGAGTGTGTGATGATGATGGTGGTAGAGGAGTGTGTGTGTGTACAGAGCAGGAGTGTGTGATGATGATGGTAGAGGAGTGTGTGTGTACAGAGCAGGAGTGTGTGATACTGATGGTGGAGGAGTGTTTGCGTACAGAGCAGGAGTGTGTGATGATGATGGTGGTAGAGGAGTGTGTATGTGCACAGAGCAGGAGTGTGTGATGATGATGGTAGAGGAGTGTGTGTGTACAGAGCAGGAGTGTGTGATGATGATGATGGTAGAGGAGTGTGTGTGTACAGAGCAGGAGTGTGTGATGATGATGGTAGAGTGTGTGTGTACAGAGCAGGAGTGTGTGATACTGATGGTAGAGGAGTGTTTGCGTACAGAGCAGGAGTGTGTGATGATGGTGATGGTAGAGGAGTGTGTGTGTACAGAGCAGGAGTGTGTGATGATGATGATGGTAGAGTGTGTATGTGTACAGAGCAGGAGTGTGTGATGATGATGGTAGAGGTGTGTGTGTGTGTACAGAGCAGGAGTGTGTGATGATGATCATGGTAGAGGAGTGTGTGTGTACAGAGCAGGAGTGTGTGATGATGATGGTAGAGGAGTGTGTGTGTACAGAGCAGGAGTTTGTGATGATGATGGTAGAGGAGTGTGTGAGTAGAGAGCAGGAGTGTGTGATGATGATGGTAGAGGAGTGTGTGAGTAGAGAGCAGGAGTGTGTGATGATGATGGTAGAGGAGTGTGTGTGTGTACAGAGCAGGAGTGTGTGGTGATGATGGTAGAGGAGTGTGTGTGTACAGAGCAGGAGTGTGTGATGATGGTGATGGTAGAGGAGTGTGTGTACAGATCAGGAGTGTGTGATGATGGTGATGGTAGAGGAGTGTGTGTGTACGGAGCAGGAGTGTGTGATGATGATGATGATGATGATGATGATGGTAGAGGAGTGTGTGATAATGATGATGCTAGAGGAGTGTGTGAGTAGAGAGCAGGAGTGGGTGATGATGATGGTAGAGGAGTGTGTGTGTACAGAGCAGGAGTGTGTTATGATGATGATGGTAGAACAGTGTGTGTGTACACACACACAAACACTTGCACACACTGCATAAACACACTCATACACTCGTGCACGCACACACACCCTTCCATGCTGGCACTCAATTTCGCATACATAAACACACATACACACACACCTCAGTACTGTATGTTTCCTGAGTTAAATGGATTGTTTGTCTTGGAGAATAATGTAAAACAGGTGGAGTTGAATATAATCATGACTCATCTAAAGGGGGCGTGTTCTGCCTCTTCAGAGTTCGGCTCAGTGGCGTCACTGATGATCACAGTGTATTTATGTCCTTAACATGATTAAATGAGTTTGATGCTGGTGAAAGATGCAGGATAAAAGGCTTTTGAAGTGAAGTAATAATTCTGTCTCCTGTTTCTGCATCTCCGTATGAAAGAAGCCTGTGGCAGACTCCTGTGTGAGGTGCCAGTTATTGTACTCATTTTTACAGCAGCTTTGATTCATTTTTACAAGAGTTCCCATGTGAAAGTCTCAGAGTGTAACTGCAGCTGATGGGGAATGCAGAATGATCACTGTAATGCACTTATTCCCTTTCATTACTGTAAACTATCATGGATTCAATGGATTGAGTGTCATCATCGTTTATTTCTATATATCTATTGCTGTAATTTTCTGTTTACTGACTATGATCTTCTGTGAATAAAACTGAATTTAGAAAGGAATTGTTTTTCTGTCATGATTTTTCAGTTCCCTGATGTGCTGAAGTGTGACCCAGCAGGAGTTATTAATGATTATATATTATGCAGGAGCTCAATATGAGTAAATCTGTTCAGGGCTAAAATCTGCTCTGCTGAAGCTCTGACATCATCTCCTGTGCTGCACATGGACTCCAGAATAAACAACACTGGTTATGCTGAGATGTTGCTTCTGTTAATGCAGTGTAACAATTCAGTAAATTTCAGTACAAAGTACTGTTTATCTATTGAGCAGGTTTGCTTGGTGCTGGTCATAGACATGGCTCTCCTGTGGGTCTAACCCTGGATCTGCTGCACATCACTTGGGTGGATTAAACCACAAAGCCAAAAATAATCATCGAAGAGTCAAAGCCAAGTTACACAAACACATTATGGTGACCAAAAACAACCCTCACACTCGGCCGTGAGAGCAGCCGAACAATTACATACTTGGCTCGCGATAGATGATGTGCACAATGTTACTAACATCAGAATATTACACATTAGCCATGACGAATGGTTGTCAGAAAGGTTGATATCAAATTAATTGTTGAGGTCTCTGACCTGACACAGATGTATTAGAGGTAAATCCTGTCAGAGAAGGGCATTCTCCATATTACCACAAGGGGGCAATACCCCCCTCTCAAAGCACACAAATATCAGGGAGGAGACGCTGCGGTTGTGGGAGTTACAGAGCAAGAGCTCCTGCATCACGTGGATGTATTATAAGAACTGGGGGTGCGTTCGAGCGCGTCTGCAAGTAAGCTGGCTGCGCGAGATTCCCGAAAAATTACGCGAGAATGTTGCCGAAGTTGCGCGATAAGCCCTCCAAACCATGCGATAGCTGCAAGATCCTGCAGCCATCGTGGGGTTTGGAGGGCTTATCGCGAAACTTCGGCAAGATTCTCGCGTAATTTTTCGGGAATCTCGCGCAGCTGGCTTACTTGCAGACCCGCTCGAACGCAGCCTGGATATTGAACCCATGGCCAAAACGCACGCCGACAAGGGCTTAGCGGCGAAGCTGAGATTGCAGGTCACGTGATGTCACGGGGGGCAAAAACAATTTTTTCCATAGGGAGCAATTGAAAAAGTAATAAATCCGTGAAAATTTTTTTTTTGACTACCGCAAATGATCAATATATAATCTGTTGATTTTTCTCTTTTATATCATTGGTGCCTTTTTCCACAGCAGCGACAAATTTTTTTATTTTAATTCAGGCTACGCGAACACCAAGGGGACCTTGTCTCTAAGCGCGTTCTCGCAGGCAGTGCAGCAGCTGCGGTTCTCTGCGTGTAGCACTGGTCAGGAGATTTCATGCTGCCGGCTTACATTATTACCAAGTCGGTGAAGTGAGCAGGTGTAACGACACCAGTGTTTTCATTTATTGTATTTGATGAATGGCTTTGTTATGTAGCCACTCGACTGCTTCACCTATCTTTTATGTAGCGTTACAGAATATGCAGTAAGGTAGCAAAGGCTGTTGTTAGTTAATTTAGGTTGGATAGCGGGCGTGTATTCGGTAACTATTGAAGGTGACATCCTATAATCGTGCATGTGGCTAACACTTGCTTTGCTTTTTTGTATTAAATTGTTCAAGATGCACCTAAGCTGAGTTGTTTATTTCTATCACTTTGAATATCTTACACCGATTCACTGTACTGTGTTTTGCTGCTTCATGTATTATTTGCTGGCTAAGTAGCATTGACTACGTCCATATGTGCACTTTCAGCATGATATAAATTCAGCCCAAAAAACTACACAGCTAATCATTTATTTACCATTGCATGCTCATTCTTAATTATTAAAACAATAGCAGATGTGCATACTTGATGTCGTGACTTTTCAGCAACTTTTAAGATAAGATACAAAATATGAAGTTTCTGTTATTTTATGCATGCGCCGAGCTTGCATGACAGCACTTCACAAATACAGTATTTGTTGTTCAGCCTGTGATTTGAAGGACACACTGTGCGTGAGCGGCATCAGTGTATGGGAGTGATGCTGCGGAGATTCCCTGATGCAGCGGATGCAGCTGATCTCCATCTGCGCAGAAAAACTACGAGAGTCCCAGAAGAATATGGAAGCCCATAGTGGACAATATTCAAATGAAAATGTAATTCCACTATTGCATTATAATTTTCCACTTATGAATGAGTTATTTGAGACAATATTAAATTGAAAATGCATTAAGCCAATTATCACTTTCATTTTCACATACACATATGGGAAATCTATGACTATATTCAAATGAAAATGAAATGCTGATTGACATTTAATTTTCAAAGTTATGCTCTGCAAAAAAATGGACAATATTCAAATGCAATAAGCAAAACAGCACCCTCAGCCTATTGCATTTACATTTACATGTCATCACGCTCTTTTAGGGTCAACATGATAATGAAAATGCTGTTTTCTAATCACTTGGAAATAATAATGATGCGACATTTGACATTTCATTTTCAAAGACTTATCCTGCAATACATGGGACAATATTCAAACGCAGTAAAGGGAAACAAGCGCCTCCCAGTCCATTGCATTTTCAAATACATGTCACCAGCTTTTTGGGGACACAATGAAAATTAAAATGCAATCTGTCAGCGTCTCATCAAGGCAGGTCTTCCGCTAGGACGTCACTCATTAGGGGCGCGAGCGGAAACCATGTTCCTTATTTGCATACCAACCAATCAGCTTCTGAGTAGCGCTTGTACGCACGGAGGCTTACTGATAATGTTATGATGGCTAGGCTGCTATGTATTGTGTGCCATCGCGCATTATCTTGGCAGCTAGTATACTAGCTAACGTTTACTAAGGAAAATATTTGTAAATGATCATCACATTAAAGTGATATGATTTGATTTTTGCCCCAACTCTATTAACTGAGCTAGCTGTAATATGCATGAACTTATCCGAGGCTTCGCGGCAGTGTTGTGCAACTGCAACCCAAGTGTGCTTGCAGATTTTCAGAGACGTTAGCTAGCTTGCTAGTGAGTCTAAAAGCAATCGCTTAGGTACAGCTAGCTAACGATGATGCCTACTGGAAAAGCTCTTAGCCCTGATTTGTCACTTTAAACGCGATCTCGCACACACGACCTCTTTCGCAATTGATTAGCAGCTTCTTTTACCTAAAGAACAAACTGACAGTTCAGCCTGAGACATGTTATTTCATAGCTAGTTAAAACAGCATTATTCTTCCATGCGTGCTATAGCGTATTACATTACCCCAGATAAAACGCTATCCGTCTTCCCAGCCCTGCTGACGCTTAGTTAGGGAAATGTTTGTCATCATTTTTATACTTAATCGCTGTGATTCGGTTTTTGCTAGCTGACGATTGCTCTTTTGCTTGCCGAGTTGCAAGTTCGCCACTCCTGAAACATGCACAATGTATGCATCATGCAGAACGGTCCGATAAACGGCCAGCAGTCAGGGTGCCACTGTTCCTAGTTTAATCGCGATTCCCAGCCACGTAGCAATGGGAGAAGTTTTGATGACTGGCTGAAAACAATGTTCCTCACTTGCTAACTTAACCTGCTGAAATATGAACTTCTTTGATATGTTTGGCAGCACTTTTGTACGTCCCAAGAGTACTATCAGATTTCTGGGAGATTTAAATGGATAGCTAGCTCAAGAACAGTCTGCAGGCACAAGAGCAATCGCTGTCGGCTAGCTAGCTTGTGAAGCTAGGGCAAAAACTGAATCACAGCGATTAAGAATAAAAATGATGACAAACATTTCCCCTAACTAGCGTCAGCAGGGTGGGAAGACGAATAGCGTCTTATCTGGAGTAATGTAATATGCTATAGCACGCATGGAAGGATAATGCTGCTTTAACTAGCTTTGAAATAACATGTCTCAGGCTGAACTGTCAGTTTGTTCTTTAGGTAAAAGAAGCTGCTAATCAATGGTGAAAGAGGTCGTGTGTGCGAGATGGCGTTTAAAGTGACAAATCAGGGCTGTAAGAGCTTCTCCAGTAGGCAGCATAGCTAGCTAACTGTACCTAAGCGATTGCTCTTAGACTCACTGGCAAGCTAGCTAACGTCTCTGAAATCTGCAAGCACACTTGGGTTGCAGTTGCACAACACTGCCGCGAAGCCTCGGATAAGTTCATGCATATTACAGCTAGCTCAGTTAATAGAGTTGGGGCAAAAATCAAATCATATCGCTTTAATGTGATGATCATTTACAAATATTTTCCTTAGTTAACGTTAGCTAGCATACTAGCTGCCAAGATAGCTATCCACAGCGTAACATAGCCTAATGCGCGATGGCACACAATACATAGCAGCCTAGCCATCATGACATTATCAGTAAGCCTCCGTGCGTACAAGCGCTACCCAGAAGCTGATTGGTTGGTATGCATATAAGGAACATGGTTTCGCTCCGCCCCTAATGAGTGACGCCCTAGCGGAAAACCCGCCTTGATGAGACGCTGACAGATTGCATTTTAATTTTCATTGTGTCCCAAAAAGAGCGTGGTGACATGTATTTGAAAATGCAATGGACTGGGAGGCGCTGTTTCCCTTACTGCGTTTGAATATTGTCCCATGTATTGCAGGATAAGTCTTTGAAAATGAAATGTCAAATGTCGTCATCATTATTATATCATTATTATTTCCAAGTGATTAGAAAACAGCATTTTCATTATCATGTTGACCCTAAAAGAGCGTGATGACATGTAAATATAAATGCAATAGGCTGGGGGTGCTGTTTTGCTTATTGCATTTGAATATTGTCCACTGTATTGCAGAGCATGACTTTGAATTAAATGTCATTCAGCATTTCATTATCATTTGAATATAGTCATAGATTTCCCATATGTGTATGTGAAAATGAAAGTGATAATTGGATTAATGCATTTTCAATTTAATATTGTCTCAAATAACTCATTCATAAGTGGAAAATTATAATGCAATAGTGGAATTACATTTTCATTTGAATATTGTACACTATGGGCTTCCATAGAAGAAAGAAACGGATGAGAATGAAACGAAGATTGACTTTATGTATATTTTATAACTGGGCTGCTGATCATGTGAGGACTTAGGAATTTGCTAATCCTGTATAAGGGGAAGGAAAATAGCAAGCGTGAATTTAGTCAAGAAAATTTAGGCTAGAGTTTACAACCCCAATTCCGAAATAGTTGCGTCAAAGTGTAAATTGTGACTAAAATCAAAATGCAATGACTTTCAAATCATACCAGCCAGTATTTTATTCACAATAGAACAGAGATAACATAGCAAATGTTGAGACTGAGAAATTTTACAATTTTATCCAGAAAATGAGCTCATTTCAAATTTGTTGGCTCCTACAGGTCTCAAAAAAGTTGGGACAGGGGCCTGTTTACCATGGTGTAGCATTCCCTCTTCTTTTTAACACAGAGTAGAAGCGTCTGGGCATTGAGGAGACAAGTTTCTTGAGTTTAGCCATTGGAATTTGATCCCACCCTTGTTTAATACAGGTTTCCAGCTGCTGGAGAGTTTTGGGTCTCCTTTGACAGACTTTTTGTTTAATTTTGCGCCAAATGTTCTCAATCGGTGAAAGATCAGGACTGCAGGCAGGCCAGTTTAACACACGGACTCTTCCACTTCGAAGCCATGCTGTTGTAATAGCTGCATCATGTGGTTTTGCATTTTCCTGCTGAAATACACAAGGCTTTCCCTGGAATAGATGTCATCTGGAGGGGAGCATATGTTGCTCTAAAACCTTTATATACCTTTCAGCGTTCATGGTGCTTAATAAAACATGCAAGTGTCCCACACCATATGCACTAATGCATACCCATACCATCAGAGATGCTGGCTTTTGAACTGAACGCTGATAACAGGAGGGGTGGTCTTTCTCCTATTATGGCCCCAATTTGTTATGGCGTCAATTTGTTATGACGTCACGGACAGCAAGGGATGACAGACAAAATTCTTAAACTTCAACAGATTTAATTAAACAAACACTTAGAACTAATCTACAATCTACCCTACTGACCAAGATTGAAATAAAAAAAAAAGATATTTACAGTCCCCTGGTAATTGAGATGGGCTGCTATGCTGCGATGTCCTGGGACAGGAAAATGCTCCAACACAGGCAAAAATCCACAAAAAGCTTCAGAGGTCTTGAAAAGAGTGACAGGTCTGGTCAAATGTATCCTTCCACAATTTCTCCTGGCAATTTCTCCTACTCTCCTTATATACTCTTTTCCAGCCCCCTCTGAGGCATGCCCAGGACATGCCCCAAACCTAGCTCCAGACTGAGCTTAACAAACAAAAAAAATGTCAATACTGCCATCTAGTGGCTTTTTTTTCCCCCCACATTACACCTCCATTCCAAAAGGGAAAAATTTTGACTCATAAAGGCAAAATTTTTCTTTTCAATACAAAAATGGTTAAGTAGACACTTGTATATATATATACATATAATACAATATGCTAATAAACACGTGATATATAAACACATACTCAAACACGGAATAAGCAATCAGCAATTACATTGTCAGTATCCTTTACATGCTTAATTTCCAAGTCAAACTCCTGTAAAATCAAACTCCAATTCAACAATCTCTGATTCTTGTTTTTCATCTTACTCAAAAATATTAACGGATTGTGGTCAGTATATACAATCATTGGCTTTTGCCCTGTACAAACATAAACCTCAAAGTGTTTTAAGGATAGAACCAGAGCCAACAGCTCCTTCTCAATTGTGGAATAGTTCTTTTGGTGGCGATTGAACTTCCTGGAGAAGTATGCCACGGGATGCTCAATGTCATCAGAGTCACTTCTCTGTAGGAGCACAGATCCATGTAAAACCCACGCAGCTCGACCAATGGCGGAAGAACCAGGGTTGAAGGTTTATGCGTGTTCTTTTAGGCTGGTGTTAACAAGCGCGACCTCCTGGCTGGTGTGAATCACAATAAAATGGATATATTTTCTCCGTTCGAAGGACGGGGCACAAAAGCACAACGGTTACAATTAATCTGACTCCATAATAAATTTATAATAATGAATTTAGTTATACTCTCGTTAAATATCTGACTCCAAATTAGAATTAGAATTAGAATCCATAATCTAGGGAAACCTGCGTGGGTCTCGAAGTGACTACATCTCGAACTCTTAGGAGACCATCGACGTCGCTAAACATGTACTCCCGGGTTTTGAGTACTGTTACCGGATCCTAGGTTCGTTGATTAGATTAGAGGTTGGAAGTCAGCCATCACTGCAACAGCATCTTTTGGCGTGAATACAGCGAACCCAGATCTATGCACGCCCATGGGTTCCTTCAGGGAATATTAACAGATTTAACAGAATTTTAACAGACTTTTCGTCCATGGGTTTCCTTAAGGCTAAAATCCCAGAACCGGCAATACATAAACCCTTTATGTAAGTAGATCATGATTGTCTCTCCAACTTAATAAAACCAATTCCCATACCAGGCTGCTGGCCAGTCATTCCTTGGTTGGGATTATACCCCTAGGCATCTGTCGCAATGCGGCTAGAAAGAATAAAAGGATTAAGAGTCCCAGAGACCACGCAAGTTTAAAGGAATAACAATAATTTATTCACCAGGTAGGCAAGAGCTTAAATCAACAGACCAAATATCAGTTACCACGAATTTAGACAAATATAAACGTCATACCTGGCGACAGCTACACACACAGAGTTGGGTGAGTGCGAAATCAGAGAGACGAACCGCCATAGCTATAGAGTCTACTCACGCACTTACATGCGCGGGGAGAGATCGGATACGATCTTCCCAGAATGGATTGTTTCTCTTTGCTTTAAGCCAAATCACGCCTTTGATCCAGGCGGCATGGCCATAAACACCTGGAAGGGGGTCGAATCCGGTTTTTGGGTTTCCACCATTGGGAGGATGTAATAAAACACTTCAGCAGAGAGAGGAGAATAGGGTGATTATCAGAGAGTATTCTGACCAAATTCTCAGGAGTTTCCAAAAGGGAATGAACCATAATTTCAATGGGAATGAAACATACTCCATTCAACTCCTTGGATTTCCCCGAGAATAACAAGACCAAACATGATATGAATATGTACTAATATGATGCAGTTGTCATGAAAAAGTCTTAAGATGAATTAATAGATAGGTAAATTGGGTTATAAGTCCAGAAGTGATTTCTTTGCAGAATATTGAACATATAAGCATATTATGTAGTTCTCAGGGGTTTAGATTATTTTAGACAGATTAATATAACTGGACTTTAACTCAAGAATTAGGCCAGTAATATGACTCGCACAGGGGCATTGTGTCAGCCAGAGCCCTGCAACAACCCCCCGTGGTGAGACCGTTGCCACCTCCTGGAAGTCCACAAAAGTTTTATTGCTATCTGGCATGGCTCTGGACTGAGCTCATCAGCCATTTGTCCCTTACAGCCTCTGGGCTCCCCCACGCACCAGCGTTTGCAGATCCTACAGAGGTGCCGCTCAGAACCCAACCCCAAGGCACAGATGAATTTTACTGGTTTAGAAATGGAACAATCTTTTGGAAAATGAAATATGCAATGTCTACATCCACAAGCTTGGTCGCAAGCATCGACCGCCATGGAGAACAGCTTGTTGAAGTCAGGAGATTTGAGCACGGGGAAGTGACACAGCAGAGACTTCAGGCGATCGAAGGCTCTTTGGCATGCTTCATCCCAAGTGAACTTTACGCCTTTCTTCAGTAGGTTGGTGAGACTGAGAGCAATCTCAGCAAAGTTCTTGCAGAACTTGTGGTAGTACCCGATCATTCCAAGGAAGCGGCGCAAAGCTTTTTTGTTGTCAGGAACTGGAAAGTCCATAATGGCTTGGACTTTAGCATTTATGGGTGCCACCTTACCCTGGCCTATGACGTAGCCAAGATACGTGACAGTAGCACAACCAAAGTCACTCTTGTTCAGGTTAACAGTCAGGTTAGCCTGGGTCAGGCGCTGGAACAATGTCTCTACATCTTTCAGATGTTCTTCCCAGGAGTCACTCCATGTGATCAGGTCGTCGATGTACGCACCCGTGTGTGGCAATCTGGCGATTGTAGACTGTATCATCCTTTGGAACGTGGCTGGGGCATTTTTCATGCCAAAGGGTAGGACTTCATACTGGTATAACCCAGATGGTGTGGCAAAAGCAGAGATGCTCTTGGCCCTCTCAGTTAAAGGCACACACCAATAACCCTTCAATAAATCAATCTTGGTCAGAAACTTTGCTTGCCCTACTCTATCGATACAATCATCAATCCTAGGTATTGGAAACACATCAGTTCTAGTTACAGCATTGACTTTGCGATAATCTGTACAGAATCTAGTACTTCCATCAGGTTTTGGAACGAGAACACAGGGTGAACTCCAATCGGAGTTAGAGGGTCTGATAATATCATGTTCTAACATGTACTCAACCTCTTTCTCAGCAATCTTTCTCTTTTCAGGATTCATCTGGTACGGATGCTGTTTTATTGGTTTGGCATCACCAACATCTACATCATGAGAGGCTATAGAAACTCTCTTTGGAACATCAGGAAATAGATCTTTATATTTCTTGATCAACCTCTCAAACTGATCTTTCTGTGAGGGTTCTAAGTGCTGGAGTTTTACATCAAGATTTTGCAACACTTCAGAATTTGACAATTTACATGAAAGAACTTCAGCTTTAATTCTAGGTTCATCATCTTGAAACTCCCCCTCATCTTCACAAGTCTCGGCCATAGGAGGATTTGAAGTGACAGCTGCAACCCTAACATTCCTATCATGATAAGGCTTCAGCATGTTAATGTGACACAACTGTTTTGGCTTTCTCCTATCTGGAGTCTTCACAATGTAATTGAGATCATTGAGTTTTGTCAGAATTTCATAAGGACCATGAAATCTAGCCTGCAATGGATTGGACTGCAAGGCAAACAACACAAGGACCTTGTCTCCTGGTTTAAACTCACGGCTTCTAGCCTTATGATCATACCAAGTTTTCATTTTTCCCTGACTTGATGTCAAGTTCTCTTTGGCTAGGTCACAAGCTGCACGCAGTCTTTCCTTGAACTTGCTAAAATAGTCTAACAGACTGATATGCGGCTCTTTCTCTTGCCATTGTTCACTCAACAATAGCAAAGGTCCTCTCACTTCATGGCCAAACACTAGCTCAAACGGACTGAATCCAGTAGACTCCTGCACTGCTTCTCTAGCTGCAAACAACAGCAAATGAACACCTTCATCCCAGTCTTTCTCATGGTCATAACAATAAGTCCTCATCATTGTCTTGAGAGTGGAATGAAACCACTCTAAGGCACCCTGACTCTCTGGATGATAGGCACTGGAAAGAATCTGCTTCGCACCTAGTTTATACACAACCTGCTGAAACAATCCGGACGTGAAATTGCTACCTTGATCTGACTGAATTTCCCTGGGAAGGCCAAACAACGTGAAGAACTTTATCAAAGCCTTCGAGATTGCAGTTGCCTTGATGTTGCGTAGAGGTATGGCTTTAGGGAATCTGGTAGATGCACACGATTGTCAACAAGTACTGATTTCCAGATCTAGTCTTGGGTAATGGACTAACACAATCAACGATGACCTTGGAGAAGGGCTCCCCAAATGCTGGGATAGGCTGCAATGGAGCTACAGGTGGGTCTAACTGGTGTTTTCCAACTACCTGACAAGTGCGACAGGTTTTGCAAAAGTTGGAAACATCTTTCCGAAGTCCAGGCCAGAAGAAGTGTTTCATGATCTTGTCAACAGTCTTGTTAACACCAAGATGACCTCCTAAAGGCAAACTATGAGCCATTGTTAAGATCTCATTCCTGTAGACCTTCGGAAAAACAATTTGCTTGACCACTGCCCAATCTGCATTGGCAGGGTTATCAGGAGGGCGCCCCTTCCGCATCAACACTCCATCCTTGAGATAATACCCAACTGGAACTGCGTCTATTTCTTCATCAGGAAGGGCTCTCTTCTTTAGTACACAAATTTCAGGATCATTGGTTTGCTCCTGAATCAACCGCTTTCTGGACAGAGACAAGTCTCCAGACAAATCAGAATCACCAGACCCATCTGGCTGGCTGAACAGAGAACTGATAAAAGTGTCTGATAAGTCCTCAAACGGAGAAACCATAGCAGGCTGAACAGAGTCATGAGGCGAACCACCTGAGTCATGACTATTCAATGTGCTGGACGGCACCACATCATCTTCTTCTTGAGCCTTCTTGGCCATAGCACGGGTCACTGCACAGGAAGGATACAGAGATGGGTCTTCATCGCCATCTTCAGTGCTCGGCTGTGAAGTAAGATGAACAGGGGGAACTACATTGCCCCCAGCCAGGTCATTGCCTAGCAACAGAGAAACACCCTTGATAGGTAGACTTGACATAAGTCCCACCTTTACCTGTCCTGTAACTAAATCTGACTTCAAGAATACAGAGCGCAGGGGTACAGATACAGTCCTCCCTTCAATACCTTGTACAAGTATGAAATCCCCAGAAGCGGTCTCATCACGTAACTCCAAGGAGTCCATCAACAAAAGTGACTGAGAAGCTCCGGCATCCCTTAGGATATATATGGGGACAGGAGGAGAATGCTCATTCAGAGCCACAAATCCCTCTGACACAAATGGAAGAAATTCCTCCCTCACAAAGTCAGCAGTATCAGGCTTCTTAGCCTCACAAGGAGCAGGCAATTTAGCAGATCGGTCATCTACTACAGGGGTTTCTAACCTTGTCTTCACAAAGGCATTGGGTTTGGTATCCTTTTCTTTTTCTTTTCTTAGCTTTAAGGAACCAACAGTTAGTTGTAACATGACCAGATTTCTTGCAATAATTGCAAACTAGACCACTTTTGTCACTGTCAGCTTTCACACTTTGATCAGACCTTTGACTGGATTTCTGAGCACCATCACCAGATCTGTCTTTGGGTGAGGAATCTTGGGTATCACCGTTACCTTTCTTCTGAAATTGGGACCATCTATTGTTACTGCTAGACTGAAATTTGGACTTATGTGTGGGAACATAATCGTCTTCAAACTTGGCAGCTGATTGCAAATTCAGTGCTTGCTTCTCATTAAGGTAGGTCTTAATATCATCCTTGACACAGTTCTTGAATTCTTCAACTAACACCATCTCTTTTAGTGAGTTGAAATCATCCTTGACCTCCATAGAAGTACACCAGCGCTCAAAGCAAACCTTCTTCTCGTTAGCAAATTCCACATAAGTCTGATTGTCAGATTTCTTCAGACCTCTGAATTTCTGTCGGTAAGCCTCTGGAACCAACTCATAAGCTGTCAAAATAACCTTTTTGACAACCTCATAATCAGAGGAATCATCTGCAGACAAAGCCGAATAGGCTTGTTGAGCTTTACCCTTGAGGACAGTTTGCAACATCAGAGGCCAGTGTTCCTTTGGCCACTGACAACTCTTAGCTACCTTCTCGAAGCACTGGAAATACTTATCAACCTCCTTCTCCGAGAATGGAGGCACCAGCTTTACCTCCTGGCTAGCACAAAATTTGTTTTGAGCTTCCATTTTAATTTTTAGTTGCTCCATTTGGAGCCTTTCTTCTCTGTCTAATTTTTCTAAATCGAAATCTCTCTGTCTCTGTCTCTTTCTTTCTGCTCTTTCCACTTTCTCCCTCTCAAACTGCCTTTCTTTCTCTCAGTCTGCTCTCTCAAACTCCCTTTGTTTTTTTTTTTTTCTTTCTGCTCTCTCGAATGCTCTTTCCTCTCTTTTCAATCTCTAGCATTTTTAATTTAAGTTCCATTTCTACATTTGGATTTTCCACTGGAAACTGTTCCAGATCTCCTGGTGCAAACACATTTTCATCAATGTAATATTCAACAATCTCTCTAGCCAGTCTTGCTTTTCGCATGGCTGGTTTTACATCTGTCAGCTTTAACTGTCTGCATATTTCTAGCAGTTCTGTCTTTTTAAAAGACTTCAAAACCTCTACGGTTGGTGATGCCAAGAAATCATCCATTGCTGTTGATCTGTCAATATAGATCTAGGAAAATTCAAAAAACAATTTCACAGTTTGAAATTTTAGATTTTCAATAAATGACTCGCACAATGGTCTATCCCGGACCCGAGCCCCCACTTTGTTATGGCCCCAATTTGTTATGGCGTCAATTTGTTATGACGTCACGGACAGCAAGGGATGACAGACAAAATTCTTAAACTTCAACAGATTTAATTAAACAAACACTTAGAACTAATCTACAATCTACCCTACTGACTAAGATTGAAATTAAAAAAAAAGATATTTACAGTCCCCTGGTAATTGAGATGGGCTGCTATGCTGCGATGTCCTGGGACAGGAAAATGCTCCAACACAGGCAAAAATCCACAAAAAGCTTCAGAGGTCTTGAAAAGAGTGACAGGTCTGGTCAAATGTATCCTTCCACAATTTCTCCTTGCAACTTCTCCTACTTTCCTTATATACTCTTTTCCAGCCCCCTCTGAGGCATGCCCAGGACATGCCCCAAACTTAGCTCCAGACTGAGCTTAACAAACAAAAAAAATGTCAATACTGCCATCTAGTGGCTTTTTTTTTCCACATTACACTCCTCTTTTGCCCGGAGGACAGGACACCCATGATTTCCAACAAGAATGTCAAATTTGGACTCGTCTGATCACAGGACACTTTGCCACTTTGCTTCAGTCCATTTTAAATGAGCCTTGGCCCACAGAACACAGTGGCGCTTCTGGATCATGCTCAACAATGGCTTCCTTTTTGTATGATAGAGTTTTAGGTGGCATCTGTGGATGGCATGGCGGACTGTGTTTACTGACAGTGGTTTCTTGAAGTATTCCTGGGCCCATTTAGTAATGTCAATGACAGAATCATGCCGGTGAGTGATGCAGTGGCATCTGAAGGCCCGAAGATCACAGGTATCCAGTAATGGCCTTTGGCCTTGCCCCTTACGCACTGAGATTTTTCCAGTTTCTCTAAATCTTTTGGTGATGTTATGCACTGTTGATGATGAGACCTTCAAAGCCTTTGCAATTTGACGTTGAGGAACGTTGCTTTTAAAGTATTCTACAATTTTTTTTTTCGCAAGCCTTCACAGGTTGGAGAGCCTCTGGCCATCTTTACTTCTGAGAGACTCAGCCTCTCTAAGACATCCCTTTTATAGCCAATCATCTTACATACTTGATGCCAGTTAATTACTTGCTGAACATTCTTTCAGCTGTTTCTCATATATATTAATTAATTTTTCAGCCCTTTTTTGCCTGTGTCTCAACTTTTTTGAGACCTGTTGCAGCCAGAAAATTTGAAATAAGCTCATTTTGTGGATAAAAATGTATAATGTCTCAGTTTCAAGATTTGAAATGTTATCTAGGTTCTATTGTAAATAACATATTGGCTCGTGTGATCTGAAAGTCATTGCATTTTGATTTTATTCACAATTTACACTTCGTCCCAACTATTTCGGAATTGGGGTTGCAATTTCTAGTGCTGATAAACGTGATAATAGCATTTAACGGCAGCAGCTATGTTACGGATGACGCACCGGGTTACTAGAGTATGCGCAGCATATGCATTCGCGATATTAAATATTAAAATTAAATTCTAATGAATGGTGTGTGCACCCTCAAGTAGTCAGCTGGGATGGGCTCCAGTTCCAGGTATAGAGAAAGAATGGATTTAATGAGCTTTGAGCATGCGTACACTAAAAGTAATTTCGCTTGTCAGAGTTGGCTATATACTTTGATCAACGTCATCTACTATAAAACTTATCAGATCATGAAGCACGGGCAGTGCTCTGTGCGGTTGGGTTATCGTCATGAATCCAGTAAGAATAGAGGAGGCTGCAAGCTTACCAGCTCGAAACGTTTCACTTTCTACGAATGCATTTCGCTTTGAACTGTGTGGAAAACGAGATTGAACTGTCATCTTATACAGTAGCTAGTCAACTGTTTTGCTGACATTGTTTGCGATAGTGAAGAATTTTATTTCCCTGTTATATAAAAATAGTTCATCAACATTTTACATCCCTATTAGGTATATAAATTGTTTTTCCAAACTATATTTAAGCCGAGTGCTGTTTGCCCGTTCGGTACAGAGCTGATGCATGGGTTTCAGCCCATATAGACAGTAAAAAGAAGTGGACGGCGGGATGGCTTATTTTATTTTCAATGGGAGAATGTAAAGCTCAATTGAACGAGTTTTCAGTTGGGCACCACGCCTACAGCGCAGGCTCGAAGTCAGCTCGCTGACGTAAACCAACGTCCTGGGAAGCGGTAACTCGTCTGGTAGATGTATCCTACACATAATACCCAGCGAGCAAGCGATTGCGTCTGTCAGTATAGTCTGATTTCGTTCGATGTTATGTTTTGCGAATTATTACTTCATAGGTACATCACTTCGTTAGCGATGTGGCGCAGTCGTCTTCTGTCTATGATTCGTCAATGGGCTTCTGGTCTAAACAGTACGGTTATTTACGTCCTGTGCGACATAAAGTCATCGGCATTTCACGTCACTTTTAGCCTAGCCTGGTGCCATCGGCTAAAAATGCTTACTATTAGACCATAACGCTACATACGAAGTAAAGACGTCTGCTACAAAATGTAGTTTCTCTGTAGAAAATATTATCGCTGACATGAAGGCTCATAATGTTTTTAGTGTAAAGTTATTTGATGTCAAAAGTCAGGCAAAATGAATGGGGGTGTCTGGAAAAGCTACCGCTAGTTGATCATCTGCTATCTTCTAAGGCTGCATCCAAATGTTCGCACTTCACCGCACTCGCAGACTCACGGACTTTGCGGACGCGTTCACGGGAAGTCCGGGAGTGCGGAGGGCTGTCCAAATCCACAATTGATCCAGTCCACAAGGGGCCTCAAGCGGACTTTCTGCGGACTTTCAGAGAGTCCGCTAGGGGTGCAGACTTCAGCAGACTTCACTAGTGTAGTTACCCACAAATCATTGCAATACGGACGTGACGTTTTAATTTTTCCAAATTGCTGACAGAAGAAAACCACATTCACACACGCACAAAACCACATAAACTCACTAGAAATTTATAATATTAAAACGTTACTTGAATAATGTAGGCCAGATATAAAATTCAACATCATCATATAGAAATATAGGCTACAGAGGAAATCAATATGCATTTGCACGGAAAAGAGTGAAACAGACTCGAAGCCTGTCTATCAGCTCGTTTTATAAAGCTGCAGACTCCCGCTCTTGCAGACTTTAAGTGATGATGGTGAAGACGTCACATTGCATACGCCTGAAGTTCGTGAGGGCTCAGTCTCCAAGTCCAGAGGGTGGAGATTTGGATTCAGCCTAAGCGTTCAATTGAGCTTCAACTTCCGGGCGTATTCCTACCCCCTTGGTTTCGCCAAGGACATAGTTAGCTACATTTCCGGAGAACATTGGTCATGAACAAGCGTCCTTTGTGGGAGTGCCACGGGCGCGGACCATTGTCATAGATACCTCAGACGTCAGCGCGTTCATGAGCCCCACACTACGCTACGCTTGTGAACAAAAAGTCACACAAGCGCATGTCCGCGTGCCCCCGGAACTATGGCCCCATGTCGGGCGTGCTGCGCCCACTGAGCAATTTCCGAGTAGCATCCAGCTGCAGCCAAGGATGTTTTATGTTTCACTGGATATAATTGGAAAATGGCCGCCCATTCATTTCAATGGAATTGCTCAATGGCGAGCACGCCGACATGGGGGGCCAAGCTTCGGACCCACACGGACATGTGCCGTGTGACTTTTTGCTCACGCATGCGTAGTGTGGGGCTCATGAACGCGCTAGTATCCGAGGTGTCCATGACAACGGCTCGCGCTCGTGGAACTCCGACCCAGGGTGCGTGTTCACGATCATTTTTCTCCGGAAATGGAATTCTGACCAATGCAGACCGCTCCCTGATGTAAGTATGAGCGGAACAAAAAAAAAAAAACAAAGCCGCCGGTAAAGGTTTAATCATAGTTTGAGATACAATTTTAAAACACAAATGCAATATCAAATGTTTAAAACAATTGTTATTTAACAGGGAAGTATTGATTTCAACTCAAAAATGTCAGCAAAATAGTTGACTTGCTGTTGTGTAACGTGACGTTGCTCAGGGGTGCGTTTCCCGACATCACAGATGCTAACTTCCATAGCTGGAACTAGGGATGGGAAGTCTGACACCGAGGCACCGAAGCCCGTATCACGCAAAGCAATCTGCTTCGGCACAATGTATTGGGGCGTGTATCAAAGTTGTAAGGTCACATGACTGATGACGTCTGATGCTTTGGACGTCACTGAAAAGTATAAATAGGTCATGTGACACAGGGGCACCGGTGCTTGAATCATCCCCGTAAAGCGTGACTTGTTCGATTAAGCTTTAAAGTGTCGACATTTTCATTGCTTCAACACGTCGCTATGGATAACAGGAAACGTTCACGAGTTTGGGAGAAGTTTGACTTGATCTCGCCTAACAAGGTAAATTGTATTAGGCTTAGGCTACTATCTGTTTACATGAACTGAATGAATTGTTATTATGAATAATAATAATATAATTGATTGGTTTCATTATTTTCAGGTTCGGTGTTTACTGTGTCCACAAGAGTTGTCTTACAACAGCAACGCATCTTCTATGTTGAGGCATCTCCGGGCAAAACATGGACATGATGATGTTGCTTCTGCATCCACGGCTCCACCCAACCATGCTAATGCCAGTTCTTCATATGGTAGCAGGCTAGGCCTATTGTTTTATTTGTGTCAATGATGTTTTAGGATTTCAAAGCAGCAAAAAAATCAAAATGTAAAGTCAATTTCAACATTTTTTGAATAAATCTAGATATGAACTTTTTGATTAAGTATATGCCCTTGAAAAAAGATAGAAATTTTTACTTTTTTATTGCAATTAATTGTATTCACACCATAAAAATGCCATTCGGTAAAACAGACTTATTTCCATATCATATTAAAATCAATATCAATGATCCAGTCACAAATAGTGAAATCCATGTGAGTTGTATATATCTGAACAACAATGGGTTTTTTTAATACAGAAGTGTGAAATTTATAATTGATGGAAGCAAAAATGTAGGTGTCACGTCACTGACCCATTTACATTATTCAGTATGATATATTCTACACAATCTATACCCTACCAATCTTCTTTCACCCCACCAGGAGTAAGCACTGGGCGAACGGATGGGTACTCTTACGGAATCACCTTGAAATATCCTTTATCACTTCATATTCTTAAACATAGCTATGCTTTTTATGTACTTGTTCCCTGAATGAATTTGCGTGGACAAGACTGGATACCTGCATGGCTGACTGGCTTAATTCATACAATGGGATTACATACAGCATGTCTCCAAAAATGTGCATGGAGGGGTTGGAGGCAATGGAATTGCATAAGACGTTTCAAATGATATTATGTCATTTAAACGATCGCGAAACACATGCATTGCTTCCAACCACTGAGTAAAGAAAAGCGTGTGAAGTCCAGAGTCGTAATCGGTATGCATTGTAATGAAAACTTGATCACTTGTTAATGTTAATAGCTGGCCCGTATGAAGGGTCTTTGGCCGCAGTAGGGGAGGAGCAGCAGGATCTGTTCTGTTGGGGTAAAAAGATAAACTCCCTGAATAAAAAGAAACTGACCAGAAACATCAGATTATGCCAGTGTGTTTAAAGTTAAAATCTCATTTTACTAAGTTCCTTACGACATTAAGCTCTGCCGAAGCTTGAGAAGGTGTCTGTCGGTTTAGTGCTGGTGGAGGGGCAGGGAAGCTGGTCTCTGGGGAGGAGCAAACAGGTGGACGAGGGCTTGGATGAGGCGCACCAGGGCTGGAGGGAGGCTGCTGAGGAACAGGGGACGGGGAGGCGGGTGATGCTGATCCAGGTCCGACACGCACCTGAGCATCACAATAACCAGTCCAGGTTCACAGTTAAGAGAAGGTTTATATGGCATCATGATACAGTGAAATGAAAGGAAAACCCTTACATGGTGACAGTGTATTTTATCTTTACCTGAGTTTCTTCCCTTACGATGTTTACATTTGGTTTTGCAGCTGCCACATGCTTCCCTCCGAACCTCGATCTTTCAAACTGAGAAGAAAATATGAAATTTAGCAACAAACTCAAGCATTTGTGAAGTACAGTACCGTCACTATCCAATTATTTATTCAGAATTGACTGATACTTAGAAATGACTAGTAACATTTGTTTTTATCAGGGCTTTGAAGCAGAAGTTTTTCCCGACTGGTTCATTCTGAACAGAAACAGTATTTTAACGTTTCCGGTTTTGGGTTCCACCCCAAAATTTACGTTCTCAAACCGGTTAGAACCAAAAAATTTCGTTCCTGAACCGGTTAATATCGCTCCATGTCAGCCATAGGACTTTAAATTGGTAAGTTTAACAATAGCACTTTCAAATTGGCTATTTTTCAAGAGATACATGTCCGCAGAATTTCTAAGGACGTATTGATATTTTAAATCTTCATTTATATTCGGATGAAAACGCTTCAGTTTTGTGGTGCAGTGTATAACAGTGCAATTGAGAACAAATTTGACGTCTCCCATTGACTTCGATCAGTTAGTCTGAGCAGCTGTTGCTAATCGGGTAAAATAAACTGCGAGAGGTTTATGTTATTAAGAATTGAAAGGTGAAGTTTCAGCGGGACTTTGTGACTGCGACTGACCACTGCTGTGTTACGCTTTTGTACCCCTGGATTGTGCTAATGGTCGAGAACTATTGTGTTTTCGTGAAGAAAATTGACAGGCTAGGCATAGCATTAGGCTTAATTAGGCTGAATTCTCTCTACTCTGCCCGGGCATGCCAGGGAACGACACACAGGAAGTGATTGGTCATTGGTCATTGGTGATTGGTCATTGTAGCCCAAACACAAAACATTTCAAGAACGAAAAAAAAAATAACGGTGTTACCATTATTTTTTATAAACGATTCTGCTCCGGAACATTAAAAATTCTAACGTTTCTGGTTTCGTTTTTGTTCCTAGCAAAATAGCAAAAGTTTCTGGTTTTCGTTTTCGTTCCGCGAACCGGTTCAAAGCCCTGGTTTTTATATTTTAAGATTGCATTTGCCATAGCCAAAGTTTTTAACCATTTTTGAGGGACTTGGCGCACCTCCTGCAATGACTGAACCAGCCTGGGGAGCAGATGATATGTCACCTGCAAGAGACACTTCTGGAGTGACAGGCGGGACCTGAGAAATGCAGCAGACTTTAAGCACACAGTCAGACAGATGGAGAACAATTAAACACCATTGGAATTATGGGCCTCAGTCTGTTATGGTTTAGAGAACACATTTACCACTGAAGAAGAGAGCCCTTCTGTTGCACACATCACTGCGGTGGACACTGGTGCATGCTGATGCAGCTGGAGGAGGGAGCAGAGAAGGAGGAGGTGAAGGCAGAGCAGGAGGAGGTGAGGGCAGAGCAGGAGGAGGTGGAGGCAGAGCAGGAGGAGGTGGAGGCAGAGCAGGAGGAGGTGGAGGCAGAGCAGGAGGAGGTGGAGGCAGAGCAGGAGGAGGTGAAGGCAGAGCAGGAGGAGGTGGAGGCAGAGCAGGAGGAGGTGGAGGCAGAGCAGGAGGAGGTGAAGGCAGAGCAGGAGGAGGTGGAGGCAGAGCAGGAGGAGGTGAAGGCAGAGCAGGAGGAGGTGGAGGCAGAGCAGGAGGAGGTGAAGACAGAACAGGAGGAGGTAAAGGCAGAGCAGGAGGAGGTGGAGGCAGAGCAGGAGGAGGTGAAGGCAGAGCAGGAGGAGGTGAAGGCAGAACAGGAGGAGGTGAAGGCTGAGCAGGAGGAGATGGAGGAAGAGCAGTAGGTGGTGAAGGCAGAGCAGGAGGAGGTGAAGACAGAACAGGAGGAGGTGAAGGCAGAGCAGGAAGATGGAAGGCAGAGCAGGAAGAGGTGGAGACAGAGCAGGAGGAGGTAAAGGCAGAGCAGGAGGAGGTGAGGCAGAGCAGGAGGAGGTGAAGGCAGAGCAGGAAGAGGTGGAGACAGAGCAGGAAGAGGTGAAGGCAGAGCAGGAGGAGGTGAAGGCAGAGCAGGAAGAGATGAAGGCAGAGCAGGAAGAGGTGAAGGCTGAGCAGGAGGAGATGGAGGAAGAGCAGTAGGTGGTGAAGGCAGAGCAGGAGGAGGTGAAGACAGAACAGGAGGAGGTGAAGACAGAGCAGGAAGAGATGAAGGCAGAGCAGGAAGAGGTGGAGACAGAGCAGGAGGAGGTAAAGGCAGAGCAGGAGGAGGTGAAGGCAGAGCAGGAGGAGGTGAAGGCAGAGCAGGAAGAGGTGGAGACAGAGCAGGAAGAGGTGAAGGCAGAGCAGGAGGAGGTGAAGGCTGAGCAGGAAGAGATGAGGGCAGAGCAGGAAGAGGTGGAGACAGAGCAGGAGGAGGTAAAGGCAGAGCAGGAGGAGGTGAAGGCAGAGCAGGAAGAGGTGGAGACAGAGCAGGAAGAGGTGAAGGCAGAGCAGGAGGAGGTGAAGGCTGAGCAGGAAGAGATGAAGGCAGAGCAGGAAGAGGTGGAGACAGAGCAGGAAGAGATGAAGGCAGAGCAGGAAGAGGTGGAGACAGAGCAGGAGGAGGTAAAGGCAGAGCAGGAGGAGGTGAAGACAGAGCAGGAGGAGGTAAAGGCAGAGCAGGAGGAGGTGAAGACAGAACAGGAGGAGGTGGAGGCTGAGCAGGAAGAGGTGGAGGCAGAGCAGGAGGAGGTGAAGACAGAACAGGAGGAGGTGGAGGCAGAGCAGGAGGAGGTGGAGGAACCTGGGTAGTCATTATAAAGACGATTAACCAAGTCTGCAGGGTGCATGTACATAATACTAAACTTAGCTTGTAAGTTAGTTAGGTAAGTTATTTATTAATCCACTTACACTACGTTACCACAATCTTTTCAAGGTAAAGTATATTTACATCTATTCATGTGAGGTGCATCCAACATTTTTTTTTTTTTAAATCACAAAACCCCTCTGTGCCTGGTTAGCACTAAGAATTGTCTGCTGCATACATATTTGAAAATATTAAACACACCGTGTTGGGATATTTAATTTAGTTCAGGTTTTGATTACCCAGTATTTTTACCTCATGTTGAAAGTAATGCCATTTCTTCTGCTGAGGAACAGACGTTGTGTAATGGCCGGTAGGTATATACGGAGGCCAAGCGCAACGACAGAGGAAAAGAGTAGCACGAACACAGTACAAACACAGAGAATAATAGAGAGCAAACGCAAGTACTCGCGCTTCCAAAGGATGTATAATAGTCCGAACCACGGAAGCAAAGCGAGATAGAAAAAGGGATAAGGAACTCCAACAATAAGAAGATAGAAAGTCATACAAAACCTGACTACAGACATCTTCGGCTATAGTGCGAAGCTAAACACAGACACTCTAGCAACGGAGGCGTGCCGGACTTCCTGCTTATATAGATTCTGGGGAAGTGCCGCCCCAGCTCAATCAACCAGCTGGGTAAAGAATTCGATGGCCCAGGAATTCGATATCGCCCCGGGACGAGAGCCGCAAAGAAAGGTCCAAACAACAGGCACACCTCACAAACCATGACACGTCGTTGCCTTGATGGCCAATCAAGAAATCCAGGCTGGGGTCAAACCCATCGGATCCAGAACCAAAAGTCATTCCAGTCCTGGAATATTTCCACTCCACAGCTGATACATAAAACTACAAAGGGCATTTAAAACTCTTCAGTGGTAAATGGTCTGCACTGATATAATGCTTTATCACCCTTGTAGTCTCAAAATGCTTTATAACTGGCCTCCTATTCACACATCCACACATGAATTGAAGAAGACTTTAGGATGAGAGACAAAACTAAATCAAACTGCATTTGAGCCCCTAAGAACCATACCGGGCCATCCCGCACTTTTGGCGAAATAGAGTTGAGGTAGTCAGCATGTGCAGAAAACTAAGATCTACATTTCCTAAATGAGCCAACCCAATCTACCCACATGGATTGTTCATACAAGCAAACATCCTCTCTGCCACTGTACATATGCACTGCACTGCCTTAGCCATAGTGGACCATCCCACAACTTTTCCATAATTCAATGTAAACATGGCGGCTAGGTATCTCACTGATGAGGAATTGCTTGCTATGATTGATGATGATGGTGAAGTGGAAGATAATGGAGACCCAGAGTTTGTCCCAAATTAATCAGAAGATGATGGTTCCGCTTCAGAAGGAGGAACCTTTCACTTTAAATGAAACAGAAGGGCATCCAAAACCTGCATAAGAAGTGCATTACGTAATTGTACATATATGAGTTTTTAACATAAGCAGTGTTTCTAGTTCCCAGTTACTCTAGATGACACAGGAGGCTGGCAACTTTAAGTCCCATTTTCTCAAAAGTTGCCCAACATGGGTTGGCCCAGTATGGTTCTTAACGGCTCATTTTTGATACAGTTTAGATTTATTCATTCACACATTCACACACCAATCACAACATTGTAATTGGTCTTTTCCCCTGTAATCAAGGATGATTCACTATTACATAATTACACTGTACGATAGTGTGGAGTCACCCTAATGAATGGAGAACGCCTGAAAACATAGAAGAAAGACATGGAGTTGCAAAATCTGTTTTCAATGTTAGAAGTCTTCATTTGGAAATCTATATTTGCAGCTTGTAGATTTCAGGAAATATACCCTTGGAGTGTGGAATCCACTGACGCACATCTGTGGCCCTCCGATAAGGGTCCTCTGACCCCTCAGTCTGTCTGTAACCACACACAATATTCACTGACAAATGGTCTTGTTTTTCCCACCATGTTTAGTAACTATTGTAATATCCAAGTTATTATCATCTTGCTAAGAGGTGGATTTGTGTGTTTTGTTTACTCTTTGTGTCCCACACTGTAACAATTGCCTTTTTTCTTTCAATTAAGACAACGCTACAATAACGCTTTACAAGGGTGGAGAAAGTATATCACTGCGTTATGGACAAAAAAAACCCGACACTTCGTTCATGCAAACATAGCCGTTGTAATAAGACAATTTCATCCATGCACAAATACATCACACAAATTACGCGCACCCCAGAACAAATATTCAATTTCCTACAAGTCCCGCAACCACTTAGACAACTAAACGAATCAAAGCAGACAATCTGATCACGGAGTTTTTCCCAGTCCACTCATCAGGCAGTTGTTCGCTAAAAAACCCTTTGAATCCCCGACACCCCAATCAAGTCCCGAAATGAAGAATTTTAACTTTCCAAAAAGGATATGGACAGCCCCTGCAATTAACTCCTTTTTGGCTCACCACCCGCGATTGTAGAAACGCAGTCAAACTTCAATGGGGTGCGTCGCTCTCCTCATTCCCTTCCAACGCAAAAATATATATATCCCCACAAAAAATGAACATTCCAGCCTTGCAAAAATGTATATTCCTGCGGGATGGCAAAAGTTCAGGTGAAGTTAAAAAACGCGCCTCCGCCGCCAGGTAAGTCCATTCCTTTGATCTAAACCTTTTCCTCATAAACCTCTCTCCTCCCATTTAAAAGGTACGGCCCCCCTCCCATTGGCTGATAATTTCAGGTGAAATACCCCACAATTATACATGCGTCCAACTATTTTGGGGAAAAGAAAACCCAAGTAAAAGGGCCAGGACAATTCATATGAAGCACTGCATTCACATATTGACACCCTTAAAAAAAAAAAAAACAAAACAAAAAAAATGAGATACGGTACAATGTAACATGAATTTGTTACAACACATCTGTCTCTATTCATCTGTCCAACCCTGGTCCAACCATAAAGAGTATAGTCTATCATTAAAACATAACTTATGTAAAGACATAATAAGTGTATCATGTCAAGGTGATTTGGTTCATTGTTTTACCCGATGATAAAGGTCGTGCCATCTTTTCTGTCTCGGCGCAGGCCTGTTGCCTGCACTCAAGGGCCATGAACCCGTGGAGGGAAATAACCTGAGCCGGGACATCCATTCCGTGTCTCCATCGCCTTGTGTGTCTTCTTCAAAGCTATTTGAAATACTACAGCAAGGACACACAGTGTTAAAATATCTAAAGACTGTGTAATGCAGCCCTAGGAAAATGGTTGTGATTGAACAACACTGAAAACTTGCTTTAGTTTGATACATTTATAAACCTTAAGTCCACTGAAAAAAAAATTGTTAGAAATATTCAAATAAATACATCTAAGTATTAATATTACATTACACAACATTAAACACATAAGAACTCAAGTGCAACACAATAAAGTAACATCATGCCCAAAAATATGAATCGTGATTTAGCAATTACTACAAATTCTGTAAACATGCAGCTCTTAAAAAATAAGGTCTCCTGGCCATATGTTTGAAAGAACAAAGGCTTGCTGGTTATGAATGAATTAGTGTTGTGTGTAAGAGCACAGGTTACATGTAGGTTTGTTGCATATAACGGGGGCATACTTCATAATGATCCGGAGAATTTAATAGGCTAGATAAACAGGGAAAGTCCCAACCAAACCGGTTAACTTGTCAGCTTGGTCGTGATGGAGGACGGTGAGCCAGTTATTAGCATAAACACGTCATCTAATAAAAGTAATTACCTTGTATTGCGGTGACTTTTACGTGAATGGAAACCATTAAAATTAATCTTGTATGTTTAGTTAGATACCAAATCAACTGAATTATGAAATTATGGAGAACGCGCCTCGGGATTTGCTGTCATGAGATGGACTCTGGCGTTTTGATTGGCTTTCAAAAGATGGAGCCGGCTACGTAACTGGCTTTCAAAAGATGGAGCCTGCTACGGGATTTGCTTTCAAAAAATGGAGCTGGCTACGTGATTTGCTTTCAAAAGATGAAGCCTGGTACGTGATTTGCTGTATTTCTATGGATCTTCCGCCGCCGGGTACCACGATTGGCCATGAGGTTTAGTTGAGCACTCATAGCCACTTGACCATGTGAAGGCAGGTTAACAGGAGTTAACGCATTCGCATTGGTCGAAATAGACGCGGGCCTAGATGAGAACTGCGCTGCAGTAACCATCACAGGCTCAGTGGAAAGTGGCGCCAATAGTGGCTCATTTGCATATTCTGTATTTGCCCGTGAGCACGCTCTACTTAACTGATTTTCGGCAGAAGAGCGTGATGTCATGAGAGGAGGAGTTGAGGATTTTTTCCGAGGGGTCAGAAAAGAACCAGCTGGAACTTTCTGAGGAATGGTGTGCTTAACTGAATGCATGCGACTGATATATTCAGTGTAAGGGTGGGGCCCGCATTGGGCTGCGCTTTTAGTGACAAAGTATCGTCTTTATTTAAGACGTTACAGACATAAACAGAAACGCACATCCCCGCGCACCATCATTTGTCGCGGTGGGGGCCACGCCATGCTGCTGTAGCGGATCGTGACTTCCCCGCTTGTTTCCCATATCGCTCTGCCAGATGGGGAGGCATCGTCGGCTGTGCACCGGGCTCGTGGACTGGCGGCAGGCGGTACAGAGTACTGGGAGGTCCTCCTCTTCGCAGCCAAGGGACGCATCTTCTTGCCGGCTGGAGTGACCATGGAAAATGGCGCTTGCGGCTGGTTTTTGGACGAACACCTTTCCACCTGCTCCTGTATGAGCAGCGTCGAGTGGCGGACCAAACAGAGAGGATGGGCACAGTAGCGGGTTGAGCAGCGGTGCCTTCTGGTGTTCTTTTAGAGATGTCTGACTGAGCCACATCTGATGCAGGGAGACTACAGCCAGAGACATGACCCGCCCAACACACACTGAGGAGCAGCACACTAGCGAGCCGGTGGGCGTCCTGCCAAGCTACGTCGTCCTCGTCCCGACGGGCGTGGAGGAGCGACAGCTCTGCCAGAGCATTTCCTGTCAAGCCGACGATATTCATGGCAGATGGCGCCTGTGCACTGCCAACGAATATCTTGTCCACCAACTTAGCCTCCTGCTCACGTCTGGGCAGGAGGGGTCGTTGCTGGGACCGGACTGTAGGCTCCAGCCTGAGCTGGTCTAACAGCGGTGCGTCTACAGGCGAGGCGTCGCCGAGGAACTCAGTCATCCAGCCCGCCACAACTGTGCAGGGGAGGAATCGTACGGCTGGGAGTAAGACTTTCGCCGGAGATGCCCATGTGCTCTGTACAAAGTCTTTGAAAACTGGATAACATGGGGCCACTGCCACAGGTGCCGACAGGCGCACTTTCTTGTATGCGCCGAACTCCATCGGCTTACTGGGGTCACTCGCGGGCTTGGAGGGTGCAGAGGATAGCTGCACGCCCGACAGGACGACCGCCAGTTCCGGCAGCACCCACTCGTGCAGGGGCTCTGGCCGTCTGCCCAGGCCTAATACATCATGCTCAGAGTCAGAGGGCTCGCTAACTATCTCACTAATGGCTCTGTCTAGAGGCACATTAGTTGAGAAGTGAGCCGCTCTTTTCTCCCGGACAGGCATGGGGAGCGCAGCGCACACTGACCACACGGGCTGCTCCTGCAGTACGCGGTGAGCGCCGAGGCAGATGACACACTGACGGTGCAGGTCAGTATATAGCCAGGAGGGGGATGGATTTGCAAATTTCTTCAGGCAGGCTGCTGCGCAGCAGGGGATTGGCACTAGCGGAGCTGTTAGAGGGCGGAGCCCATACAAAGTATAACAGCTGGTCAATTTTTGTTTGCATTTGAAAGCCTGAGGCTCAACTGTCTGCTTCCTTTATTCTCTTAGCTTTCCCGCCTCTCCATTGCTTTCTGACATTTTCGTGATCACTAAGTCGTTGAAACGCGTTTTTAGGCTGATAACGCTACAGGGGACAAGCAAGGCCATTGGTCAAACAATTTCCCAGCAAGCCTGCCTTCTTAAACTTTTGGGATGAAAATAACAAAATTAAATAATTTTTGAGTAGCCTAAGCCCATAAATCATTTTTAATTTGCAAGAAAACAGTTTTTCAGTCATTCCTATAGCATAAAGTAAATATGTAAATACATACAAAAAAAGAAAAAAAGGCCAGCACGTAAGACAACCGGAATAGTGAAGTAGAACCATTATAAATGTTATAAATATAACTGATACCATCACTTTTATGTATTTCCAGAAATCCGCCAGAGTTATGCTGGTAGTGCAAAAATGGATATACGAGGCTATTCCCTATGTGCCTTGTTTATTTATTTCTGAAGCATATCAGCAAAGGGCTGATCCCTCGCTCTCATACGCATTTTATTATGGTCCGTGTAGGTAAATGAGTTCATGGCAGGTTTTTTCGCTGGCCGGAGCAGCCCACTGGGAAATCTCGCGGTATTCCCGATGGCCAGTCCGCCCCTGCTAATCGGCTGCTTCTCTGAAAATGTGCCATTGTGTGCATTCAGCATCCCTGCAATGCTGCAGTAGCCTCCTGTGGTCACACTCTGATCTCCTGTGCTAAAGGGGGTTTGTGTCTCACTGTGGGCCTGAATGCAGGTGTTAGCATCACAGTCAAATGGTCAGAGCTGCCAAAATGGTTCAATGGGGCTGGTCTGCAAGTATTCTTGATATTCATGTGCACCAAATCTGAAATATTGTC
This sequence comes from Gymnothorax javanicus, assembly GCA_029692085.1. NCBI lineage: Eukaryota > Metazoa > Chordata > Actinopteri > Anguilliformes > Muraenidae > Gymnothorax > Gymnothorax javanicus. The sequence goes on along the minus strand of CM056206.1, from coordinate 8,773,917 downwards.
ACCCCTTGTAACAGAGTTCACATGCTGCTAAACTTTGGCTAAAACAGACTCTAACTTGCCTCATTAAAATCCCCTGCAACATGATCAGAAGCATCTGTGTGGGTCGTCTGCAGCTCGCTGATGGTCCTGTACAGCTCACCCATAGCATCCTTCACATTGGCACTATAAACCACAGCAATTATAACAGACATTAGCTCCCATAGCAAACAAAAGGATCACGTGTTCCACATTTTGAGAACAGAATGTCAGGGTTAACCTGGCATCTCGACATCACAAACTGTTAAATGAAAAAAGCACTGCACTTTATGTGAGAAGCCCGTTTGGTCGCTAGATAGAGGACTGAGGGCACGCAGGACCTGATGATGCACTTCTGTGCTCAATTACCCATAATTCCTATGGTATGACAGCTGTTTCTGATTCCCTGAAAGGCACCTCTAATCTCTACAGCCCCCACGCCCTTGGATAATCACCCCTGTAATTAATGATAAAAACAAACTCTGCGAAGACAGCGGTTCAGCTGCGTTAGTTGCCGCAAAAGATATAGGAATTACACGGGAGAAATATTCCAAGGATTGCCTTACGATCTGAATTTGGTCTCTATTCCTCACAACCTTATCAAGGACATGCATTCTTAATAAATTTGTTCGTCTTATCATAGGAAATGGCTTGTATCATATGACTGTCATTTTCCATTCAAACTGATATCAAAATGGCTTGAAGCCTGAGGTGACGATAGCAACTTGCCTTGAGATATTTTATTCTCTACAGCAGGGGTCACCAGCTCTGTTCCAGGAGGGCTACCATCCAGTAGGTTTCTACTGCAACCCTAATTCAACACACCTGATTCAGCTCATTAGCTCCTTAACAAGATCACGAGCTGGGCAGTTAAGTAGCTAATTACTTGAATAAGGTGTGTTGAATTAGGGTTGGAGTAGAGACCTACAGGCTGGTAGCCCTCCAGGAACAGAGTTGATGAACCCTGCTCTACAGTTGGTACTGAAATTGCCACATGATCCTTACATTCATACTAATCCACAGAGCAAAGCCATTCTCCGAGCTTACAGTCTCTCCACCATCATTAACATGTGCAAATCTGTATAATTCTTCTATTTATTTCCAGAACAATCTTCATGCACTAAGTTTCACTCCACTCTGACAATAAAGACTCCAGTCTTCTCATCGCCTTTAAATCTTGCTTCTTGCTTCCCATCCATTAGTGGCTGGACTGAACTGTCCCAGTTCAGACCAGGAAACTGGTCCGGAGGCAGAGCACAATCCAACAGGTAGTTTACTGACAGCTGATGCGGTAATAAAGGGGACAGAAGCCCTGAGGAGGAGGCCGGGGGGACAGAACCCTGAATAATGATGCACAGTTCAGTACAGATGTTACAGATGAAGCCTGAGCTGTCAGTCACTGGCCAGTGGATTCTGGGATTGCAGCCAGTTGTACTGCAGACTTCACCAGCACTGAACTGTCCCAAAGGAGGATGGAGCAGCTTAAGAGGAACTCTGTTCCAATCCTGAGAACCGCAGAGGGATTGGAAGCTTGTTCCAGAAAGACTGGATACAGGGACACACTTGGAGAAGTAATGAAGAAGTCCCAATCCTGTACCCTGATGATGATTGGAAGTTTGTTTAAATTAGCTAAATTATGAGACTAGAATTCAGGAAATGATGTCACTGAAGTACAAGTTGCATTTAACTAAGACAAAGACAAACTTGAAGACTGACTGCTTCTACACACACAAAAGCACATCACAATCCAGCAACCTGCCACACTGAGAAGAGGGCTTAAAAACCCATCACCTGGCTAACCAGGTAACGAGATGCAGCCAGGGGTGGGGAGACACACACAACGTAAACCAACAACACAAGACGTTCACTTCATAGACGTGCAAGTTGCAGAACTGCACGAAAGACAAAAGGAATCCATGCGAGGATTGTGACGCTTCCATTATTTTGCTTTGCAGAAAAAATAAGATATTAAAACTGCAATATTGTTTAAGATGGAACTGCACAAATGACAGGGTAAACTCACACAGCTGACTCATCGGTGTGCGAGTCGCTCTGAACTCTCAGTAAAACACACACAGGCTTCACCCTGAAACTCAAACCCAAAGTAAAGTTTATCTTCCTGTCTCCCACTCGTCTCCTGCCCCTCAGTGCTCTAATTGAGTGTATATGCAGGTGTACACACTCCACTCACCTTATTTTCTGTCAATACGCACAATACCCCCCAGCCCTCTCCTTAGAGATCTCCCCATCTGCTGAGGAGAGTAAACCCACTTCCAAAGGCACTACTACACCACTGCTCCCCCTGTACCTGTAAGAGGAGAGGAGGCACTACTACACCACTGCTCCCCCTGTACCTGTAAGTGGAGGAGAGGAGGCACTACTACACCACTGCTCCCCCTGTACCTGTAAGAGGAGGAGAGGAGGCACTATTACACTTATTACAACAGCAATAAGACCATTTTATGGACCTGCTCCAACAACAACAAGACACCTTCAAATCCTTTGTTCAAATAATAATGGACTCTACAAACGCTTTGACGAAATGTCGAAAGAAATTCATGAACTTAAACACAGCATCCAGTTTACCCAAAATGACGTGGATGACATTAAAAGTAAAATACATGTGCAAACCAATCAATGCGATGCAATGCAGCAAGACATTTACAAACTCTGTGAGAGTTTGCCCTCTGTCACTACCTCTACGGATTATTTAGAAAACCAATCAAGAAGAAATAATCTAATTATTGAGGGGATCAAAGAAACTGAACATGAAGGATGGATAGAGACGGAGAGCAAAGTGCGAAATTTGATTTCCGAAAAATTAAACTTGGACCAGAAATCAATAGAAATAGAACGTGCGCACCGGACAGGAAAACCTGATGCAGACCGCAATAAATGTAGACCTGTGGTGGTTAAATTTTTAAAATACAAGGACAAGATGTCCATCATGGCGAACGCAAAGAAATTGAAAGGAACCGGAACTTACATAAATGAAGACTTCTCCGATGCTGTGCGACGAAAAAGAAAGGAACTTCTTCCAGCAATGCGAGCTGCCCGTGAGCGCGGCGACATCGCCTACCTTCGATATGACCGTCTAATTGTCCACCCACCAGGCAAACGAAAATCAGAAAATCAGAACGAGCCTCAAAATAATTCCCCATTCATCACTACGTCCACCCCTGAGCAAAATGCGCCTAGAGGTAGACGACGCGAAGCAAACCGGATTCAAAACAGGACTTAGAATTTTAAATCATGTCACTCATATTAACTGTCAAAAAAGCCAGAACACTCCTTCACGGAGCTGGAACACTCATAAACAGCTGAACAACAATCTGATGGCTACCCCTAAAGACAAAAATGTCTGTCCCAAATGTCAAAAAAATTTAAAATCGCAAAATGTAAACTGTGGTATATGTAAACTTAATTTCCATTTAAAATGTTCTCCTGTTTCCAGTCCTAACTCTAAATTATGGGTATCGTGGACTTGCGATGAATGTATATCTTTGTTTCCATTATTTAAGCTTGATGATAATGATATTAGTTTTCTTTCTCCAGAAACATACAATATTACTTGTTTTGAAAATATGGTTTTCAATCCATTTGATATCAACCCGGTTGCAAATGCTGATCTTAGTAATGTAGATCCTGAAACGAACAGCATGTATGTAATGAAGGAGCCTTGTAGATATTTCAGCGAAAAACATTTTGAACATTTGACTAGAACTCTTCCATCTGATATTTATCTGTTTTCCGCTTTCCAGCTTAATATTCGTAGTCTTTCAAAAAATTATGACCATCTCGCTCATTTCCTGGCATCGCTAAATTATAATTTTTCAGTAATTGCTTTAACGGAAACATGGATCGCAGAAAACACAAAAAGTATTTATGAACTCCACCAATATAACTCACTTCATGCTACCAGAGTAAAGAAAACCGGTGGGGGAATAGCATTGTACATTCGAAATGATTATGATTATGTGCAGAGAGTGGACCTGTCTGTAAACTCAGGGGATGCAGCAACAGAGTCCGTTTTTATTGAGTTAACAGTACCCAATAATGGCCGAAAGGTTATTGTTGGCTGTGTGTATCGTCCACCAGACACGGATATTAACAACTTTAATGATGCTTTGGCAAATACTTTAGATCTAATAACTAAAGAAGGTAAATTGTGTTATATTCTCGGTGACTACAATATCGACCTTTTCAAAAGTGAAACACATTCACCCACCCAGGATTTTTTAAATACTCTATACTCCAATTACTTTTATCCTGTCATTCACAAACCCACCAGAGTTGCTGATAGGTCCGCTACTCTAATAGACAATATATTAACAAACAGTCTGAATGAAGTGCTCCATTCGGGTATCTTATTTTCAGACATCACTGACCACTTCCCAGTCTTTCAATTTACCATGCTTGACAATGTTAAGAATAACCAAACTGAAGTCAACATAACTTATCGCAAATTTAATGATAGAAATATGGCTTGTTTTAAACAACTTATCAATGATCATTCCTGGAAAAATGTATACACTCAAACTAATCCTAACAGTGCTTACCAAACTTTTATGGACTCTTTTATCTCTATCTTCAATAAGTGTTTTCCCTCAGTCACTGTAAATAAAAAAACTCGAAAACAGGACTTTTCTAAACCATGGTTCACCACTGGATTACAGAAGTCTTCAAAGAAAAAAAATAGAATTTATAAAAAATTCTTAACTAACCCTACACCACTAAATCAATTTAATTACAAAACATAAAAATAAATTTACTCATCTCCTTAGATCAGCAAAAAAAAAGATATTTTACTGACAAATTCAAGGCATCCTCAAAAAATATCAAAGAAACATGGACTATTATAAATCAACTATTACATAAAAAGAAATCGGTGACAAAAATACCATTTTGTTTATCTGATGGAGGGAAAACGCTTACAGACTCATATGAGATTGCATGTAGGTTTAATGATTTCTTTGTCAATGTAGGTGCCTCCCTGGCAAAAAAAATAAAAAACCCAGGTGGTAGTCCCCTTGACTATATTGATGGTTGTTTTCCTACGTATAAGATCTTTGATCAGCCTGATGTAAATGAAGTTATAAGCATTATTGAGAAACTCAAATCAACCAGTTCAGGTCACGATGAAGTCAGAACTTCTCTTGTGAAAGAGGTCAAATATTCAATAGCAGATCCCCTAAAGTTTATTTTTTCCCCGTCATTGGAGACTGGTGAAATTCCAAGTGATCTCAAAATTGCAAAAATCATCCCCATATTCAAATCAGATGATCCAAGTTCCTTTACAAATTATCGCCCAATTTCAATATTACCCTGTTTTTCAAAGATCCTTGAAAAATTAGTTTACAAAAGAATTCTACAACATATTAATTCAAATAATATACTATACAACCATCAATATGGCTTCCGCAAGAATCATTCTGCTTACATGGCTTTGTTAGATCTTTTTGAAAAAAATCTCTACTGCTCTTGACAATAATGAATATACTATAGCAATTTTCTTGGACCTATCAAAAGTGTTTGATACAGTGAACCACGAAATATTGCTATCAAAACTACATAGATACGGTTTCCAAGGTAATGTTTTTCAATGGTTAAAAAGCTATATTACTGATAGGCATCAATACGTTCATTTTAATAACTGTAAGTCTAACACGGTAACATTGTCATGCGGTGTGGCTCAAGGCTCAATTCTGGGTCCGTTTTAATTTTTAATTTATATCAATGATCTTGCATCAGTTCCAAGTACAATTTTACCTCTCTTATTCGCAGATGATACAAGTCTTCTTATTTCTAATAAACACTTAAAAACTCTTTTAAAAGATGCCAACTTGGGCCTACAAGCTTATTCAAAATGGTTCAAATTGAATAAACTGTCTCTTAACATAAATAAAACCAATTTCATACTATTTTCAGGTAGGAAAAAGTATAACCTGGAAAAAGTCAAGCTCTTTATTGAAGGCTCCGAAATTAAAAAGATATCATCTGCTCGCTTTCTTGGTGTCATGGTTGATGAAAATTGTACTTGGAAAGAACATATTGGTTTTGTGGCAAAAAAAAAAGTGTCTAAGTCTCTGGGTATCATCAGAAAGATCAGTTCATTTCTTAATAGATCCAGTTTACTTGTTTTGTATTATAGCTTAATATATCCATACCTAATTTATTGTAACATAGTGTGGGCCAATACCAGCCCAACCAAACTCAATAAGCTTCACTTACTGCAAAAAGGATTTGTTAGAGCTGCCACAAACTCAAACTCTAGAGCTCCATCCTCTCCACTATTTTATAAACTAAGGATCCTAATCATATTTGATATCAATATAATACAAAAATGCACTTTTAAGTATAAAGTAATTCATCAAAATCAAGAACTGCCCAATCACTTTCAACAATATTTTTGTAGAAATTTCAGTTTTCACTCATATAGGACAAGACAAGCAGAACACCTGCATCTTCCCCTCCGCCACACCAGCAGAGGGCAGTACTCTATCAAATACAAAGGGAGTACATTGTGGAATGAACATCACAATCTTGCTGACAATGCCCCCTCCTTGCCAATATTTAAAAAGAGACTGTTTTTGAAATTATTAGAACACTATGTATAGCGGTCTCCTCGAACCAGTTCATTTGTGGTGCAATCTATGTTTGCTGTTATTTCTTTTAATTAGTTTGTTCTGGTTTACCTTTATTTTTTATTATTATTATATATATATATATATATATATATATATATATATATATATATATATATATAATTTTTTATTATTTTTTTTTTTTTTCTCGTCTTTTTATGTTGTTTTTTTTCTGTCGTCCTGTATTTTATCGTTCTCATCTTATTTTCAATTAATTTTCCTTTATTTTTCCCATGGATGTACATTAATTATTTTCTTGACTAAGCATTTATAAGGTCAGGGTGAGGCCGCTCTATAAGCCCTTTCGGGCTTCAGACCTCACCTGCACATTTTTTTTTTTTTTTAACTCACTCTTCTAGAGTGATCTGTCTCTTGAAATGTGTCTTTCACATGTGCAAATAAAATAAAAAAAAAAAAATACTATACCACTGCTCCCCCTGTACCTGTAAGAGGAGGAGAGGAGGCACTACTACACCACTGCTCCCCCTGTACCTGTAAGTGGAGGAGAGGAGGCACTACTACACCACTGCTCCCCCTGTACCTGTAAGTGGAGGAGAGGAGGCACTACTACACCACTGCTCCCCCTGTACCTGGAAGGGGAGGAGAGGAGGCACTACTACACCACTGCTCCCCCTGTACCTATAAGAGGAAGAGAGGAGGCACTACTACACCACTGCTCCCCCTGTACCTGTAAGAGGAAGAGAGGAGGCACTACTACACCACTGCTCCCCCTGTACCTGTAAGTGGAGGAGAGGAGGCACTACTACACCACTGCTCCCCCTGCACCTGTAAGAGGAGGAGAGGAGGCACTACTACACCACTGCTCCCCCTGTACCTGTGAGAGGAGGAGAGGAGAACAGCTTCGCCTCTTCCTCATCTTCCTCTGGCAGCTGATGGAGCCTGAGAAGAGCTGAAGATGATGGAGGAGGAAACGCAGGCAGAACCAACATCAGCGTCTCAAGCAGAGGTGGGAGGAGACGGGGCGGAGCCAGATGACATATGCGGGAGAGAGGTGGAGCCTGAGAACAGGCTCACCTGTCACCTGACGGAGGAGGGAGTGGCAGAGGTGGTGTAGGAGGTGGAGAGGTGTATGCGGAAGGTGGTGAGGCAGGTGGAGCGGTGCGTGCAGCGGGCGGGGCCGCGGTAGGACCAGTGCCTCAGGGAGGTGAAGCTCCTGGAGCTGCAGCGGGACGTCCTGGTGGCGCAGTTACAGCGGCTGGAGCAGCCAATGGCGCGCAACACGGAGGCCCTCAGGGTGGAGCTTGGATAGGCTGGGAGGTGATTGGTTTGGGTGGAGCTGGAGACCTGGGGCCTGCAGGGACAGGTGTGGCAGGTGAAAAGGAGACTGTCCCTCATGGCCAGGGGCTGCATCCAGAGCCAGGTCGCCCTGGCAACCAGGCAGCAGGTGGCGCCGTTCGCCATCATGCAGGTTAACACATAACAGAGATACAGACCTGTGCAAATTACCCAGGTGGTAACTGATTGATCCTCATATGGTCATGGGTTAATGACACGGGTGGTAATTGAATAATCCCGGGAGGTGATTAGTTAATGACTCAGGTGGTAATAGATTAATCCCCAGGTGTTGATAGATTAATGACTCAGGAGGTAATTCATTAATCCCCGGGTGGTGATGGGTTAGTGATCCAGGTGGTAATTGATTTATCCCCCAGTGTTGTGATGGGTTAATGACCCAGGGGGTAATTGATTAATCCCCCAGTGTTGTCATGGGTTAATGACCCAGGGGGTAATTGATTAATGCCCCAGTGTTGTGATTGGTCCAGGGCCTGATGGAGGAGGCGTTATGGCTGCAGGAGAAACAGCAGGAGCAGCTGGAGGTGTGAAAGAGCTCGGGCGGCACAGAGCTGGCGGCAGCGGCCCCGCAGTGACCTGATGTACTCCCAGCGCTTCTCTCTAGAGCTGCAGCAGCACCTGCGCGGCGGAGTGTCGGCCCTGGAGCAGCGCTACAGACAGCCTGCTGACCCTCCTGTGCCGGAGACAGTGGGGACAGGAGGCGCTGCGCAGGCAGAGGGAGGAGGCACTGGACCTTACAGCACAAGCTGGGCCCCTACAGGAGGAGGTCCAAGCCCTAGAGCTGTAAAGGACCTGTTTGCAAGAGCACCTCACCCTGATAGAGCGCCAGAGAGAGAAGAATATGGTGCAGTACCACGTACGAACAGCAGATGGCAGCAATTCTTCCTGATTTACAGTGAAACCTGATGGAATGGCACTCTTGTCGGTGAAAGTTGGGAGGTGGTCAGTTGGCGGAGATGTGAAGAGCTCCTAGGTGGTGTCTGGCCAATAAGAAGATATCCAACATCCTGATTGGCTATTGTGCTGTATCCTATGGTCACTAATTTTCTCCATCTCCCAGGCAACCCTGAAGATGCTGGAGCAGAGTCTTAGGATATCAGGACGGAGAATCAAGTGCAGAGGAACACAAACGGAGCCATGGACACCCTGAGGAACAGCCTGAGCGAGGAGCTGGACCTGCAGAGGTGAGCAGGGTCTTTACACTACTGGTCAAAAGTTTAGGACACCCCCAATTTTTCCAGTTTTTTAATTGAAAATTATGCAGTTTAATGTCTCATTGTACTCTGGAGTAAAAGCATAGACATGATAGAGCAAATTAACAATCAAAGTTAAAAAAAGAAATCATGGAATCAATTTATAAACCAAAATGTAAGTGGTGAACTTTTGACTCAAAGTAGCCACCTTTGGCAGTTATAACGGCTGAACACACTCGTGGCATTCTTTCTACAATGGAAATCAAATATTCTTCAGAAAGTTCTTCCCAACTCTGTTGCAGAAGTTCCCGTAAATGTGTGGCACTTGCAGGTTGCTTTGCTTTCACTCTTCTGTCCAGTTTATCTCAAACCAACTCAATGGGGTTTAAGTCTGGAGGCTGTGCTGCCACTCCATGTTTTCAAGCTGACCATCTTGTTCTTTTTTCCTTAGGTAGTTCTGGCAGAGCTTGGACTTATGTTTTGGGTCATTATCTTGCTGTAGGATGAACCTCTTACCAACTCAGCGCAAATTAAAGGGTGCTGCATCGTGCGGCAGGATGCTGTGGTAGCCGTTTTGGTTCAGGGTGCCTTTCACTCTGTATAAGTCAGTAACCCTGGATCCAGCAAAACAGCCCCAGACCATCACGCTTCCTCCTCCATGTATGACAGTTGATGTCACACACTGAGGAACCATCCTTTCACCTACTCGATGGCATACAAAAAACCTGGGTAACCTTACCTTTTGTTTCAAACTTCTGACAGTTCACCACTTAGTACCATTTCAAGCTATTCATGGGACTGGAACTGCATAATTTTCAATAAACAGGAAAAATTGGGGTGTTCTAAAACTTTTGACTGGTAGTGTACCTGTACCACAGAGGAACTATTCTGCGCTTTCAGTGAGAGGTGGGTTTCTGTGTGACTTATGCCTGCCTCAGCGCACTCCTGGACCACAATGCACCTGTCTTTCAGCACAATTACATTGCTGGTTTTCTCTGTGTAACTTATGTCTGTCTCATACACCTGTGTCATAATGTTCTTCGATCAGCTCAGTGTAAAGATCACCGCTCAGATGGAGGAGTGTTTCAGGAGCCTTTTATTTGACAGCATCAGCCATGTTAAGTAATGCAGTAAAATAAACCCCCTCCCCCCTTCTCTCTACACAGGCAGTTTGTGGAAGTGTGCGACCCTCTGGATTCCTGATGGGGAAAGACCAGAATCTGCCTCGCATGAAACACTCCACTGATGAAAGCTTCCTGATTACAAATGTGTGACAGCTGTGCACCTTGTACAACTTTTGCTAGATTAAGTTAACTTTTCCACAGGCTCCCTGTCTCTTAGGCACATCCAGGCCTGGAATAAACCTTTTTTTTTCAGTGAAGCCAAATTCTTTTTCACAAGGGGCAGAATATGGAGTTGGCTAGATAATGACAAAGTGTAAGATCTGGACCAGCCCTTCTGACTTTAGTCTTCCAGGTTAGACTCAGTGCAGTTATCCTGCCAAATGGAAAATCTGTAATCCTACTTTGAGAAACAGTGCACTGGAGTTAAGGAACCAGAGCAGGCCCTGCTGGTTTTGTCCAGTCAGATCCTGGGATTAGGAGTGAACTTTACAATCAAGAAAGTGCTGAACACCCTGGAAAACCAGTGGCAGGATTACAGGCCTCTGCTCAAAATCTTTTCTTTGGATAAAAAGATGTTCCAAATGTACTGTTACAACTCAGTTTTTTTCTGTCGTTTTATGTAGGTCCATCAGACGGAAATATGTGTGTAGCTGCGAAATAAATAAATGAACTAATAAATAACACTTAAGAGTGATGCATAGAAGAATACGTCAAAGCAACTGCATTCATTTGAGACGTGATTCACGACTCAGTAAATTCTCTTTACTCTGTGGAATCAGATCCACCGACATAAGCGGGCGGCGGCATCAGGAACGCAGTGCTTTGCGTCTGCTCTCTCTCTCTGATATGAATCTTCACCCACGGGAGCAAGATGAAGGATTGCATTGACACCCGCCTGTTATTGTGTATTAGTGACATGGGCCATTTACCCTTCTGTGGGACTAAGCAGATGAACATGAACAGCAGGATTGGATAATCCACTTCGCGCATAAACCAAATCATGCGTTCAAGATCATCGGGCATATTTTGACAAATTGACATGCCTGTTTCTTTCATAAGAATAAATCAAACTAACGTTAAGGCACATGCGCAACAAAAAATTGCGGAACTGGAAAGCGAAAATAAAACTTAAATAGAGTCGCCATTTCAGAGTAAAGACGGGGAGAAGACGAGCTTAAGGAACAGAACAACTAAATTTAGGTAAAGTATCGAAGTAAGTTGCGTGTTGTGGAGTGGGATGGGGAGAACAGGAGTCATAGGTAAATGGGGTGTGGGGAAGAAATCTGCAGGGAAGTCGGACTGATTTTAGCGATTTTCCAGAAAACATTTCCGTGGGCTATATTTCACCTATGAGTCATTGTTTTCAATGCGACGGTAAAATCATACAACGACGACGGAAAATAGCGTTTGTATTAAAATAACATTTGTTTTCATGGGCTTTCAGGTCAGGAGCGCAGATATTTTTTACAGAAAGAAGTCCCATAACCAGCAGGGGTCAGCCTATCCAGTCCACTTCTGCTCCGGAAACTCCTGTTTAATCTCACTTTAAAAATGAGTAACGTCAGTTAATTCAGACAGCACTCTCCACTGCTTTGCTAAAACAATAAAATAAAACTTCACATTTATGTATTTAGCGATCTTAATTTTAGAACATTTGTTATTTCTAGAGAACACGGTGAGATTTTTCAAACGCACAACTGCTGTAGTGAGACAGGCGACAAGGGACACGGTACAGTCATTGCGGTCATTGCTTTCCTACCTGGGCTGCGTTGCGTTTCCCGAAATCACAGAGGCTAACTTCCACAGTTGGGTCCATTGACTGGGAATGGACGAACTAGGGGAGACCGGGTCTAGTTGTTACACGTCCATGTTGTTACATTCTGAATAGTTCCGATAATAAAACACAGACGGCGCTCTAATTTTTCCTGTTGCTCCGCGAAGGTGACCAGTGTCTTTACGTGACAGAAGGACGTACGTCGGAAGTCGCAGGTTAGTGTTCCAGAAAAAATGCTCAAAAAAGTAACTTTCTTGGTGTGATGGAGATTTCGATTAACATCAAGTGTAATTGATGCATACCCGAGATTTTCTGGATTATGAGAGAGGAAGGCATTTGCCACTGTGTCATGCCACACCCATGTAAAGATTGCACTGGAACATTTCAAAATGTCGAGACAATGGCGAAGGGTTGCTGATGGACTAGTTGATACACCCAAGTTGTAACAGTAACAACTTGCCCCAAAACCTGTAACAACTTGGACAAGATTAAATGACCTCACTGAATTACTTTCATCCTTTTTTATTTCAGAAAGATGCCTCGAAATTACAAATGAATAACAGAACGTGGCAAATGCCATTAGAGAATGACTCAAGAGGTTCCTTACTGTAGCTTTGTGGGATAATAGTAGTAAGGCATCCCCCTTAACTTGCCTACTTAAGTGGGACACACGTCTCACTTAAGCAAATTTTTTGTGTTACAAAATGCCCCACATCCTGTAACAAACAACCCCATATATGGGGTAGTTTGTTACAGGTGACGGGGGTCTGTTTTTTCCTCACCAGCATTACACATGTGCAAAATATAGGGGTTGCTGCAGATCAGTCATATAGTTTAATAAACTTTCTATCTTTACAGTGCATATTGATAACAAAAACCTGAAAATGTCAATTCTACAGCCGTGAAAAGAAAAAGTGTAACAACTAGACCCAGTCTCCCCTATTTACACTTTTGGGAAATGCACTCCTGATGCATTCTCTCTTCTCTAATCGGAGATCAAGATCTGAATCTCAAATGCAACTTTTTGCTCTCGTTCTTTGCTAACATGCTGATCTCAATCGTAATATTACACTATGTAATATTTTGCTCACAGAACTGTCTATAGACAGTCGGCGAAGGAGCCAACCTGGGAGAGGGAGTTATAGCCGACAGACCACTGAATTGGCTGCAACCCCGGCTGCAACCTGGTCAAGTAAAATTGGCACTTGACACTGGACAACAGCGCACACGCAGACGTTTTGTGGATTTTCGCGGCAATCTTTGTAAATAATAATTTAAAAAAAACAGTAGTAAAATGACAGTAGTAGTCCTCTATGGAATAGCCATTTGAATCTACTTGTTTAAATGATGTTTTTTTGCAAATGAATAAATGCACTGTGCATGAAGTGATTCTTGAAGGAAGTGGCTATTTACCCCGCAGCGGGGTGAATTGGGGGAAAGAGATCGGCTATCTGTCCAGCAACTGGGCCGACGAGAAGCAGTTCTGCTATTCACACCACTGTGGGACGGATAAGAGAAGCACTTCTGCTATTTGCCCTGCAGTTGGGCCAATAAGAGATTTTGTTTTATAATCCGCCCAGCTCTTTGATCTTTCGTGTTCAACCGCCGCGGGGCGAATAGCCTCTTCCGATTAGGGATAGTTGCTGGCTATTCAAAGGAATAATATGTCTACCCATGATTGAAAGGAGTCAGGTGTTTGACTCCCATGATATCTGACTCAGAAGCTACAGTTATTTAAGTTACAACCCCATTTCCGAAATTGTTGGGACGAAGTGTAAATTGTGAATAAAATCAAAATGCAGTGATTTCAGATCACATGAGCCAATATGTTATTTACAATAGAACCGAGATAACATTTCAAATGTTGAAACTGAGACATTTTACATTTCTCACAAAATGAGCTCATTTCAAATTTTCTGGCTGCAACAGGTCTCAAAAAAGTTGGGACACAGGCAAAAAAGGGCTGAAAAAGCAATTAATATATCAGAGAATCAGCTGAAAGAACATTTAGCAAGTAATTGAGTTAACTGGCAACAGGTGTGTAACATGATTGGCTATAAAAGGGATTTCTTAGAGAGGCTGAGTCTCTCAGGAAGTAAAGATGGCCAGGATGCTCTCCAACCTGTGAAGGTTTGCGTAAAAAAATTGTGGAATACTTTAAAAACAATGTTCCTCAACCTCAAATTACAAAGACTTTGAAGGTCTCATCATCGGCAGTGCATAACATCATCAAAAGATTCTGAGAATCTGGAAAAATCTCTGTGTGTAAGGGACAAGGCCGAAGACCTTTACTGGATGCCCGTGATCTTCGGGCCCTCAGACGCCACTGCATCACTCACCGCCATGATTCTGTCATTGACATTACTAAATGGGCACAGGAATACTTCAAGAAACCACTGTCAGTAAACACAGTCCGCCGTGCCATCCACAGATGCCACCTAAAACTCTATCATGCAAAAAGGAAACCATTGTTGAGCATGATCCAGAAGCGCCGCCATGTTCTGTGGGCCAAGGCTCATTTAAAATGGACTGTAGCAAAGTGTCAAAGTGTCCTGTGGTCAGACAAGTCCAAATTTGACATTCTTGTTGAAAATCATGGGTGTCGTGTCCTCCAAGCTAAAGAGGAGAAAGACCACCCCTCCTGTTATCAGCATTCAGTTCAAAAGCCAGCATCTCTGATGGTATGGGGATGCATTAGTGTATATGGTGTGGGACACTTGCATGTTTTAAAAAGCACCATGAATGCTGAAAGGTATATAAAGGATTTAGAGCAACATATGCTCCCCTCCAGATGACATCTATTCCAGGGAAGGCCTTGTGTATTTCAGCAGGACAATGCAAAACCACACACTGCAGCTATTACAACAGCATGGCTTCGTAGTAGAAGAGTCCGTGTGCTGAACTGGCCTGCCTGCAGTCCTAATCTTTCACCGATTGAGAACATTTGGCGCATAATTAAACTAAAAGTCCGTCAAAGGAGACCCAAAACTCTCCAGCAGCTGGAAGCTTGTATTGAACAAGAGTGGGATCAAATTCCAATGGCTAAACTCAAGAAACGTGTCTCCTCAATGCCCAGACACCTCCACTCTGTGTTAAAAAGAAGAGGGGATGTTACACCATGGTAAACAGGCACTGTCCCAGCTTTTATGAGACCTGTAGCAGCCATCAAATTTGAAATGAGCTCATTTTGTGGATAAAATTGTAAAATTTCGCAGTTTCAACATTTGCTATGATATCTCTGTTCTATTGTGAATAAAATACTGGCTGGTGCGATTTGAAAGTCATTGCGTTTTGATTTTATTCACAATTTTCACTTTGTCCCAACTATTTTGGAATTGGGGTTGTAGATATATGATTGTATTTGGTGCGGGGCGCTGAGTGGTTGTATTTATTTCATATGTATTTCATGGGTTGGGGTCGCAGCATGCGCAGGTGTACGGAATGATAAAGACATCTAGGAGTAGGGGAGAGCGATGCCACGGACTTCGGAGTCCCATATACCGTCACCAGTTATCATACTGGGCAGCCAGTCCTCCCAAACGTCGTTCTAGCTTCCGTGAACTACGAAACGATATGATTAATAACATTGGGTACATCCACTCCCTTCCCACTCCGTCTAAAGAAATTTTTACTTGGGTTAACATTACTGAATGATTGTGTTCTGAATGAACGCGGCAGGATTAAACAGTCGCAGCTCCTTATATTTTCTGCATTAATTTTGGAAGGTGATTTTGTTGTGAACTATGTAGGGAAAGAGAAATGTCCTCTGTGAATGAAGTAGGAAATAGGAAGCAGTTGTGGACACAGCTAATGATTCAGTGAGTGGGTTAGTTTTCCTCTCTCATTAGGTTGTGATTGGGTGGGCTGGCCTTACGATGGGGGGGCCCATCCCATCCCTCCCCCCTCCCCCAACAGTATAGCTGGGGTCCTACTGTTCCTGGGATCTGCCCTTGTTAAAGGCGACAGCATAGTGAACTCTCCTCAGATAACAGCATTTTAACCAAAAACCTGGCTTCCTCTGGCTGCAGTCTGAAAGCTGCATAATGGCTACACTGGCCTCATATTGTAATTTCAAAATAAACAGTAAATACAATATTTTATAGCAAAATCTTGTTCTGCAGTGTAAACATAGAAACTCCATGACGTGAACTCCAAAGAAAACCTGTGGTTTTAATTGAACAGAATAGTGCTTTCACACTGCCCATCATGTATGTGTGGATAAGAGGGTCTGTATGATCAGTGCACTAAATTGTCATATATTTTGTGCATTTACAGATGGGCTAATTCCGTATCTCCTTCTTGTCTGTTCCAGTCTAGTGTGACGGGGCTCTGCTTCTAAAATGAGTCTCAAACGGGTGCCTGACCCTGAAGATGGGGGCCTCCACACTGCCAGAAAGAGGTACTCAGAAATCTGTATTTAATTTGCTGTGAATTAGTGCTGCAGTGAGAGGATGATTTAACTGGAGTTGTCTCCATGTGCTGTGAGTTAGAGCTGCAGAAGCTCTGTCTCCATGTGCTGTGAGTTAGAGCTGCAGTAAGAGGATGAGTTTAACTGGAAGAGCTCTGTCTCCATGTGCTGTGAGTTAGAGCTGCAGTAAGAGGATGAGTTTAACTGGAAGCTCTGTCTCCATGTGCTGTGAGTTAGAGCTGCAGTAAGAGGATGAGTTTAACTGGAAGCTCTGTCTCCATGTTCTGTGAGTTAGAGCTGCAGTAAGAGGATGAGTTTAACTGGAAGCTCTGTCTCCATGTGCTGTGAGTTAGAGCTGCAGTAAGAGGATGAGTTTAACTGGAAGCTCTGTCTCCATGTGCTGTGAGTTAGAGCTGCAGTAAGAGGATGAGTTTAACTGGAAGCTCTGTCTCCATGTGCTGTGAGTTAGAGCTGCAGTAAGAGGATGAGTTTAACTGGAAGTCTCTGTCTCCAGTGCTGTGAGTTAGAGCTGCAGTAAGATGATGAGTTTAACTGGAAGCTCTGTCTCCATGTGCTGTGAGTTAGAGCTGCAGTAAGAGGATGAGTTTAACTGGAAGCTCTGTCTCCATGTTCTGTGAGTTAGAGCTGCAGTAAGAGGATGAGTTTAACTGGAAGCTCTGTCTCCATGTGCTGTGAGTTAGAGCTGCAGTAAGAGGATGAGTTTAACTGGAAGCTCTGTCTCCATGTGCTGTGAGTTAGAGCTGCTGTGAGTTTAACTCCATGTGCTGTGAGTTAGAGCTGCAGTAAGAGGATGAGTTTAACTGGAAGCTCTGTCTCCATGTGCTGTGAGTTACAGCTGCAGTAAGAGGATGAGTTTAACTGGAAGCTCTGTCTCCATGTGCTGTGAGTTAGAGCTGCAGTAAGAGGATGAGTTTAACTGGAAGCTCTGTCTCCATGTGCTGTGAGTTACAGCTGCAGTAAGAGGATGAGTTTAACTGGAAGCTCTGTCTCCATGTGCTGTGAGTTAGAGCTGCAGTAAGAGGATGAGTTTAACTGGGAGCTCTGTCTCCATGTGCTGTGAGTTACAGCTGCAGTAAGAGGATGAGTTTAACTGGAAGCTCTGTCTCCATGTGCTGTGAGTTAGAGCTGCAGTGAGAGGATGAGTTTAACTGGAAGCTCTGTCTCCATGTGCTGTGAGTTAGAGCTGCAGTAAGAGGATGAGTTTAACTGGAAGCTCTGTCTCCATGTGCTGTGAGTTAGTGCTGCAGTGAGAGGATGAGTTTAACTGGGAGCTCTGTCTCCATGTGCTGTGAGTTAGAGCTGCAGTAAGAGGATGAGTTTAACTGGGAGCTCTGTCTCCATGTGCTGTGAGTTAGAGCTGCAGTAAGAGGATGAGTTTAACTGGGAGCTCTGTCTCCATGTGCTGTGAGTTAGAGCTGCAGTAAGAGGATGAGTTTAACTGGAAGCTCTGTCTCCATGTGCTGCAGTGAGGATGAGTTTAACTGAGCTGCATGTGCTGTGAGTTAGGATGAGTTTAACTGGGAGCTCTGTCTCCATGTGCTGTGAGTTAGAGCTGCAGTAAGAGATAAGTTTGACTGGGAGCTCTGTCTCCATGTGCTGTGAGTTAGAGCTGCAGTAAGAGGATGAGTTTAACTGGAAGCTCTGTCTCCATGTGCTGTGAGTTAGAGCTGCAGTAAGATGATGAGTTTAACTGTAAGCTCTGTCTCCATGTGCTGTGAGTTAGCGCTGCAGTAAGAGATGAGTTTAACTGGGAGCTCTGTCTCCATGTGCTGTGAGTTAGAGCTGTAGTAAGAGGATGAGTTTAACTGGGAGCTCTGTCTCCATGTGCTGTGAGTTAGAGCTGCAGTAAGAGGATGAGTTTAACTGGAAGTCTCTGTCTCCATGAGTTTAACTGGCTCTGTGAGTTAGAGCTGCAGTAAGAGGATGAGTTTAACTGGAAGCTCTGTCTCCATGTGCTGTGAGTTAGAGCTGCAGTAAGAGATGATGAGTTTAACTGAGAATGCTCTGTCTCCATGTGCTGTGAGTTAGAGCTGCAGTAAGATGATGAGAACTGTAAGCTGTCTCCATGTGTGTTTAACTGCAGTAAGAGGATGAGTTTAACTGGAAGCTCCATCTCCATGCTGTGAGTTAGTGCTGCAGTGAGAGGATGAGTTTAACTGGAAGCTCTGTCTCCATGTGCTGTGAGTTAGAGCTGCAGTAAGAGGATGAGTTTAACTGGAAGCTCTGTCTCCATGTGCTGTGAGTTAGAGCTGCAGTAAGAGGATGAGTTTAACTGTGAGAAGCTCTGTTTCCATGTGCTGTGAGTTAGGAGCTGCAGTAAGATGATGTCTCCATGTGCTGTGAGTTAGAGCTGCAGTAAGATGATGAGTTTAACTGTAAGCTCTGTCTCCATGTGCTGTGAGTTAGCGCTGCAGTAAGATGATGAGTTTAACTGGAAGCTTTGTCTCCATGTGCTGTGAGTTAGTGCTGCAGTGAGAGGATGAGTTTAACTGGAAGCTCTGTCTCCATGTGCTGTGAGTTAGAGCTGCAGTAAGAGGATGAGTTTAACTGGAAGCTCTGTCTCCATGTGCTGTGAGTTTAGAGCTGCAGTATGAGGATGATGAGTTTAACTGTGAGTTAGAGCTGCTGTTTAACTCCATGTCTCCATGTGAGTTAGAGCTGCAGTAAGAGGATGAGTTTAACTGGGAGCTCTGTCTCCATGTGCTGTGAGTTAGAGCTGCAGTATGAGGATGAGTTTAACTGGAAGCTCTGTCTCCATGTGCTGTGAGTTAGAGCTGCAGTAAGAGGATGAGTTTAACTGGAAGCTCTGTCTCCATGTGCTGTGAGTTAGAGCTGCAGTAAGATGATGAGTTTAACTGGAAGCTCTGTCTCCATGTGCTGTGAGTTAGAGCTGCAGTAAGAGGATGAGTTTAACTGGAAGCTCTGTCTCCATGTGCTGTGAGTTTGAGCTGCAGTAAGACGATGAGTTGATTTTACAGGGTTCGGGTCGAGAGACCAGGGTCACCTGTTCCCAGCTGTCAGTCTTTGAAGAGTGGTCATTCTATGAATCGTCCATGGAACTTCAAAGCAGAATTTACAGGTGATCAATGGTAAGTTGACAGCGTTATATTGATACTGTCATTATTAATCAGTGTTGTGGTTTCCCGACTAGATGTTTTCATATTTTTGAGGTTGCCTTGTTCCTGAATAATTGGAGGGAGACAAAATTTTCAGAAGCTATCTTTATTCCCACGGTGAGCAGTCCCTGGCCAGGCAGTGCTAGCTTGGCATTCTTTACAGAGCAATATTTATGGGAAAAACTCAACCAACTTTGCTCCAATCAAAATACATGGGTTGTAACCATCTTATCTCTAACAAACTTTGCTCCAATCACATTTCATGGGTTGTAACCATCTTATCTTTAACATTTTTTTACTCTCCAACTTTGTTTTGTTAAACCATGGTGGAAAATTGAAGTATAGGTTTTTTAAAAAATAAAAAGAATATACACTAAAATGGACTGGAAAATTACAGTCAAGAGTGGACAAACACAGCCAAAGGAATAGGATACAAGTAGATAAATAAATGAATCGATTGATTATGTTTTCAGTAACAACTAATGATTTTCCTGAACAAACATTGATCAAAGCTACAGAAATCAAATGCATCGCCTGATTATGTTTTCAAATCAACTAAACAGAAGCCTGCTCACTAATCAAAGCTACAGAAGCCTGCTGCTTATGTGTGTGAGCTGCTTATGCATGTGTGAATTGAATTGCTTGTATGTGTGTGTGTGTGTGTGTGTGTGTGTGTGTGTGTGTCTGTGTGCACTGCTCATCCCCTCCCTATGCGTATGTGAACTACTTGTGTGTGTGTGTGTGTGTGTGTGTGTGTGTTACTGCTGCTTACAGAACATGGTTATTGATGATGATTATTGATTATGGTTATTCAACATGGAAATTGATCTACTGATGAATATGATGAGAAATATTGAAATATAATCTTCAACATCAGTTTCCCTGACTACGTTCACTTGTTGTGGATTAATTATTGTACATCTCCAATTTTAAAAAAGTTGGCGCATTACTATCCTCTGCCTCATCATGGTGAGGGGGATATCGGATTGGGTTGCGCCCGCCTTTCCCTCCGCCCCTCCGTCTCACTTTCAATGGAGACGAGTTACCTCAAAAACTATGACAGTTACATCGATCAATTTCTGCCTGCTTACTAAGCTAGTCATGATCTACTTTGAGCTCGAAATTAGATGTCAAAACATATTTATTTACAGAGTTATGGCCCTTAAGTGAACTTTTCAACACAGCGCATAGTGTCTGCAATGGAGACAAGCTTCCTCAGAGATTATTATAGTCAAATTATTTGTAGGTGCAACAGCTTAAAAGGGCATTACAATGGCTATTAAATGAAATTATTAACTAATAAATTAGTTAATTATTTATTAAGACTTTTATAATTAAAGTTCCTCGGGGCTCCACCCTTCTTGTAAAGGGAAAATTAATAGCAATTGAAATGACTAAGTCTCATTAATGTTCCACCAAAAATGCCAAATTACTACAATCACAATTTATGTTATAAATGAATGATTACAATATTCAACAAAAATGGGAAAACTAGGCTTAATTATCAATGCTAAAATTCAATAGTAATATAATTACCATCAACATCCAGCATCAATAATATAGCCACACGCTGAAGGAAAGGGGAGCTCTTGACCTGGCAGAAGTTAGAGTCAAGCTAATATTAAGGCAATATCCAGACAACCAGAAGCACTTGTTGAAAATATATAAAATGGTTTATTATGTCTCAGTGGCAATGAACATGCAATCAATACCACTTGAATAAAACAATAAACACGCAGGAAGGACTAAATAGCGGTTATATCGTAAAACAGCGTATACAAATAGACTAAAGGTAGGATGTGTAAGTGAGTGTGTGTGTGTATGCGTGTGTGAGTAAGTCTGAGTACCAAAAGGGAGGGGTTAAAATGGCAGGCTTGGACTCCGATCCAAAATGGAGGACTTGGATCTAAGAGGGCGGACTCAGATCTAAAATGGTGGACTCAGATCTAAAATGGCGGGCTGATGATGTGGCAGTCTTAGAACCACGTGTGCTTGAGAGTGGAGGAAGTGAGAGGGAGAACAAAGAACTGGATGGCATGGGCGGGAGAATTAGAAAAAGACTCCTGCACGAGTTAGGCCAGCGTCAGTGTTTCCCACTCAGTAAGCAGTGTGTAGTGTACAGACATTAGCTGAAAAGAGAATATGAGAATAGAGAGAAAGTGAGAGGGGATGAGAGAGGAAAAGAGCCGAAAAGAAGGCGCAGGCAAAGTCTAATAGGATTGAGTAGCAAGCCGCAGCGGGCTGAACAATCAGTCAGACAAGCCAAAACGTCCCAATTCAGCTCACACTCTCAAGAGTTCCAATGATTTACAAAGAGCACAGCAGCAATGTAAAACAAACAATCCGCAGGTTAACTGAACTCATTCAAAGATCGGATATTTAACGGCTCAGCAATGCAGCAATATAGAGTAAATATCCGCGATTTCCAGACAAATTCCAGACCGAAGTTTTCAACCAGTACAACAGTAAGATCCAGTACATTAAAACAGCAAGCAAAGAAAAACACAGCTCAAAGTATACAGTAATTATTACATTCAAACATTAACAATTAGCATAGAATCGCGCGTTTTATATTCTAGCTAAATCTGCCCAGATGCAAATTGCCTTACTTGGGATCACTACCGAGTGAGTGACCCAGTTCTCCAGTGTCAGTCACTGTGTCCGAGTGAAGGTTTCGGGCGTCGGTCCCTTTGTTTCCAGAGCACTCGTCAGCGGACAGGAAACAGTATCTGCTTTTCCAGGCGCGGTGATGCACGCGAGAATGCAGAAAGTTTGTCGACTTGTTGATCGGGAAAAATAGCAAAAAGGGAAGCTGGTCGCCTTTTTGTTTCTTCCAGAAGTTAAAGACGTTGAAACAAAAGAAATTCCACTGTCGTCTCCCAGTGTGAATTCTTTTACCGGTTCTTGAATAAATACGCCTATAGGCAAGAAAAGTAATTACGGAACAGAACGTAGTTAATCTTTAACTCTACCGTGGCCAACTGGAGAGGTCTGAAAAACTTTGCTCTTTGTTCTATTCCATGGAAACTTTTCAGTCAGATACAAAACCCAAAACCAGTGAAGTTGGCACGTTATGTAAATCGTAGATAAAAACAGAATACAATGATTTGCAAATCCTTTTCAACTTATATTCAATTGAATACACTGCAAAGACAAGATGTTTAATGTTCAAACTGAGAAACTTTATTTTTTTTTGCAAATAATCATTAACTTAGAATTTAAAGGCAGCAACACATTGCAAAAAAGTTGGCACAGGGGCCTTTTTACCACTGTGTTACATCACCTTTCCTTTTAACGACACTCAGTAAACGTTTGGGAACTGAGGAGACCAATTTTGAAGCTTTTCAGGTGGAACTCTTTCCCATTCTTGCTTGATGTACAGCTTAAGTTGTTCAACAGTCCGGGGTCTCCGTTGTCGTATTTTACGCTTCATAATGCGCCACACATTTTCAATGGGAGACAGGTCTGGACTGCAGGCAGGCCAGTCTAGTACCCGCACTCTTTTACTACGGAGCCATGCTGTTGTAACACGTGCAGAATGTGGCTTGGCATTGTCTTGCTGAAATAAGCAGGGGCGTCCATGAAAAAGACGTCGCTTGGATGGCAACATATGTTGCTCCAAAACCTGTATGTACCTTTCAGCATTAATGGTGCCTTCACATATGTGTAAGTTGCCCATGCCTTGGGCACTAATACACCCCCATACCATCACAGATGCTGGCTTTTGAACTTTGCGCCTATAACAGTCCGGATGGTTCTTTTCCTCTTTGGTCCGGAGGACACGACGTCCACAGTTTCCAAAAACAATTTGAAATGTGGACTCGTCAGACCACAGAACACTTTTCCACTTTGCATCAGTCCATCTTAGATGAGCTTGGGCCCAGCGGCCGGGCGGCGTTTCTGGGTGCTGTTGATAAATGGCTTTCGCTTTGCATTGTAGAGTTTTAACTTGCACTTGCAGATGTAGCGACGAACTGTAGTTACTGACAGTGGTTTTCTGAAGTGTTCCTGAGCCCATGTGGTGATGTCCTTTACACACTGATGTCGGTTTTGATGCAGTACCGCCTGAGGGATCGAAGGTCACGGGCATTCAATGTTGGTTTTTTCGACCTTGTCGCTTATGTGCAGTGATTTCTCCAGATTCTCTGAACCTTTTGACGATATTACGGACCGTAGATGATGAAATCCCTAAATTTCTTGCAATAGCTCGTTGAGGAATGTTGTTTTTAAACTGTTCGACAATCAGCTCACGATTTGTTCACTAAGTGGTGACCCTCGCCCCATCCTTGTTTGTGAATGACTGAGCATTTCAGGAAGCTGCTTTTATACCCAATCATGGCACCCACCTGTTCCCAATTAGCCCGTTCACCTGTGGGATGTTCCAAATAAGTGTTTGATGAGCATTCCTCAACTCTCTCAGTCTTTTTTTTGCCACTTGTGCCAGCTTTTTTTTTGAAACATGTTGCAGGCATCAAATTCCAAATGAGCTAATATTTGCAAAAAATTACAAAGTTTACCTGTTCGAACATTAAGTAACTTGTCTTTGCAGTGTATTCAATTGAATATAGGTTGAAAAGGATTTGCAAATCATTGTATTCTGTTTTTATTTACGATTTACACAACATGCCAACTTCACTGGTTTTGGGTTTTGTAGAAGTGCACTCCTGATCTCTCCATTAACCCCACCGTGGCAGAAGTCCAGAGAGAACAATGGATTACTTGATGCTCTTAGAGGGGGTTTGACGTCATTAGGCTTAAATGCATTAGAGATAATGCTTTTGGAGTTCTGGGAAATGTAGTTAAAATGGCTGGTCTTTGTGGTTTGCAGCCACTTTGGCGGGCCTTTGCCTTACATATTGAAGCTTTGTACATTGGGTTATCACCTAATTTTGTACAAGGAGTTTGAAAATTGATGTCGTCCCTCATTTATTCACAGAGTTATGGCCCCTGCTCGAAAATTTTAAAGGAGTATAGAGTGGGAACAGAGGTATTGCTAAGTTTTCTCATAGCAGGCAAGCCAATATGAAGAGGCAGCAAAGACAATTGCGCTGGGGGTCTGGGGGCTGCGTTAGGTCTGTAAGCAGAGTCCCTGTGGGGGGTTCAGGGGTACAAAGCCCCCCGAAGCTCCCAGCTTCTGTGTTTGTAAAGCCATAGAATGGCATGCAGAGATTAAAATAACAACAACAACAACAACAAAACACAATCAAATTCAGATTTATACTGTACTCTTCTGAGTGGAAAAATATAGATTTAATGCATCTGATCAGTTCTTTCACTCTTTCATAATTTAAGTAATTGTAACGAGGTAGGTTTCATAAGATCCATCTGAGACTATTTTTAAAGATTATAATGTTGGAATGAAATTTAATTTTTTCCAAAATGTTCTTGCTAATGCATGTAGTAGCTTGACTGTTTTTTAATGATTCGAAACAAGTCTATGTAATCATTTTGTTTCGACTGCAGGGAAATCTGAGTTATTTGAAGCTGCATTTCATCCAATGGGAAAATAGAATGGAAATTAACCTAACAGCTATTTGTTGTCATAAGGTTTTCCATTAGCCATTAGGCTCACTAAAATCAAATTATTTTATTATAAATGATTGAGCAGAAAGTCTCAGAAAAATTGCAATCCTTCATATATCATCACATGCGGAAAAAGAAAGGATCTTGAGGCTTGGTATCAATTTATTTAAATACCATGTGTAAAATAATTTGATTGAAAAACTAGAGATGAGAAGCTTTAAAACACCTGAAATAGTCAAACTTAAAGATCTTATTCCAGTCACTTTGTTTCATTTTTATCCTGTGCCACCAACTGGTGTTGGGGATAAAGGATTGGGTTCCGTCCGTCCGTCCGTCCGTCTCACTTTAAATTGAGACAAGCATGGATGCAAGAGCTCCGTCCACAGACGGATTTCGTAACGATTACCAACTGTCTTTTCCGTCTGGCAAAATAAAATATACATATATGATCTCCCCTTTGTTGTGCCTTGTTGTATCCCACATGGTCCGCGCCGTTTAGTTTTCTCGGACGCGAGATGATCTGCTGTCTGATTGGTTGAAAACTGGAGCACGCGCTCTGAACTGCGGAGTTGCTTTGTCATTCTCTTCCCGCTTCGATGTGTCTGATTGAGAAATTCCGCATGTGTACTCTGTTTTTGTTAAATTGCTCGCAAACAACCGAAGGTAAGTCTTGAAATATAAAAATACGATGTTGATCCTGGGATATCGTTGTAGGGATGCTAAACTTCTCTATCAGGAAGGTGAAGACACAGGGAGACGCAACTCAACCAATAATGGTCCTCCTGCTCAGCTTTTGATTCATTTCGGGCCAGAGTTTTGCGGCAGAGGATGTGAAGCACCTTTGATTCTATATAATCAGTGAGGTGAAAATGTAGAATTGCCACAAATGGCGAGTCCAATAGTGATAAACCTCACCTGCTATTAGTGAAAACTTTTTACCTTGGCGTCACCAGTTGTGGTGTTCCCTCTGAGGTATACCAAAAGTCGGAAATATGTGAGAGGTGAGGGAAAAGGCGTGTCGTCTAACCTTGCTGCCACGTCAAGTAATTGAGTGGCTGAGAGCAAAAGTCTACTATCTGACTTTATCCAAGCTCAGAGAAAATAAGATTTGAAGTTTTGTTTGAACAGGAAAATCACTTTATTTTCTACAAACAAAATATGCGTATTTTCATAACTGGTATGACTCCAGAAAATTGTGTTAAAACAAGGAGGTCATTTATCCCCAAAATAAAGATTCGAGGGCCTAAATTGTGAGTTAGTAGCCTATTGCACAACAACATATTGCTATCTAATGATTACTAACTGAAACAAGTGGTGCCAGACACAACAAACCCCGCCCCTCGCGCATACTTTGACTTACTTTTCCGAAATTCAATAGGCATCTATTCTGGGTCAGTGGCAATCCATAAACCGAATTTGGGGTGAATCTGGCCATTATATTTGCTGCTTAAGTGTTAACACCAAAAAAACGCAGAAACAAATGCACAAACAAACAAACACACAAACAAGCACAGAAACAAAGCGAACCAAAATCAATACCCCTTGCCCTCACCCTTCGGGTGGGGCGGGGTAACGATGTTTACCCCCCGGTCATTTACCCCCGTGGGCAATTACCCCCTCAGACAATTACCCTCGCGGATAGTTACCCCATGGATAATTACCCCGCTGCGCTGTGAAGAGATCTGTTTTGCAGGGCATCATCAGATTAGTTCCTACCTGCTTACGCACCCACCCACCTTGCATCCATCATCTAAGATCAGCCTACCTAGATAGACGGGTAAAAGCATCAAAATTGTATTGCAGCTAACCACAGTCATATGCACCTTTGTCAGGTTCATAGTTATGGTCATGGCCATCATCATCTAAGATCATCTGAGTCACTGTCCGTATCTTCACCAAGAATTCTGTCGAGTATTTCTTGGACGCTCAGTTGCCTGGGTGCTGCTATGTTGGATTTTGCAGATAGTAGCCTCTTGCCCAGAACACCTGTTCGTCAATCTAGAGGGCAAGACCATTACACGCCCTCTGACGGTTCCAATTAGGAACGAGTTCAGTTAGTAGACCGTAGCACAATTAAATTCTGCCAATTTTGTATGGTATGAGAATGCAAACTCATTTCAGGGAAAATGTCAGTTAGTAGGCTTTTTCTCTCAGCCACTCAATTAAAAGCTTGTTTTAATGATCTGACTCCAAATTCATTTACACTTAACCTTCCTCCGCAATAGTGCTGGCACTCAGAGGGCTTCATGCCACCATAGTTTGGCTCTGCAAGGACGGCAATCGAGCTATCTAGCTCTGTCTCCATGCGCTGTGAGTTTGAGTTGCAGTAAGAGGATGAGTTTAACTGGAAGCTCTGTCTCCATGTGCTGTGAGTTCCAGCTGCAGAATGAGGATGAGTTTAACTGGAAGCTCTGTCTCCATGTTGAATTGACAGGGTTCGGGTGGAGAGACCAGGGTCACCTGTACCCAGCTGTCAGTCTCTGAAGAGTGATCGGTCTATGGATGCGTCCACTGTGCTTTAAAGGAGAATTTACAGGTGATCAAGGTAAGAGTGTCATATTGACACTATCATTATTAATTAGTTTCCCTGACTACTTTCACTTGTAGTGGGTTAAGCATTGTACATCTCCAATTCTAAAAATGTTGGCGAGTAATATCCCCGCCCACATAATGGTGAGGGGGATATCTGATTGGGTTTCGCCCGCCTTTCTTTTCGTCCCTCCTTCTCACTTTCAATGGAGACGAGTTACCTCAAAAACTCTGACAGTAGCATTTATTTTTGTTATTGTTACGACTGTTTGCAGTTTAGGTAGGTTTCATAAGATCCATATGAGACTATTTTTAAAGATTATAATGTTGGAATGTAATTTAATTTTTTCAAAAATGTTCTTACTAATGCATGTAGTAGCTTGACTGTTTTTTAATGATTCAAAATAAGTCTATGTAATCATTTTGTTTCGACTGCAGGGAAATCTGAGTTATTTGAAGCTGCATTTCATCCAATGGGAAAATAGAATGGAAATTAACCTTACAGCTATTTGTTGTAACAAGGTTTTCCATTAGCCTTTAGGCTCACTAAAATCAAATTATTTTATTAAAAATGATTGAGCAGAAAGTCTTAGAAAAATTGCAATCCTTCATATATCATCACATGTGGAAAAAGAAAGGATCTTGAGGCTTGGTATCAATTTATTTAAATACCACGTGTAAAATATTTTGATTTGAAAAATTAGAGATGAGAGGCTTTAAAGTACCTGATATAGTCAAACTTAAAGATCTTATTCCAGTCACTTTGTTTCATTTTTATCCTGTGCCACCAACTGGTGTTGGGGATAAAGGATTGGGTTCCGTCCGTCCGTCCGTCTCACTTTAAATTGAGACAAGCATGGATGCAAGAGCTCCGTCCACAGACGGATTTCGTAACGATTACCAACTGTCTTTTCCGTCTGGCAAAATAAAATATACATATATGATCTCCCCTTTGTTGTGCCTTGTTGTATCCCACATGGTCCGCGCCGTTTAGTTTTCTCGGACGCGAGATGATCTGCTGTCTGATTGGTTGAAAACTGGAGCACGCGCTCTGAACTGCGGAGTTGCTTTGTCATTCTCTTCCCGCTTCGATGTGTCTGATTGAGAAATTCCGCATGTGTACTCTGTTTTTGTTAAATTGCTCGCAAACAACCGAAGGTAAGTCTTGAAATATAAAAATACGATGTTGATCCTGGGACATCGTTGTAGGGATGCTAAACTTCTCTATCAGGAAGGTGAAGACACAGGGAGACGCAACTCAACCAATAATGGTCCTCCTGCTCAGCTTTTGGTTCATTTCGGGCCAGAGTTTTGCGGCAGAGGATGTGAAGCACCTTTGATTCTATATAATCAGTGAGGTGAAAATGTAGAATTGCCACAAATGGCGAGTCCAATAGTGATAAACCTCACCTGCTATTAGTGAAAACTTTTTACCTTGGCGTCACCAGTTGTGGTGTTCCCTCTGAGGTATACCAAAAGTCGGAAATATGTGAGAGGTGAGGGAACACGTGTCGTCTAACCTTGCTGCCACGTCAAGTAATTGAGTGGCTGAGAGCAAAAGTCTACTATCTGACTTTATCCAAGCTCAGAGAAAATAAGATTTGAAGTTTTGTTTGAACAGGAAAATCACTTTATTTTCTACAAACAAAATACGCATATTTTCATAACTGGTATGACTCCAGAAAATTGTGTTAAAACAAGGAGGTCATTTATCCCCAAAATAAAGATTCGAGGGCCTAAATTGTGAGTTAGTAGCCTATTGCACAACAACATATTGCTATCTAATGATTACTAACTGAAACAAGTGGTGCCAGACACAACAAACCCCGCCCCTCGCGCATACTTTGACTTACTTTTCCGAAATTCAATAGGCATCTATTCTGGGTCAGTGGCAATCCATAAACCGAATTTGGGGTGAATCTGGCCATTATATTTGCTGCTTAAGTGTTAACACCAAAAAAACGCAGAAACAAATGCACAAACAAACACACAAACAAGCACAGAAACAAAGCGAACCAAAATCAATACCCTTGCCCTCACCCTTCGGGTGGGGCGGGGTAATGATGTTTACCCCCGGTCATTTACCCCGTGAAGGCAATTACCCCCTCAGACAATTACCCTCGTGGATAGTTACCCCCATGGATAATTACCCCCGCGGCTGTGAAGAGATCTGTTTTGCAGGGCATCATCAGATTAGTTCCTACCTGCTTACACACCCACCTACCTTGCATCCATCATCTAAGATCAGCCTACCTAGATAGACGGGTAAAAGCATCAAAATTGTATTGCAGCTAACCACAGTCATATGCACCTTTGTCAGGTTCATAGTTATGGTCATGGCCATCATCATCTAAGATCATCTGAGTCACTGTCCGTATCTTCACCAAGAATTCTGTCGAGTATTTCTTGGACGCTCAGTTGCCTGGGTGCTGCTATGTTGGATTTTGCAGATAGTAGCCTCTTGCCCAGAACACCTGTTCGTCAATCTAGAGGGCAAGACCATTACACGCCCTCTGATGGTTCCAATTAGGAAGGAGTTCAGTTAGTAGACCGTAGCACAATGAAATTCTGCCAATTTTGTATGGTATGAGAATGCAAACTCATTTCAGGGAAAATGTCAGTTAGTAGGCTTTTGCTCTCAGCCACTCAATTAAAAGCTTGTTTTAATGATCTGACTCCAAATTCATTTACACTTAACCTTCCTCCGCAATAGTGCTGGCACTCAGAGGGCTTCATGCCACCATAGTGTGACTCTGCAAGGACGGCAATCGAGCTATCTAGCTCTGTCTCCATGCGCTGTGAGTTTGAGTTGCAGTAAGAGGATGAGTTTAACTGGAAGCTCTGTCTCCATGTGCTGTGAGTTCCAGCTGCAGAATGAGGATGAGTTTAACTGGAAGCTCTGTCTCCATGTTGAATTGACAGGGTTCGGGTGGAGAGACCAGGGTCACCTGTACCCAGCTGTCAGTCTCTGAAGAGTGATCGGTCTATGGATCGTCCACTGTGCTTTAAAGGAGAATTTACAGGTGATCAAAGGTAAGAGTGTCATATTGACACTATCATTATTAATTAGTTTCCCTGACTACTTTCACTTGTAGTGGGTTAAGCATTGTACATCTCCAATTCTAAAAATGTTGGCGCAGTAATATCCCCCGCCACATAATGGTGAGGGGGATATCTGATTGGGTTTCGCCCGCCTTTCCTTTCGTCCCTCCTTCTCACTTTCAATGGAGACGAGTTACCTCAAAAACTCTGACAGTAGCATTTATTTTTGTTATTGTTACGACTGTTTGCAGTTTAGGTAGGTTTCATAAGATCCATATGAGACTATTTTTAAAGATTATAATGTTGGAATGTAATTTAATTTTTTCAAAAATGTTCTTGCTAATGCATGTAGTAGCTTGACTGTTTTTTAATGAATCAAAATAAGTCTATGTAATCATTTTGTTTCGACTGCAGGGAAATCTGAGTTATTTGAAGCTGCATTTCATCCAATGGGAAAATAGAATGGAAATTAACCTTACAGCTATTTGTTGTAACAAGGTTTTCCATTAGCCTTTAGGCTCACTAAAATCAAATTATTTTATTATAAATGATTGAGCAGAAAGTCTCAGAAAAATTGCAATCCTTCATATATCATCACATGTGAAAAAAGAAAGGATCTTGAGGCTTGGTATCAATTTATTTAAATACCATGAATAAAATATTTTGATTTGAAAAATTAGAGATGAGAGGCTTTAAAGTACCTGATATAGTCAAACTTAAAGATCTTATTCCAGTCACTTTGTTTCATTTTTATCCTGTGCCACCAACTGGTGTTGGGGATAAAGGATTGGGTTCCGTCCGTCCGTCCGTCTCACTTTAAATTGATACAAGCATGGATGCAAGAGCTCCGCCCACAGACGGAATTCCGTCAATTTAACGATTACCATCTGTATTTTCCGTCTCGCAAAATAAGTTTATATATATATATATATATATATATATATATATGATCTCCCCTTTGTTGTGCCTTGTCATATCCCACATGGTCCACACTGTTTTGTTTTCTCGGATGCGAGATGATCTGCTGTCTGATTGGTTGAAAATTGGAGCACGCGCTCTGCACTACGGAGTTTCTTTGTTATACTCTTCCTGCTTCGATGTGTCTGATTGAGAAATTTCACGAGTACTCTGTTTGTTAAATTGCTTGATTACAACCGAAGGTAAGTCTTGAAATATAAAAATACGATGTTGATCCCGGGACATCGTTGTAGGGATGCTAAACTTCTCTATCAGGAAGGTGAAGACACAGGGAGACGCAACTCAACCAATAATGGTCCTCCTGCTCAGCTTTTGATTCATTTTTTAAATTTCGGACCAGAGTTTTGCAGCAGAGGATGTCAAGCGCCTCTGTTTCTATATAATCAGTGAGGTGAAAATGTAGAATTGCCACAAATGGCAAGTCTAATAGCGATAAACCTCACCTGCTATTAGTGAAAACTTTTCACCTTGGCGTCACCAGTTGTGGTGTTCCCTCTGAGGTGTACCAAAAGTCGGAAATATGTGAGAGGTGAAGGAACGCGTGTCGTCTAACCGTGCAGCCACATCGAGAGTGAAGGCTGATATATACTGCACAAGAACAGAGAAATTTGTTCTTGTTCTCGAGGCAGCGAGAACAAGAACAAAGTTCGTTTTGACCGGGACATTTCATACTTCACGAGAAACTCCTGTGCCGAACTCCTGGGAAGTCCTCATAGGGCCGCGCCCACTCCATCTTTCTGACCAATCACACGATAGTTCTCGGACACCACACAAGAAGAAAGTTCTGCCCAGATGATGTGTCAAGAACAAGATGCAAGAACTCCGAAACCCGGGCTGGAGCCTCGAAAACAAGAACAAATTTCTCTGTTCTTGTGGAGTATGCATCAGCTTTATCTGAGTGGCTGAGAGCAAAAGTCTACTATCTGACTTTTTCCAAGCTCTGAGAAAATAAAATTTGAAGTTTTGTTTGAACAGAAAAATCACTTTATTTTCTACAAACAAAATACGCGTATTTTCATAACCGGAATGACTCCAGAAAATTGTGTTAAAATTAGGAGGTCATTTATCCCCAAAATAAGATTTGAGGGCCTAAATTGTGATTTAGTAGCCTACTGCACAACAACATATTGCTATCTAATGATTACTAACTGAAACAAGTGGTGCCAGGCACAACAAACCCCGCCCCTCGCGCATACTTTGACTTACTTTTCCGAAATTCAATAGGCATCTATTCTGGGTCAGTGGCAATCCCTAAACCGAATTCGGGGTGAATCTGGCCATTATATTTGCTGCTAAAGTGTTAACACCAAAAAAACACAGGAACAAATGCACAAACAAACAAACACACTAACAAGCACAGAAACAAAGCGAACCAAAATCAATACCCATTGCCCTCACCCTTCGGGTGGGGCGGGGTAATGATGTTTACCCCCCGGTCATTTACCCCTGCGGGCAGTTACCCCCTCAGACAATTACCCTCGCGGATAGTTACCCCCATGGATAATTACCCCGCGCTGTGAAGAGATCTGTTTTGCAGGGCATCATCAGATTAGTACCTACCTGCTTACACACCCACCCACCTTGCATCCATCATCTAAGATCAGCCTACCTAGATAGACTGTTATGATTCTGCTCTGTTCTGTTCATGTTCTGTTCATGTTTTGCCCATATCTTGATCCATGCCATGTTTTGTTTTTTGTTCTGTATTTTCTCCCATAGTCCATTCCCTCAGTTATATTCCGGTCATTGTTTTGCATTTTGCCATGCTTTTGCACTTTGTCTCCCCTGTCTGGTCTTGTGTTATGTGACAGCTTATTTTCCCCAGTATTGTGTGTGCCATGCTTTCAGGTGATTTCATGGTTTCTGGGTTTTCAATAGTTCCTTCTAATCTCGTATGCTTCCTTCTCCTTGCTGTTCTGTCTTTACTAACAATACTAACAGTTTGTTGTTTTAGTTAAACCTACTAACTCTAACTAACATTGTATATAGTACTAACTTACTAACGAGCACTAGGGATTGTATAGCTGCACTTTACTAATTGATTAACAAGCTCTCAGCACTCGCCCTATTCTAGTCTCCGCCTCTTGTCTTCACTCAATCTACTTGGCTGCATTTCAGCGGATCCTCCACACCTGTTTAACTCTGTTCTGCCTCATTATCTGTGCATGTTAGAACTCCCTAACCGGAGCTGTGTGTTTGTCAATAGGCTGTCTCGTGATCCCTGTCCGCGTTTTGGCTTTTGCCAATTTCATGTGGTTAGGTTCTCCCTCGTGTTTGCTCCTTCGTAATTAGTCTGATCCAATTCACCTGTTCCCAGTCATAGCATGTGACTTCCCTTGAGTGTATTTAAGCAGTCTTTTCACAGCAGTTCCCTGTCAAAATGTTTCCCTTGTGCTACGCTTGTTTTCGCCTTGTATTCTTTGAGATTCACTTCTGACTGGACAGTCCCTGTTTTATGATTTTGGCTCTGTTTTGGATTTCTGTCTGCATCTGTGTATCAAACCCTTTTTTGCCCGACCACGAGTATTGTGTTTGCTGCCCTGGTTACGACTTGGATTTCGCCCATTGGATTTTGATTTTTGGATTGTGGACTCTGTACCGTTGCCTCCTGCTCTGCAGGGGTCCGCCCCCTTCCATAATAAAATCCATTTTACTGCACTGCTTGGTTCTCGCGTCTGGTTCCAGATCGCTACCTCACATAGACGGGTAAAAGCATCAAAATTGTATTGCAGCTAACCACAGTCATATGCACCTTTGTCAGGTTCATAGTTATGGTCATGGCCATCATCATCTAAGATCATCCAAGTCACTGTCCGTATCTTCACCAAGAATTCTGTCTAGTATTTCTTGGACACTCAGTTGCCTGGGTGCTGCTATGTTGGATTTTGCAGATAGTAACCTCTTGCCCAGAACACCTGTTCGTCAATCTAGAGGGCAAGACCATTACACACCCTCTGACGGTTCCATTAGGAATGAGTTCAGTTAGACTGTAGCACATTGAAATTCTGCCAATTTTGTATGGTATGAGAATGCAAACTCATTTCAAGGAAAATGTCAGTCAGTAGGCTTTTGCTCTCAGCCACTCAATTAAAAGCTTGTTTTAATGATCTGACTCCAAATTCATTTACACTTAACCTTCCTCCGCAATAGTGCTGGCACTCAGAGGGCTTCATGCCACCATAGTGTGGCTCTGCAAGGACGGCAATCGAGCTATCTAGCTCTGTCTCCATGCGCTGTGAGTTTGAGTTGCAGTAAGAGGATGAGTTTAACTGGAAGCTCTGTCTCCATGTGCTGTGAGTTCCAGCTGCAGAATGAGGATGAGTTTAACTGGAAGCTCTGTCTCCATGTTGAATTGACAGGGTTCGGGTGGAGAGACCAGGGTCACCTGTACCCAGCTGTCAGTCTCTAAAGAGTGATCGGTCTATGGATCGTCCACTGTGCTTTAAAGGAGAATTTACAGGTGATCAAAGGTAAGAGTGTCATATTGACACTATCATTATTAATTAGTTTCCCTGACTACTTTCACTTGTAGTGGGTTAAGCATTGTACATCTCCAATTCTAAAAATGTTGGCGCAGTAATATCCCCCGCCACATAATGGTGAGGGGGATATCTGATTGGGTTTCGCCCGCCTTTCTTTTCGTCCCTCCTTCTCACTTTCAATGGAGACGAGTTACCTCAAAAACTCTGACAGTAGCATTTATTTTTGTTATTGTTACGACTGTTTGCAGTTTAGGTAGGTTTCATAAGATCCATATGAGACTATTTTTAAAGATTATAATGTTGGAATGTAATTAAATTTTTTCAAAAATGTTCTTGCTAATGCATGTAGTAGCTTGACTGTTTTTTAATGATTCAAAATAAGTCTATGTAATCATTTTGTTTCGACTGCAGGGAAATCTGAGTTATTTGAAGCTGCATTTCATCCAATGGGAAAATAGAATGGAAATTAACCTTACAGCTATTTGTTGTAACAAGGTTTTCCATTAGCCTTTAGGCTCACTAAAATCAAATTATTTTATTAAAAATGATTGAGCAGAAAGTCTTAGAAAAATTGCAATCCTTCATATATCATCACATGTGGAAGAAGAAAGGATCTTGAGGCTTGGTATCAATTTATTTAAATACCACGTGTAAAATATTTTGATTTGAAAAATTAGAGATGAGAGGCTTTAAAGTACCTGATATAGTCAAACTTAAAGATCTTATTCCAGTCACTTTGTTTCATTTTTATCCTGTGCCACCAACTGGTGTTGGGGATAAAGGATTGGGTTCCGTCCGTCCGTCCGTCTCACTTTAAATTGAGACAAGCATGGATGCAAGAGCTCCGTCCACAGACGGATTTCGTAACGATTACCAACTGTCTTTTCCGTCTGGCAAAATAAAATATACATATATGATCTCCCCTTTGTTGTGCCTTGTTGTATCCCACATGGTCCGCGCCGTTTAGTTTTCTCGGACGCGAGATGATCTGCTGTCTGATTGGTTGAAAACTGGAGCACGCGCTCTGAACTGCGGAGTTGCTTTGTCATTCTCTTCCCGCTTCGATGTGTCTGATTGAGAAATTCCGCATGTGTACTCTGTTTTTGTTAAATTGCTCGCAAACAACCGAAGGTAAGTCTTGAAATATAAAAAATACGATGTTGATCCTGGGACATCGTTGTAGGGATGCTAAACTTCTCTATCAGGAAGGTGAAGACACAGGAGACGCAACTCAACCAATAATGGTCCTCCTGCTCAGCTTTTGGTTCATTTCGGGCAGAGTTTTATGCGGCAGAGGATGTGAAGCACCTTTGATTCTATATAATCAGTGAGGTGAAAATGTAGAATTGCCACAAATGGCGAGTCCAATAGTGATAAACCTCACCTGCTATTAGTGAAAACTTTTTACCTTGGCGTCACCAGTTGTGGTGTTCCCTCTGAGGTATACCAAAAGTCGGAAATATGTGAGAGGTGAGGGAACGCGTGTCGTCTAACCTTGCTGCCACGTCAAGTAATTGAGTGGCTGAGAGCAAAAGTCTACTATCTGACTTTATCCAAGCTCAGAGAAAATAAGATTTGAAGTTTTGTTTGAACAGGAAAATCACTTTATTTTCTACAAACAAAATACGCATATTTTCATAACTGGTATGACTCCAGAAAATTGTGTTAAAACAAGGAGGTCATTTATCCCCAAAATAAAGATTCGAGGGCCTAAATTGTGAGTTAGTAGCCTATTGCACAACAACATATTGCTATCTAATGATTACTAACTGAAACAAGTGGTGCCAGACACAACAAACCCGCCCCTCAAGCATACTTTGACTTACTTTTCCGAAATTCAATAGGCATCTATTCTGGGTCAGTGGCAATCCATAAACCGAATTTGGGGTGAATCTGGCCATTATATTTGCTGCTTAAGTGTTAACACCAAAAAAACGCAGAAACAAATGCACAAACAAACACACAAACAAGCACAGAAACAAAGCGAACCAAAATCAATACCCCTTGCCCTCACCCTTCGGGTGGGGCGGGGTAATGATGTTTACCCCCCGGTCATTTACCCCCGTGGGCAATTACCCCCTCAGACAATTACCCTCGTGGATAGTTACCCCCATGGATAATTACCCCCGCGGCTGTGAAGAGATCTGTTTTGCAGGGCATCATCAGATTAGTTCCTACCTGCTTACACACCCACCTACCTTGCATCCATCATCTAAGATCAGCCTACCTAGATAGACGGGTAAAAGCATCAAAATTGTATTGCAGCTAACCACAGTCATATGCACCTTTGTCAGGTTCATAGTTATGGTCATGGCCATCATCATCTAAGATCATCTGAGTCACTGTCCGTATCTTCACCAAGAATTCTGTCGAGTATTTCTTGGACGCTCAGTTGCCTGGGTGCTGCTATGTTGGATTTTGCAGATAGTAGCCTCTTGCCCAGAACACCTGTTCGTCAATCTAGAGGGCAAGACCATTACACGCCCTCTGATGGTTCCAATTAGGAAGGAGTTCAGTTAGTAGACCGTAGCACAATGAAATTCTGCCAATTTTGTATGGTATGAGAATGCAAACTCATTTCAGGAAAATGTCAGTTAGTAGGCTTTTTGCTCTCAGCCACTCAATTAAAAAGCTTGTTTTAATGATCTGACTCCAAATTCATTTACACTTAACCTTCCTCCGCAATAGTGCTGGCACTCAGAGGGCTTCATGCCACCATAGTGTGACTCTGCAAGGACGGCAATCGAGCTATCTAGCTCTGTCTCCATGCGCTGTGAGTTTGAGTTGCAGTAAGAGGATGAGTTTAACTGGAAGCTCTGTCTCCATGTGCTGTGAGTTCCAGCTGCAGAATGAGGATGAGTTTAACTGGAAGCTCTGTCTCCATGTTGAATTGACAGGGTTCGGGTGGAGAGACCAGGGTCACCTGTACCCAGCTGTCAGTCTCTGAAGAGTGATCGGTCTATGGATCGTCCACTGTGCTTTAAAGGAGAATTTACAGGTGATCAAAGGTAAGAGTGTCATATTGACACTATCATTATTAATTAGTTTCCTGACTACTTTCACTTGTAGTGGGTTAAGCATTGTACATCTCCAATTCTAAAAATGTTGGCGAGTAATATCCCCCGCCACATAATGGTGAGGGGGATATCTGATTGGGTTTCGCCCGCCTTTCCTTTCGTCCCTCCTTCTCACTTTCAATGGAGACGAGTTACCTCAAAAACTCTGACAGTAGCATTTATTTTTGTTATTGTTACGACTGTTTGCAGTTTAGGTAGGTTTCATAAGATCCATATGAGACTATTTTTAAAGATTATAATGTTGGAATGTAATTTAATTTTTTCAAAAATGTTCTTGCTAATGCATGTAGTAGCTTGACTGTTTTTTAATGAATCAAAATAAGTCTATGTAATCATTTTGTTTCGACTGCAGGGAAATCTGAGTTATTTGAAGCTGCATTTCATCCAATGGGAAAATAGAATGGAAATTAACCTTACAGCTATTTGTTGTAACAAGGTTTTCCATTAGCCTTTAGGCTCACTAAAATCAAATTATTTTATTATAAATGATTGAGCAGAAAGTCTCAGAAAAATTGCAATCCTTCATATATCATCACATGTGGAAAAAGAAAGGATCTTGAGGCTTGGTATCAATTTATTTAAATACCATGAATAAAATATTTTGATTTGAAAAATTAGAGATGAGAGGCTTTAAAGTACCTGATATAGTCAAACTTAA
This sequence comes from Gymnothorax javanicus, assembly GCA_029692085.1. Taxonomy (NCBI): domain Eukaryota; kingdom Metazoa; phylum Chordata; class Actinopteri; order Anguilliformes; family Muraenidae; genus Gymnothorax; species Gymnothorax javanicus. The sequence continues at coordinate 8,735,019 of CM056206.1, read as the reverse complement.
AGATCTTATTCCAGTCACTTTGTTTCATTTTTATCCTGTGCCACCAACTGGTGTTGGGGATAAAGGATTGGGTTCCGTCCGTCCGTCCGTCTCACTTTAAATTGATACAAGCATGGATGCAAGAGCTCCGCCCACAGACGGAATTCCGTCAATTTAACGATTACCAACTGTATTTTCCGTCTCGCAAAATAAGTTTATATATATATATATATATATATATATATATATATATGATCTCCCCTTTGTTGTGCCTTGTCATATCCCACATGGTCCACACTGTTTTGTTTTCTCGGATGCGAGATGATCTGCTGTCTGATTGGTTGAAAATTGGAGCACGCGCTCTGCACTACGGAGTTTCTTTGTTATACTCTTCCTGCTTCGATGTGTCTGATTGAGAAATTTCACGAGTACTCTGTTTGTTAAATTGCTTGATTACAACCGAAGGTAAGTCTTGAAATATAAAAATACGATGTTGATCCCGGGACATCGTTGTAGGGATGCTAAACTTCTCTATCAGGAAGGTGAAGACACAGGGAGACGCAACTCAACCAATAATGGTCCTCCTGCTCAGCTTTTGATTCATTTTTTAAATTTCGGACCAGAGTTTTGCAGCAGAGGATGTCAAGCGCCTCTGTTTCTATATAATCAGTGAGGTGAAAATGTAGAATTGCCACAAATGGCAAGTCTAATAGCGATAAACCTCACCTGCTATTAGTGAAAACTTTTTCACCTTGGCGTCACCAGTTGTGGTGTTCCTCTGAGGTGTACCAAAAGTCGGAAATATGTGAGAGGTGAAGGAACGCGTGTCGTCTAACCGTGCAGCCACATCGAGAGTGAAGGCTGATATATACTGCACAAGAACAGAGAAATTTGTTCTTGTTCTCGAGGCAGCGAGAACAAGAACAAAGTTCGTTTTGACCGGGACATTTCATACTTCACGAGAAACTCCTGTGCCGAACTCCTGGGAAGTCCTCATAGGGCCGCGCCCACTCCATCTTTCTGACCAATCACACGATAGTTCTCGGACACCACACAAGAAGAAAGTTCTGCCCAGATGATGTGTCAAGAACAAGATGCAAGAACTCCGAAACCCGGGCTGGAGCCTCGAAAACAAGAACAAATTTCTCTGTTCTTGTGGAGTATGCATCAGCTTTATCTGAGTGGCTGAGAGCAAAAGTCTACTATCTGACTTTTTCCAAGCTCTGAGAAAATAAAATTTGAAGTTTTGTTTGAACAGAAAAATCACTTTATTTTCTACAAACAAAATACGCGTATTTTCATAACCGGAATGACTCCAGAAAATTGTGTTAAAATTAGGAGGTCATTTATCCCCAAAATAAGATTTGAGGGCCTAAATTGTGATTTAGTAGCCTACTGCACAACAACATATTGCTATCTAATGATTACTAACTGAAACAAGTGGTGCCAGGCACAACAAACCCCGCCTCAAGATACTTTGACTTACTTTTCCGAAATTCAATAGGCATCTATTCTGGGTCAGTGGCAATCCCTAAACCGAATTCGGGGTGAATCTGGCCATTATATTTGCTGCTAAAGTGTTAACACCAAAAAAACACAGGAACAAATGCACAAACAAACAAACACACTAACAAGCACAGAAACAAAGCGAACCAAAATCAATACCCATTGCCCTCACCCTTCGGGTGGGGCGGGGTAATGATGTTTACCCCCCGGTCATTTACCCCTGCGGGCAGTTACCCCCTCAGACAATTACCCTCGCGGATAGTTACCCCCATGGATAATTACCCCCGCGGCTGTGAAGAGATCTGTTTTGCAGGGCATCATCAGATTAGTACCTACCTGCTTACACACCCACCCACCTTGCATCCATCATCTAAGATCAGCCTACCTAGATAGACTGTTATGATTCTGCTCTGTTCTGTTCATGTTCTGTTCATGTTTTGCCCATATCTTGATCCATGCCATGTTTTGTTTTTGTTCTGTATTTTCTCCCATAGTCCATTCCCTCAGTTATATTCCGGTCATTGTTTTGCATTTTGCCATGCTTTGCACTTTGTCTCCCCTGTCTGGTCTTGTGTTATGTGACAGCTTATTTTCCCCAGTATTGTGTGCCATGCTTTCAGGTGATTTCATGGTTTCTGGGTTTTCAATAGTTCCTTCTAATCTCGTATGCTTCCTTCTCCTTGCTGTTCTGTCTTTACTAACAATACTAACAGTTTGTTGTTTTAGTTAAACCTACTAACTCTAACTAACATTGTATGTAGTACTAACTTACTAACGAGCACTAGGGATTGTATAGCTGCACTTTACTAATTGATTAACAAGCTCTCAGCACTCGCCCTATTCTAGTCTCCGCCTCTTGTCTTCACTCAATCTACTTGGCTGCGTTTCAGCGGATCCTCCACACCTGTTTAACTCTGTTCTGCCTCATTATCTGTGCATGTTAGAACTCCCTAACCGGAGCTGTGTGTTTGTCAATAGGCTGTCTCGTGATCCCTGTCCGCGTTTTGGCTTTTGCCAATTTCATGTGGTTAGGTTCTCCCTCGTGTTTGCTCCTTCGTAATTAGTCTGATCCAATTCACCTGTTCCCAGTCATAGCATGTGACTTCCCTTGAGTGTATTTAAGCAGTCTTTTCACAGCAGTTCCCTGTCAAAACGTTTCCCTTGTGCTACGCTTGTTTTCGCCTTGTATTCTTTGAGATTCACTTCTGACTGGACTGTCCCTGTTTTATGATTTTGGCTCTGTTTTGGATTTCTGTCTGCATCTGTGTATCAAACCCTTTTTTGCCCGACCACGAGTATTGTGTTTGCTGCCCTGGTTACGACTTGGATTTCGCCCATTGGATTTTGATTTTTGGATTGTGGACTCTGTACCGTTGCCTCCTGCTCTGCAGGGGTCCGCCCCCTTCCATAATAAAATCCATTTTACTGCACTGCTTGGTTCTCGCGTCTGGTTCCAGATCGCTACCTCACATAGACGGGTAAAAGCATCAAAATTGTATTGCAGCTAACCACAGTCATATGCACCTTTGTCAGGTTCATAGTTATGGTCATGGCCATCATCATCTAAGATCATCCAAGTCACTGTCCGTATCTTCACCAAGAATTCTGTCTAGTATTTCTTGGACACTCAGTTGCCTGGGTGCTGCTATGTTGGATTTTGCAGATAGTAACCTCTTGCCCAGAACACCATTAAAAGCTTGTTTTAATGATCTGACTCCAAATTCATTTACACTTAACCTTCCTCCGCAATAGTGCTGGCACTCAGAGGGCTTCATGCCACCATAGTGTGGCTCTGCAAGGACGGCAATCGAGCTATCTAGCTCTGTCTCCATGAGCAGTGAGTTAAAGCTGCAGTAAGAGGATGAGTTCAACTGGAAGCTCTGTCTCCATGTGCTGTGAGTTTGAGCTGCAGTAAGAGGATGAGTTCAACTGGAAGCTCTGTCTCCATGTGCTGTGAGTTAGAGCTGCAGTAAGTGGAAGAGTTTAACTGTAAGCTCTGTCTCCATGTGCTGTGAGTTAGAGCTGCAGTAAGAGGACGAGTTCAACTGGAAGCTCTGCCTCCATGTGCTGTGAGTTAGAGTTGCAGTAAGAGGATGAGTTCAACTGGAAGCTCTGTCTCCATGTGCTGTGAGTTAGAGCTGCAGTAAGTGGATGAGTTTAACTGGAAGCTCTGTCTCCATGTGCTGTGAGTTTGAGCTGCAGTTAGAGGATGTGTTTAACTGGAAGCTCTGTCTCCATATTGATTTTACAGGGTTCGGGTCGAGAGACCAGGGTCACCTGTTCCCAGCTGTCAGTCTTTGAAGAGTGATCGGTCTATGAACCTTCCATGGAACTTTAAAGGAGAATTTACAGGTGATCAAAGGTAAGTTAACAGTGTCATATTGACACTGTCATTATTACTCTGTTTCCCTTACTACTTTCACTTGTAGTGGATTAATTATTGTACATCTCCAATTTGAAAAAAGTTGGCGCATTACTATCCTCCGCCTCATAATGGTGAGGGGGATATCTGATTGGGTTTCGCCCGCCTTTCCTTCCGCCCCTCCGTCTCACTTTCAATGGAGACGAGTTACCTCAAAAACTATGACAGTCACATCGATCAATTTCTGCCTGCTTACTAAGCTAGTCATGATCTACTTTGAGCTCGAAATTAGATGTCAAAGCCTATTTATTTACAGAGTTATTGCCCTTGAGTGAACTTTTCAACACAGTGCATAGTGTCTGCAATGGAGACAAGCTTCCTCAGAGATTATTATAGTCAAATTATTGAAGCTTTGTACATTGGGTTATCACCTAATTTTGTACAAGGAGTTCAAAAATTGATGTCGTCCTTTATTTATTCAGAGAGTTATGGCCCCTTCTTGATAATTTTAAACGAATATAGAGTGGGAACTGAGGTATTGCTAAGTTTTCTCATAGCAGGCAAGCCAAGGTGAAGAGGCGACAAAGACAATTGTGCCGGGGGTGTGGGGGCTGCGTTGGGTCTGTAAGCAGAGTCCCTGTGGGGGGTTCAGGGGTACAAAGCCCCCCGAAGCTTCCAGCTTCTGTGTGTTTGTAAAGCCATAGAACGGCATGCAGAGAAACAAACAACAACACAACAACAACAAAACATCATCAAATTCAGATTCATACTGTACTCTTCTGAGTAAAGAAAAATAGATTTAAAGCATCTGATCAGTTACAAAATGTTCTTTGACTCTCATAATTTAAGTAATTCTAACGACTGTTTGTAATCGAGGTAGGTGTCATAAGATCCATCTGAGACTATTTTCAAAGATTATAATGTTGGAATGAAATTTAATTTTTTCCAAAATGTTCTTGCTAATGCATGTGGTAAGTTGACTATTTTTTAATGATTCGAAATAAGTCTATGTAATCATTTTGTTTCGACTGCAGGGAAATCTGAGTTATTTGAAGCTGCATTTCATCCAATGGGAAAATAGAATGGAAATTAACCTAACAGCTATTTGTTGTCACAAGGTTTTCCATTAGCCATTAGGCTCACTAAAATCAAATTATTTTATTATAAATGTTTTAGCAGAGAGCCTTAGAAAAATTGCAATCCTTCATATATCATCACATGTGGAAAAAGAAAGGATCTTGAGGCTTGGTATCAATTTATTTAAATACCACGTGTAAAATATTTTGATTGAAAAACTAGAGATGAGAAGCTTTAAAACACCTGAAATAGTCAAACTTAAAGATCTTATTCCAGTCTCCTTGTTTCATTTTTATCCTGTGCCACCAACTGGTGTTGGGGATAAAGGATTGGGTTCCGTCCGTCCGTCCGTCTCACTTTAAATTGAGACAAGCATGGATGCAAGAGCTCCGTCCACAGACGGATTTCGTGCTGATTACCAACTGTCTTTTTCCGTCTGGCAAAATAAAATATACATATATGATCTCCCCTTTGTTGTGCCTTGTTGTATCCCACATGGTCCGCGCCGTTTAGTTTTCTCGGACGCGAGATGATCTGCTTTCTGATTGGTTGAAAACTGGAGCACGCGCTCTGAACTGCGGAGTTGCTTTGTCATTCTCTTCCCGCTTCGATTGAGAAATTGATTGAGAAATTCCGCATGTGTACTCTGTTTTTGTTAAATTGCTCGAAAACAACCGAAGGTAAGTCTTGAAATATAAAAATACTATGTTGATCCCGGGATATCGTTGTAGGGATGCTAAACTTCTCTATCAGGAAGGTGAAGACACAGGGAGACGCAACTCAACCAATTACGGTCCTCCTGCTCAGCTTTTGGTTCATTTCGGGCCAGAGTTTTGCGGCAGAGGATGTCAAGCGCCTCTGTTTCTATATAATCAGTGAGGTGAAAATGTAGAATTGCCACAAATGGCGAGTCCAATAGTGATAAACCTCACCTGCTATTAGTGAAAACTTTTTACCTTGGCGTCACCAGTTGTGGTGTTCCCTCTGAGGTATACCAAAAGTCGGAAATATGTGAGAGGTGAGGGAACGCGTGTCGTCTAACCTTGCTGCCACGTCAAGTAATTGAGTGGCTGAGAGCAAAAGTCTACTATCTGACTTTATCCAAGCTCAGAGAAAATAAGATTTGAAGTTTTGTTTGAACAGGAAAATCACTTTATTTTCTACAAACAAAATACGCGTATTTTCATAACTGGTATGACTCCAGAAAATTGTGTTAAAACAAGGAGGTCATTTATCCCCAAAATAAAGATTCGAGGGCCTAAATTGTGAGTTAGTAGCCTATAGCACAACAACATATTGCTATCTAATGATTACTAACTGAAACAAGTGGTGCCAGACACAACAAACCCCCCCTCTAAGATACTTTGACTTACTTTTCCGAAATTCAATAGGCATCTATTCTGGGTCAGTGGCAATCCATAAACCGAATTTGGGGTGAATCTGGCCATTATATTTGCTGCTAAAGTGTTAACAAACAAAAAAACAGAAACAAATGCACAAACAAACAAACACACAAACAAGCACAGAAACAAAGCGAACCAAAATCAATACCCCTTGCCCTCACCCTTCGGGTGGGGCAGGGTAATGATGTGTACCCCCCGGTCATTTACCCCCGCGGGCAGTTACCCCCTCAGACAATTACCCTCGCGGATAGTTACCCCCACGGATATTTACCCCCGCAGCTGTGAAGAGATCTGTTTTGCAGGGCATCATCAGATTAGTTCCTACCTGCTTACACACCCACCCACCTTGCATCCATCATCTAAGATCAGCCTACCTAGATAGACGGGTAAAAGCATCAAAATTGTATTGCAGCTAACCACAGTCATACGCACCTTCGTCAGGTTCATAGTTCAGTCAGGAAAACTCACGTTTCAATAAAATAGAACAATTTATTCATGGGTATAAGCATTACATCGTATATTGGTGGCGGTTCTGCTCTGGTGGAGTGTACTACTTAGGCACAGCAAACATACAAACATAGTTATGAACAGAAATCAAAATCCCCCCCGATGTGAGCAGAACTAAACAGGTGGAGTCTGGGGTGGAGGAGGCAAGCAAAGAACCAAAGAGCGTGTTGCATAGCATGAAAAGTCATTGCAAACAAGAAGAAGTGAGTGAGCTTGACGTCTTTCAAATAGACCGCTGTATGACCTCGTGATGTGTATCCTCCAATTGTTGTGTGCCTGCTGATGCTGACATGGCTGGTAGCTTACCAGGCTGCTGTCAGCTGATGTTGCTCTTCTCGAGTTTCCTGCCTGAACTAGTTACACTTATTTATGGTCATGGCCATCATCATCTACGATCATCTAAGTCACTGTCCGTATCTTCACCAAGAATTCTGTCTAGTATTTCTTGGACGCTCACTTGCCTGGGCGCTGCAATGTTGGATTTTGCAGATAGTAGCCTCTTGCCCAGAACACCTGTTCGTCAATCTAGAGGGCAAGACCATTACACGCCCTCTGACGGTTCCATTAGGAACGAGTTCAGCATGGACGTCACTAGGATTGAGAGATAGGGGGGGCTTAGCCCCAGGAGTGTGTTCATTAATGAAAAAATTTTCATTGCTCCTACATAGGCTTTGTCAATTATTAATTATTTGAGGAACATTTATCAGAATCTATTATCTGGATCACTTTCTTTTTCTTCCCTGCTTTTTCTCTCCTAAGTCTTCAGGATATCTTCTTTTTATTAACAAAATAAGTCTAAATCAATTCATTAGGGGCTGGGGCTATGTTTGCGAAGACAGATGTTTGCAAATATCTCCATCAATGCATTTGGTAAAAATTAATAATTATGATATATTCCAAATAAAGCTATTTATTTCAGTCTAATGCACTGAACAGGATACAACATAATGGTATGGTGCTTTAATTAATTTAGTTGCAACTAGCTTAGTTCAAATCCTAGTGAAATCTGACAATACAGACAAATATGAATGTTTCGCAAACATTTATTCTGCCAAATGAGTATACAGCATACCTTAACCTTTTGGGGAACACTTAGTTTTCAGAGCAGATATCAAACAAATAAATAGGCTTAAACTGATAGTGAAGTTTTGAAAGAAAATTTGCTCACCATTTCTGTCCTCTCAAAAACAGCTTTCATTATTTAATTGCTAGCTAGAGTTACTTTACGAGATGGGCAAAAACACAAAGAAAAAAAAAAACTAAGGTCTTACTTGGTCTTACTTAGTTTAGCCCAAAAGTTGTCATAATTGTACAACAACATCACAGAAAAGATGGACATCCTTGAGACTTTTTCAGAGTACGCAGCTACATTCTTAAAAACTCACTGTGTCTGAGTCTTACATACTACAGTAACAGAGTTTTAATGTAAGTAACAGTGATATGTTAGAGAACAGAGAGGAAATGTCTTTAAATCAACAATTAAAAGACAAAAAGACTGTATATAACTAAGTAAGTAACTCCTAATAAAGAAAGTCAACTATCCATTCTTATCACTGTTGTGACTTAGCTCAGTGCCCACTTTGCTCTACTTTGTGGGTGGAAGCATCAAAGAATGCCTTCTGTTTTTCAGAGTGGCAAAACGGTTTAACACTTTGTTGTCATTCAGCTGACTTACTATGCCATTTTCAATTGACATGACTGCAAGGTTATGAAGTCTTTGCTGCCCCACTGTTTGACGCAGCCAGGAGTGCAGACGACGCAATGCACTGAAGGACGTTTCACACGAGCAGCTGCTTACAGGCACTGTCAGGGCAACTTGGAGGACTTCCTTCAGAGAGGGAAACATATCTGAGTTTAGGAGGTTGTGTACAGCTAACATATCTTGGGGTGGATATCCAGAATCTGGTTTGCGAGCAAGAAAGTTCCTGGCAACAAGGACCTCCTCTGTTTTCAGGTGTATGCCATAGTGCCTGGCAAGTTCTTCCAAGTTGGATTCATTCAAGAAGTTCTCAGACTTAGGGCTGCATGCGTGGATGCCTTTCAGGAGCCCTGCATCTACACTGGAAAATCTTAGTTCAAGCTCACCAGCCATCCTGTCCACACAAGGGAAAAGCAACTCTGTTTTCAAGACCTCAGAACTGACGAACTCAGTGCGCGAACCTACGGTTGTCTCAAACACAAAATCCTCCATTTTTTTCTGTTTCTGCCTTTTCTTGGTGTGTGGTTCAGGAATACTGTGTGCGGCACAGAGCCTTGGTTCTCTCATACAGTTCTGTGGCAAATGAATCTGTGCGTTTACCCCTGAGTGTGTCACAGACAGCATCCTTCCCAATCAGAGCTTCTGCCAGGTGTAAAGGCTCCTTCTGAAGGAGTTTGTGGAGTCCTTCAGTTATAGACAGAAGTGTCTGAAACATCAGGAGAGCACACATGGTTGAGAACTGCGATAGCTTTGCTTTGGTACCAACAGCCATGGGAGACCCAGTGACAGAGACATTCAAAAATGGCAGGTAAGGTCTGAAGAACTGCATTGATTGACTGCAGCCGGCATGCCCAACGAGTGTTCGAAAGTTGTACAAGCTCAACTGCTGCCAACCCAAGTTTGGACTGAGCGTCTTTGAACTTGTGGTGATTCACCAGGGAGGTGGTAAAAAAAGAATATACACACTCCAACAAATCAAATAGCTCCACAGCCTCGGAAACAGCCCTGCAAGTGTGGCACAATACTAGGTTAAGCTCATGCGCATAGCAGTGTACATAGATAGCTTCAGGATGGAGCCTTCTAAAACGTGCCTGCACGCCTCCTGTGGGTCCTCTCATGACTGCTGCACCGTCATAAGTCTGTGCCACACACTTGACATCAGCAAGGCCATTGACCTGGAGCTGCTGCTGCAGCTTGTCTGCAATGGACTGGCATCAAATGACATTAATTCTGAGAGTGCTAGGAAACGTTCTTTTACTTCCCCCTCTGACACGTATCTAACACAAACAGCCAGCTGCTCTGATCGCCTATCTCTTGCTTCATCTGCCATAATGGAATAAAGTTTGGAATGTTTAATTTCAGACACTATGACGCTGGTCACTTCCCGAGCACAACACTTAATCATCTCATTCTGTGATACTGGTGAAATGTACGTGGCGTTTGATGGAGGATTGTAATTCTGCAGGAAAGGATCAAACTTCATTAAAAGCCCCATGCAAGCAAGAAAGTTGCCTCTGTTTGTGCTCGCTTCACTTTCATCATTGCCAAGGAAGGGTAGTCCCTGAGCCCCTAACATTGAGGTAACTGCAACAATTCGCTTCAGATAGCAGAAAGAAGGGACTCTCTCGTGCATTTGCAGACACCATCATCTGTACAACATCTCCCTGTTGGCTAGTTGCCTGATATCCTTTCCATGTGTAAGGATGGGCAACGGAGAGGGTTGGGGCTAGATATACCCCAACTAATAATCCGATTACGCCACCCCAGGAAGACCAATACAATTAGGCCCCAGGGAATACCGTACAGTATTTTCAACTGAACACAATGACCAACACAGATTCAAATGCACGAGGCAACAGACGTGAATTCCAATTCAAATCATTTTATTAATTAGGGAAAAAGGGGATGGGAGAGAAAGTTGATCCAAAAACCTGGAAGCAAGCAAGCAATTTAGCAAAATACAAAAGTATATTTATTGAATATCAGTCTGCCAATGTGGCTAAAACAGTAGAATATACCTTAAATGGATTAAAAATCCACACAACCCAACAGGGGACAGGATGGGGCTAGGCAGGGCTTACCTGAGGGAGACAGACAAACAGTAGGCGTGCTCTGGAATCCACACCACCCACACGTGCACACATTCGAGGTAGTGGTGATCTGAAAACTCCACAGCAACAACACAAGGCACACAGCACACTACACAACACTGTAAACTGATAACCACACACCTGCATGCAGTGACAGAGGCTGCCACCTATGGAAGCATATAGTTAACAAAATTAAAATGAAAATGCAATGTCAGAAATGCATTTTCATTTTCAAGATACAAGCGCATTATTTGTATCATAATGAAAATTCAAATGTAATCCTCCACTTTGCATTTTCATTTTCAAGTCCATGTATGCAATTTTTATAACAATTGGAAAATTAAAATACATTCCTCATTTACATTTGCATTTTCGAGAAGTGCCCTGCAATATCACTAACAAAACGAAAATGAAAACGCTAATTGAATAAAGCAAATACATTCTCGGAAATGCTTTTTCGTTTTTTAGAAAGCTTAGCGCATTATTTGTATCATCGCGAAAATGCTAAAGTAATCATCCACTTTACGTTTGCATTTTCAAGTCCATGTAGGCACTGTTTTCATTTGCAAGAAGTGCCCCGCAATATCACTAACAAAACGAAATCGAAAATGCTAATCTCCAAATGCAAATACATTCTCGGAAATGCTTTTTCTTTTTCAAGAAGCAGACGCAATATCTGTCTCATAATTAAATCGCTAACGCAGTTCGCCACTTTTCTTTTTCATTTTCGCGACAGACTGCCCTGCCTGACTTTGCATTTTCGATTTGAGGTCCCACGTTTTTTCCTAACAAAATTAAAAAAAAACCCTCCCCAGTTGGGTGTGGCCTGTCGGTGAGAAGGCGGGGCGTCGTCCCACAATTTAAATCTGGATTGGATATTAACAAATATAAGCGATCTTGGTGGTTATGAATCAGAGAAAAACTCCTGCTGCACGCACTTTTATGTCAAAACACAAATGGCAACTTACAGAGTTGGAGCCATTGACTGTGCGTGGACGCTCCCCTGGACATTGCGGAGTTTGAATGAGAGTATAGCTAAGGTTTTCCCCCGAAAGACACTGCTGTCGCACTTAATTACCCCCGTGTGCGCTTGGATGAGCGCTGCTTCCACTGAAATTGTACTGCGCTTACACTCAGATCTGCTGATCTTCGGACCGGGTTATCTCGCATCATCTGTTTAGTAGTACAGTCTGTTACAAAACAAGTTCATTCGCTCCTGCTCTCTTGGGCTTCATGTACTCCCATTGCTTTCTTCACGAATTTGGAGGGAAAGGGCAGTTCATATTAATACACCAGTGCCTATCGTCTCTTTACCTTAATAGCTGACTACATATAATGGTGGCCGTTTAACACGTCGACCTCCAGTTCTCTATTATGCGACTCTGTGGATGAATCGCGGAGGTAGGCTGAGCTAAGAAAGGGACAGATTCATCTGTTCGCTTGCATCCTCTTTCTGCAGAAGAAAGGCTTGCGAAATCCATAGATCTATGATTTCTCTTATTATACCGTAAAGTCGCTTGTAATAATATGCTGTCGCTGGCCATAGCCAGTCGACACAGTGATATGTTTCGGCCAATCGATGTGTTTTTCATGAACAGTCACATCGTTAGACTAACGCGATGTTAATAAGCTAGCTAACTACTTTCCTGAAAGATGACGAACATTACGAACAACTGTTGCATAAAACTTGCTTCCAGTCCATTTAACTGGACCAGATTGCGATCAGTTTCGCACGTCTGTTTTTATGTGATAACACTATGCTTGCAACAGGATGCGTCTCTCTCCCGCAGCTCAGTGCACCCCTGCCATTCATCCACAAAATTGCAGTGAGGCACACCAACTGGAAGCCGATGTGTTTGTTACCCGGCAACTCTTTTATGTAGCAGCAACTAAAGTATACGAAAAGTATGGGCACCGATGTATTAATATGTAAGCGGTCCTTTTATTCCGTGAAGAAAGCCACGGAAGTAGCTTCCTATGCAGCCCCGGTGAGCAGGACCATATGAACCTGCTAAAGATAGCGTGCAGATAATCTGTCCAACCATTGATTGATCGAGTGTAAGCACACGGTTTGAGTGGAAGCAGGTATAATCCAAGCGCACGCAGGGGCTAATTGAGTGCGAGAGCAGGATCACTGCAATTTTAGTCTAACGATGTGACCGTTCATGAAAAACACATCGATTGGCCGAAACATATCACTGTGTCGACATCTGGCTATGGCCAGCGACAGCATATTATTACAAGCGACTTTACGGTATAATAAGAGAAATCTATGGATTTCGCAAGCCTTTCTTCTGCAACAGCAGGATGCAAGCGAACACATGAATCTGTCCCTTTCTTAGCTCAGTCTACCTCTGCGATTCATCCACAGACTCGCATAATAGAGAACTGGAGGTCGACGTGTTACACGGCTACCATTGTATGTAGCCAGCTATTAAGGTAAAGAGACGTATAGGCACTGGTGTATTAATACGAACTGTCCTTTCACTCCAAATTCGTGAAGAAAGTAATGGAAGTACATGAAGCCCAAGAGAGCAGGAGCGTATGAACTTGCTTTGCAACCGACTGAGCAACTAAACAGATGATGCGCAGATAACCCGTCCGAAATTCGACAGATCTGAGCGCAAACACACAATTTCAGTGGAAACAGCGCTAATCCAAGCGCACACGGGGGTAATTAAGTGCGAGAGCAGTGTCTCTCGGGGGAAAACCTTAGCTATACTCTCAAACTCCGCCATGTCCAGGGGAGCGTCCGTGCACAGTCAGTGGCTCCATCTACATAAATTGCCATTTGTGCTTTGACATAAAAGTGCATGCAGCAGGAGTTTCTCTCTGATTGATAACCACCAAGATCGCTTATATTTGTTAATATCCAATCCATACGAAATTGTGGAGGACGTCCCGCCTTCTCACCGACAGGCCACACCCAACTAGGGAGGGTATTTTCTTTTTAATTTTGTTAGGAAAAACGCGTGGGACCTCGAAATCGAAAATGCAAAGTCAGGCAGGGCAGTCTTTCACGAAATGAAAAAGAAAAGTGGCGAACTGCGTTAGCGATTTAATTATGAGACAGATATTAAGTCTGCTTCTTGAAAAAAGAAAAAAAAGCATTTCGAGAATGTATTTGCTTTAGGAGATTAGCGTTTTCGATTTCGTTTTGTTAGTGATATTGCGGGGCACTTCTTGCAAATGAAAACAGTGCCTACATGGACTTGAAAATGCAAACGTAAAGTGGAGGATTACTTTAGCATTTTCGCGATGATACAAATAATGCGCGTGCTTCTGGAAAACGAAAAAGCATTTCCGAGAATGTATTTGCTTTATTCAATTAGCGTTTTCGTTTTGTTAGTGATATTGCAGGGCACTTCTCGAAAATGCAAATGTAAATGAGGAATGTATTTTAATTTTCCAATTGTTATAAAAATTGCATACATGGACTTGAAAATGAAAATGTAAAGTGGAGGATTACATTTGAATTTTCATTATGATACAAATAATGCGCTTGTATCTTGAAAATGAAAATGCATTTCTGACATTGCATTTTCATTTAAATTTTGTTAACTATATGCTTCCATAGCCACCAGGTGCCTAGCCTCCCTCTGAAATCATTCAACACCTGCCGAAGGGATAAACGGCTAAAAATTATTGGACAAAAGATGGCAACAGTCACTTATAATAGGGCATTAGTAACCACATCAGGACAGGGAGAATATGGCCCGGGACTAGCCCAAGCACCTTTAACAACTTGTCCAATTACAATTGAACACAAAATCATTACAACATTTGGACCCTTAATAGCTTGCAATTAATCAATATAATAAAGATTCAAACAAAAGCAGCAATGAAAAAATACAAATCCAACAACCAAATTAAAAGTAAAACAAACACAAACAAAAATACAGTTTAAAACATGAATTCTCAAAATTCCAAGACGAAACAATTAACGTGAGCAAGGAATTTGTCAGTCGTACAAAACAGCAGCGCCTGCGTGATCGACCCTCCAGTGCACCGGCCGCTTACACCTACAACAGGCAGATTCTAGTAAATAGCCAAAAGTACCATAAATAATCTTAAAAATGGTTATACTACGTACCCACGCTGGATAGGCGGCAATAACGTCACGGAGTCTCACTGCAAGACAATAAGCCTATATTAAACCAGCGTAAATAACAAATATGCTTGCAGAAACGATAATCCTAATTCACTAATTCGAATGGGCAAGAAGCCTACCTGAGCCAGCAGCGCGAAGAGAGTAGGTTACTCAAGACAATAGATAAAACGAGCCAGGTCACAGATCCTCACTACAAACAAAAGTTTGATCAGAACCTGTTTACCGAAGCTTAACTACTATATCATAATAGCAGTAAAAAGAGAACGTACCAAAGCAGATGAGACGAGAACCATACCCACCGCGAAATAACAAGGCACAGTTCCTCCCTACAAACATGCGTTAGTTAAAGCCAATATGAATAAGTCAAAGACGCAATTCCCCAACCGTAGAATTAAAAGACATACCTGAACGGTCAGGGACACTTGTATACACAAAATCGAGCGGCAGCAGGTTATAAATAAGGGGCTACAAAAAAAAAAACAGAAAAGACGAAGTAAGCCCAAAAAGAGGGGTAGAAGAGATTATCCCACTCGCTAGTGAATACAAGCCTACCTGGCAGAACAGGAAGCCACATCAACGAAAGAGGGGGGGGGGCGTGGTTACGGACGCAGTTACCAACACAAACACCATCCGACCCTTTTATCGCCACCCGGACGAAAGCTACCAATGACTAGGGTTGACAAGTAGATTGACTAATTGACCATAGAACCAGGAAGTTTAGAGATACCAGCGTTACACCATCACACATGCAACAACACTGTCCTTATGGGACTGAGTCATGTCATGATTATTAAAGACAGACAAAGCTTTTTTCCAATTTCTACAACCACAACTGACCAGAGCATCATGCTTGATGTTTTTGCCAAACGCTTCGCATGGGAAGCAGAAAGCAGCATTCAGGTTGACTGAATACTCTAACCATGTGTACTTAGCAAACCAGCTGTGGTGAAATGCCCTCTTCTGTGTAAAGATGTCTTGTGGATAGCTATTCAGCTTTACCTGTCTGGGGCCCTGTGTCTTTATCACCTAAATCACTAAGAGGAGCTGCTGCAGCTTCTTGATCCTTCTCTTCATCTTGGCCTCCTTGCTCACCTTCTGTCTCAGTTTCTGTTTCTTCTCTCTCTAGATCTATTTGCTCGACCTCCTCTGAATCTGAATTCACTTCCTCTCTCTGACTTGAACTTGCCTGATGCTCATTTTCCTCCTCAGCCCCTCCTGCCTCACCCTTCAAGGAGTTCAAAAACAAAATTAACATGATGAAACCCTGAAGTTAAATTAGTATTATATCTTCCAAGATTGCTAGATGATGTTGGGAATGGGGTTAGCCTACCACCAAAATAAATGCCTTGGCCGATTATCTGACATGGCAATGCACAGGTTCTCATTAAATTATTTTATCATTAATTCATTAAATATTTTGTGTAGGCATACTGTAAGCTTGCCTATCTTTAACATCCAATGAGACTAGTTTAGACTATAGGCTAAGCCTAGACAGGGAATGCAAGTCAAGTTGGCCAGAACTGAATATGAAATAAGGGCCTAGTAGGCCTATATGCCATGCAAGACTGTTAATTCAACAGAAACAGGTGCGCTGGAGGCTTTGTTGATCAGGCAGGCGCAGCTGAGTGGGCCAACACTTGCCATTTGCCTTTATCCAAGCTTGATTAAGGCATATAAATATGGGGATTACTTTATTTTCACTGCTACATCATTCAACTGGAGATGGATACTGTGCATGTTGTCTTTATTTCTTTTTAATTCGGTGGGGTCTTGATAGCCCACACATCAGTGCTGATATGGTGACTTTTCTGACACACGCACCAAACGAAAGAAAACATACTCAGAAGCCTGTTGTAAAGGCCAATCGGTCACAACGTTTTGAAATGTTTTCCTACAGATTACATTCGTTTGCAAAGCGTTGTCATTTTTAAATCGAGGAGAGCGTTGTGGGCTACTACGTTGCGGCCAAATAGGCTACCTCGTTCAATTAGTAGCCTAGTGGCTAAACCGTCTCAAAATGGTGCATTGGTTGAACTCGACCCTGTTTTCTCTGTTGACATTTACTGACCTCAATCACGCAGACCTCCTCAGCATCAGCTCCCTTGTCACTCTCCTGTTCCTCACTCACTCTCTTAAAAAATCGTCGTATAACCATCTAGCCAATGAATTGAAAAGACACATTAAATTTTCTCTCGCCATAATTAATGCTATTAATGGCATTGAGTTTTCACTCGCAATAGTTGAGGATACCAACATAACAATACACAGATAGGACAGAATATAGAAAGCTGTCAAGTTAGAATATTCACGCTAATATTGGCTAACATCAGTGGCGTAGCCAGCGGGGGGGCTAAGACACGTCCCTTTTTGACTGCAATTAGTATTTCTCAATCATTTTCCTTTCTTGACGCGTTTTCCAATGATTGTAATTGGCAACCGAAGACACGGTTTCTCTCCATATGCGATCTAACAGTGATTAAATCATGGGCTAAATTCAGTACAGTTGCGGAACAAAAACAGAGAATTGGGTTGCTCAAAACTTCCGTTTAAAACAATTACTAGTCCTGACCAGAGGTGTAAAGTCTGGGTTCAGAAAGTAGAAATCCTCCCCAGAACTTTATTCCAACCATCTGGATTTACTTCAGACAGGAGATAGAGCCTATATGAGTGATCAGCTCATTCTGTGGGAGGGAGAAAGACGTGGCAGGACTTTTACTTTCTGACCCCTGGATTATACACCTCTGGTCCTGACCTGTTCTCAGTCAGACGCGCATCCAAATGAATGATTGTCGTCTTACCTAATTGGGGAGAACAAGCAACACCTGTTAAGTGTGGAGTGCTCTCGGAGTGAACCTTCTGTTAATTATGAAAATGACTGGGAACAGGGCAGGACTAATACTTGTTTTAAACGGAAGTTTTGTGCAACCCAATTCTCTGTTCTTGTTCCGCAACTGTACTGAATTTAGCCCATGATTTAATCGCTGTTAGATCGCATATGGAGAGAAACCGTGTTTTCAGTTGCCAATTGCGATAATTGGAAAACGCTTCAGTAAAGGAAAATGTTTGAGAACTACTAATTGCAGTCAAAATGGGACGTGTCTTAGCCCCCCCGCTGGCTACGCCACTAGCTAACATTTTCCAAGTTCAGTTTAGCTGCCATAATGTTAAAAAGGACACGTACAATATCACCTTTTCTTCCTCTTAGATAAACGTTTAGCAATTAACAATGACTGACATCAACTTACAATCTCTCATTCACTGTATCAATCACTGCAAATTAAGTCCTCTTCTTCTCCTAACAACTGTGCCGGCCCCAGGAACGTAACGTTACAGCAAGTAGCCTCGGCCTTAACATACAGCTGCCGCATGAACCGCGCATGCCCGCCTACCTGGCTATGCTGGGAAACAACGATAATTTTATTTGTGTAGAACTTGTAAACATATTATTGTTTGACTCGTTTTCTTGCTGGTTTGTGTTATGTGCAAGTCTGCACTATTTTCAATATACATATATATTTAAAAAAAAAAAAAAACACCCAAAATTATAGGGGGGCTTAGGAATATTTTAGGGGGGCTTAAGCCCCCCTAAAATGGACCTAACGACGTCCATGTGCTGTCTGATTGGTTGAAAATTGGAGCACGCGCTCTGAACTGCAGAGTTTCTTTGTCATTCTCTTCCCGCTTCGATGTGTCTGATTGAGAAATTCCGCATGTGTACTCTGTTTTTGTTAAATTGCTCGCAAACAACCGAAGGTAAGTCTTGAAATATAAAAATACTATGTTGATCCTGGGACATCATTGTAGGGATGCTAAACTTCTCTATCAGGAAGGTGAAGACACAGGGAGACGCAACTCAACCAATAATGGTCCTCCTGCTCAGCTTTTGGTTCATTTTTTTTTGCATTTTTAGCATTGACCCTAAGCAATCCAATGGGGCGGATAAATTGGACCCAAGCCTCTTATTGCTGGCTTCACCTTTGATTGCTATTATCCTGACACACATTTTTAACTTAACCCTGTTGACCGGTTCGATTCCTGTCTTGTGGAAAACGGCTTTTGTTCTTCCCTTACATAAAGGTGGTTCTTCAGATGTTCTGAATAACTATCGACCAATTTCAAAGCTGCCGTGCTTGGCTAAGGTTTTAGAGAGACTCGTCAATAATCAAGTTAGAGCATTTTTATCAGACCATGCTATCTTGAATGTGTTTCAGTCAGGCTTCAGACCAGGTCATAGTACTGTATTAGCTGCAGCCAGGGTATTAAATTATATTATTTCTGCCTTGGACAATAAGCAAGACTGCGCTGCCCTTTTTATTGACCTATCAAAGGCGTTTGACACAGTTGACCATTTTAAACTCATAGAGCGGCTAAGTGCAATTGGGTTTGATATTAAATCTCTGAATTGGTTTAAAGATTATCTATCTGGTAGGTATCAAGCTGTTGTGGCCGATGGCTATCAATCCAACTTTATTTATCTGAGCAAGGGGGTTCCACAGGGATCAATTTTGGGACCCTTGCTGTTTGCACTTTTTATTAATGAGTTCGGTGCTAATTTTCTCAATAGTAAAATCCACCTCTATGCAGATGATACAGTCATCTACTCAGCTGCCCCTTCTGCTGATTTGGCTCTTAAAAATTTGCAGTCAGATTTCCAAATCTTCCAGAAGGATCTTTTAGACCTTAAACTAATTTTAAACTCTGAAAAAACTAAATTCATGCTATTCTCTCATAAACCAGCTGCTAGGTTCCATAATGGTAGCATTACGACAGTAAATGGAATCCAAATCGAAAGAGTTCCTTACTACAAATACCTTGGCATTTGGGTGGATGACAATCTTAATTTTAAGAAGCATGCTGATGAGCTGGTCAAGAATTTGAAGCCAAAATTGGCTATGCTGTACAGGAATAAAGCCTGCTTTCCGAGGAGTTGCAGAAGACAGATTGTTCAAGCAACTATTCTCTCTAGAATAGATTATGGTGATGTAATTTATATGCACGCTGCACCCTCCTTGCTGAAGTCACTTGACGCAGTGTACCACGCTGCATTAAGGTTCATAACTGGAGATGGCTTCCGAACACATCACTGTACACTTTATTTTAACGCTGGTTGGTCTTCGCTGGCCATGAGAAGGGGAGCAACATTGTTGCCTTTTTATATACAAGGCATTGTTGGGTAAACTGCCTGGACATCTGACCAGTTTGCTTAACGTGCGGAGGGGGGAATACGGTCTAAGCACTCTTGACTTTTTGGTTTTAGATGTCCCAAGGGTGCGTACTGAACTGGGTAAAACTGCTTTTATGTATTATGCTCCACAGAAGTGGAATAGGATTCAACAGTTTTTAAAGTTGGAAAGTCTTATTTCAATTGATTGTTTTAAATGTCTTTTATTGGCTGCCACAAAGCAGGAATGTACATGTGTAATGTAGTCATTGTTTTTATTCATTGTACTTGGTGTTTTCTGTTTTTTGCTACTGGGCTCCGTTGCAAAAGAGAGCTTGCTCTCAATCGGACTCCCAGTATAAATAAATAAAAATAAATAAATAAATAAATAAATAAATAATTTTTTTAATTTCGGACCAGAGTTTTGCGGCAGAGGATGTGAAGCACCTCTTTTTCTATGTAATCAGTGAGGTGAAAATGTAGAATTGCCACAAATGGCGAGTCTAAAAGTGATAAACCTCACCTGCTATGAGTGAAAACTTTTCACCCTGGCCTCACCAGTTGTGGTGTTCCCTCTGAGGTATACCAAAAGTCGGAAATATCTGAGAGGTGAAGGAACGCGTGACGTCTAACCGAGCTGCCGCATCGAGAGTAATTCAAAGCTTGTTTTAATGATCTGACTCCAAATTAATTTACACTTAACCTTCCTCCGCAATAGCGCTGGCACTCAGAAGGCTGCACGATACCATAGTGCGGCTCTGCAAGGACAGCAGTCTAGCTATGTAGATGCAGACGTGCCTATGACTGATACAGCAGGCAATAATACAATTAAATGTATTTGCGATGGCACTCAGTGCAGGCGAGTGACTACGGGGTGCAGATACCCAAAGACCTGTGCGTGTGTCAGAACTGAAAATCCATAACTGTGAAGTGGATATCAATCAGACAGGAATAGGGGAGACTGGGGTCTGATGAGCCATGGGGACCAATGAGCCATATCACTATTTCGCCATCCATCGATGACAGAGCTGCTTAAAATAGGCAAAATATTTGACCGTTTACTGATGAGTCATGGGGATAAATGAGCCATATCACTATTTTGCCTATTTTATACACCTTTGGCATCGATTGATCGCAAAATAGTGATATGGCTCTTTGGTCCCCATGGCTCATTGGACCCCAGTCTCCCCTACTTGATTAAGAATAATATAATTAATTTATAAATTATTTTCTGAACGCAAAATGTTTTACTGTTCTTGCTTGATACTGGCTAGCTGCTGATCAACACTTCGCAGACTTCTTTGTCTTTTTTTTCATCATGCATCTAATATTTTCAGTAGGTGACGGGTCTGGCCTGCAGGCACGCCTGTTTAGCACCCAGCTTCATTTACGACAGAGTCATGTTGTTATAATACATGCAGTTTGTTGTGTTTGGCATTGTTCTGCTGAAATAGACTAGGCGTTTCCTGACAAAGATGTCTGGTGTATGTAACTCCAAAACCTGTATTTATTGTTCAGCATTAATGGTGTCTTCACAAATGCGCAAGTTACCCATGCCATGTGCAATAATGCACCCCCATACTATAATGGATGCTGGCTTTTGAACAGTGCACCGATAACAAGCTGGATGGTCCCGCTCCTCTTTAGCTCGTAGGATGCGGTGTCCATAATTTCACATTTTTGATTGGTTAGACCAGCGGACAGTTTCCCACTTCGCCTGAGTCCATCTGACATGAGCTGAGGCCCTGGGAAGGCCATAGCATTTCTGAATCTTGGTTTAATATTTGCTTGGCAGAGTTTTAACTTGCATTTGTTGATGCAGCGACAAATGGTGTCACTAACAATGGTTTACAAAAGTGTCCCTGAGCCAATGCAGTTATTTCCACTTCAGAATCCCATCTGTTTTTGAGGCATTGCTGTCTGAGGTCCTGAAGATCATGGCCATTCAATATTAGTTTTAGGTTTTGTCCCTTATGTAAAGAGATTTCTCTGGATGCTCTAAATTTTTTGATAATAATATGTTCTGTAGAGGATGAAATCCTCAAATTCTTTGCAATTTTACATTGAGAAATGTTATTTTAAATGTTGAACTGTTTGCCCATGCAGTCTTTCCCTGAGAGGTGATGTCATTGCCATCTTTGTCTAAATGACTTTTTATACCCAATCGTGTGACTGATCTATTGCCAATGAACCTTATTTGCGGTTAGATGCTCCACCAGGTGTATATTTTTTGGCATCATTCAACTTTTCCAATCTTTTGTAGCCTCCCTCCCAACGTTTACGAAATGTGTTGCTGGCATCAAATTCAAAATAAGCAGATTAAAAAAAAAAAAAAAACTATAAAATTTCTCATTTTCAACATTTTACATGTTGTGTTTGCACTGTTTTCAATTAAATATAGGGTTTAAATGATTTTCAAATCATTGAGTTCTGTTTTTATTTACATTTTACACACTGTCCCAATTTTTCTGGAAATGGGGTTGAGTCATTTTTTATCCCAATAATGAAGAAAACTCTAGTCAGGAATCTCAGAGGATTATAAAAGTGCGTACAGGAATTTTGGAAAAACACTAGTCAATTCAAATCATATAAAATGTCAATGTTAATAATTCGTACTACAAGAAGAAAGTGTTTTTGCTGTTTAAAATATTTATTCCTAAATATACAGTATGATTTTATAAAGGGTGTAAAGATGTGACTCTCTTTGCAAGATGTCAATAAAAGGAGAGATTAGCACAAAAGTTCAAAAACCGTGATTTGTTTGATTTCTTTAATCTAACCAGATATAAGTTTAAAACTGCTATTTGCAGACTTTTATAATACACAGTTGGACTCCCAGAATGCATTGAAAGCTTCTAAGAGCATCTCAATAAAAAAAAAAAAAATAAATAAAAAATTTGAGGGGGGTTCCTTTTTTTCACAGGATCCAGCACACAGTGCCGTCTAGCTCTTCAAATAAGATGCGTTCAGAGACATTATATTTCTCGAAAAAGGTAAGATCTGAATTTTTTTACGTATTTTAATTGAGCTTTTTCTGTTTTCATGGAGCAGTTATCTTAAGCATTATATAATACACATTAATGTACTGCTGTCTGTACTCAAGAGAATAATGAAAGAGTACATGCCATTCTCAGAGCTGATCCCAGTTCATATCTCAGCACAGTGAGATGCCTTTAAGAGGAACAGCAATGATATCACTCTGACAGGCCTCCTCCAGGAATTAAATCAGCCAATAGCATGCCTTCACAAGACAGCTCATTTCATACACTGTCAATGTGCTTGCGCTCACATTGAATTTTTATTAAAAATGAAATTATCTTAAATATACAAACTGCTTCTATCATGTTGCATATTATTTTGCTCGTCTTTGGAATTTTAAACAGGAACATATGCCATGTATTTGTACATGTATTCAATGATATTAAATATTAGACACTTATGAGTCAAACAGTAAAGATGAAAACAGCACCATTAGTGAGTTTGATGTGCCTGAGACATAAGCTGTACTCTGAATGCTTTATACATTTGGCTCCTGACCTCAGTATTATTAATAACCTGTGGAATTAACCAGAGAGAGCTGCACACAAGAGATTTCCCCACAGTTTGAAGGAAATTTTCTCTGACTACCAATTTTGACCGCAGGCCAAGGGTCTGTCTGTATGTCTGTCAACACCTGGAAAAGGACTTTGTTGAAAGGGACTAAACTGTGCATACAGCACCATAATATAGTGAACTATGAGCCTATGGAAAATGAGCGATGTTAGACAATATTTTACAGTTATGGTGCCTTTTTCTATGTCAGTAAACTCCTTTACTGGGACATAGTTTTGCTGACTGGAACCAAACTCCTCATATGGAATCGTATTACTGTGAAACTGAAGCCTATGGACACTGAGCATTGTAGGAATATTTTTGCAGAGTTATGGTCCTGTGTCAGTGAAAGCAGTAACACTGTATCACATCAAGCAGTTTCTCATGAATATGCAGTTCAGCCGAGAAGCTTTGCCTAGAGCAGCGTCATGTTCATATGTATAAATGCATCTTCCTCTCTAATATAATGACAATGCAGGCATGAGCAGGTTCCTAACTGCTCCAGTTCAGCTGTTCTATAAAGGCTGCCTATTGGCTGAGGGAGGCCTATCAGGGGACATCATTGTAGTTCGTCTTTATGACACCTGGAAGTGCTGTAAATCAAGATGGGCTCCTCAGATGCCACTTTGTCCTTGCTGAGTTTGTGTAAAAGCATCTGAGCTCTTTCTGCATGTAGGACACACATCCTGCTCTTTTGGTGAGAATATTTTAACTCCTGAGTCAAAGTTTGAGGGAATTCTTTAGAGCCATAATGGATGACTTAGTACATACAGCCCATATTTACTCTGCTGGTCCCTAACATCAGTGACAGAGTAGGGCTTCAACCAGACTTTGTAATGAATGGGCCTTCAGTTCAACACATTTTCTCAATGGGGTGTGCAGAGCAATTCCATTATTGTGATGAAATGCTTGATTTATCATAAGCAGTATCATTACAAAAGCTGCTCTTCAAACATGGGCATTTCCCACTGCTGCATGTGTGGTGTCCGGAAGATTCTGTCCCTGTTATGGCTGTAATAAACACATGAAGCATAATGCAGTCGTCATGGTGACTTTACTTTAGTTTTTATTTATAACCTTCATGGGCTCTAATTTCTTGGCGCAGCGCAGGGTGGCGCAGCGTGGCGTAGCGTGGCGCAGCCCACGCAGTGGTAATTACGTCCGGTGCAGCACCGTGCGCAGCCACTTTGGCAATTTGGTAGACGGACGTGCACCGAGATGGGTGTGGCGGCGTAGTAGGGGGAGGTGTCACATATTCATCAAGACGCAGTGACAATTTCGTAGCAAAAGTCACGGCTGAAGTTGCCCAGAAAGCTCGCCAGCTCCAACCTGGTTTACTTTCTGTGCAGTGGTAATTTGGCTGACCGGCGCACAGTGCGCACACGTCACCGAAATCTCACAGGCAGGTTTCCAGAATGTCAGGCACATTTCAATGCAATAAATAATTACAGCAACCACTGTTTAATGTAACTATCTGAATCAGCACATAAATTATAGTATCTATGTCGATTGTCCTGATGTTAGATCAAAGGCGGTTGGCACTCGTAATGGAAACTCGACCTGGCTTAATCAATGCAGCTGAATCTGTGATGCAAATTAACGACTTCACATCTTTCTCAGCCAACCACAAACTGCCTCGGCATCAGGCAGTGCGTGTATAATACATAATGCTTGTGTTCTATGCTCAGTAAAGTCGCTTGCAAACGGGATGCGAAACGAATTTTTCGCACGACTGATTACAGTCTAAGTCAATGCAAAGACGCGATAGTCACCGGACAGGGTTTTAATATATCTCCGCGTCCGAAAGTCATAGAAGTTCTAATTTTTCGAGTATTCCAGGAATTATTAGACGTGCAAACTTGGCCATGTTTGTGTTCGACCTTCACAAAATGCAAATTGATAGCTATCGACTTTTCTTGGTCTTTTTATTCGTCTGTTTTCTTCCGTTGAAGATAGACAACAGTCTTTATTCGGTCTCTCTTTTGAAAATTAGTCAGATGGATCGAACAGATTCACGCTTTATTTCCACACCAGAGATAAAATAGTGCTTGTAGTCAGAGAGCAAATCAATTCCATGACCATTGACAGTGTGAATAAATTATCGCTTGCACGATTAAGACTTTCCGACGCGAAATGCAAAATACTCCATGTCCGGCAGCCAGCAAAAAGTAAAAGTATTGATATGAGAACAAATCTATAACGAAATAAAGAATAAAAATATATCACCAACAAACAGAGCATCCAAAAAAGATGGCCCGCAAATAAATAAATCGCAGTGTTCATTGGATGTTCTGTTTGTTGTTAAAATGTTTCTTTTTATTCTTTATTTCATTATCAATCTGTTCTAATCGTCCTCTTTTTTTTTTTTTTTTTTTTTGGCTGTCAGACACGGAGTATTTTGCATTTAATGTCCGACAGGCATTGTACATTGCCCCGCGCCAATGTCGACTCACTTTATTGAGCAGAGCTTAAACAGAAACATCGATTGAAATTCTCGGTACTCATCTTGAAGAACTGAGCCCTCTTATCAAAACATTCACGTTTAATATGTAAAACATTCAGTAGATTTGAAGTTAGTTAAAAACAATAATCGACTGTCGGACACGGAGTTATATTGAAACCATCCGACTGTTGGACACGGAGATATATTAAAACCCTGTCAGACTTTCGGACACGTAGACACTGCGTTCAACGCAATCTGTCGTGCGAAAAATTCGTTTCGCGTCCAGTGTGCAAGCGGCTTAATAGTAGGCTACTATTATTGTCACCAGGGCCGCTGCTAAGCTTCTGGAGGCCCTAAGCACAGTTGGTCAAGGAGCCCCCCCCCTCCCCGAAACGCACACAAAACCTTCAGAGTTCCACTCCAACCTTTGCTATTTATTTTAAAATCAACATTAAATATACATATAACTACGGCATGTGTACGACACATGAAGTAATATACTATAAAACAAATTGTCATCATAAAATAAGCATTACAATATAATGAAATAATAATAAATAAAATAACAACAACTGCAGACTCCAAAGATGAACAAAAATAATTATAGACATGAATAAGGTATAAAAGGAAGTAGCATTATCAAAACAAACAGAACGATTTTTCAAAAACCACATTAAAGTGCAGTAATGAGATGGTCAGGTCAGAGATGAGACGCATTACGGCAGGGAGTTTAGTCCAAGCCAAATGAGAGGAGAATTATATTAAACTATTATATTAATTTAGTGGAACATAGAAAAATACCTTAAATATATATGCTGTGTACATTAAACAAAACAATGGTGGCATTTTGTAAACGATCAAAAGTTAAGATACCATATTTTTGTCCAACCACCACAAGTTTTAAAATTAACCAACAGATGTCGCCCCTTCCATAGCCTTAGATGGAATTGATGGTATAAAATGCCAATCAATTAAACTGTGTGTTTATCTTTCCAGGCTAGCATTCAGCTTACTACATGCACGCCTATTTCAAGCAAATTAAAATGGAAAGCAATTATGACTCCGGACTTCCTGTGCTTCCCTTTACTCAGGAAACAATGGAAAATGCATGTGTTTCGTGATCGTTTAAATTGTTTTAATGACATAAGACCATTTGAAACGTTTTTATGCAATTCCATTGCTGTCAATCCCTCAGTAAAGACAAGCCTGAGAATTCCCGAGTCATAATCGATTTCTGTGTCACTAGTGGGGAAATCCACCATAATGCACGTGAAACTGATTAACTTGATGCACAATGACTGAAATTCCGCGAGTGAATTTCTTCAGTGCGCGTTGATTGAATAATTGCTGAC
Source organism: Gymnothorax javanicus (assembly GCA_029692085.1). Taxonomy (NCBI): domain Eukaryota; kingdom Metazoa; phylum Chordata; class Actinopteri; order Anguilliformes; family Muraenidae; genus Gymnothorax; species Gymnothorax javanicus. Next base: position 8,707,738 of record CM056206.1, on the reverse strand, counting down.
CACGGAAAAAGTCGTGAATGCCACTACTCGCGCCTAAGACGTTGAGACTTGGCGTCTCTGCAATTAGACTGCTGACGTTAGCTTAGCTATGAGCGATATTAGCAAGGCAATTAAACCTATAAAACACGGACTCACCAGCAATTGATGCACGGGTGTCATCTCTCGGTTTTTTTTTCCTCTTCCGCTTTTCTGCTCCAAATTCATGCTCTTTTGTTAATTACTCCGCTCTCGTTAAAACTCCGGAGGAAAAGATGGGAAGTTGAAGGCTGTACCATTTCAGGGTGGGAGGGTGGGGGGCTGGGGGCAGGGTATTTTTATATATCAGGTAAAAACATATAATTTGCCCAAATTTATTAATAGGGTAAACAGTGGGCCTGTTCAAATCTAATTATTTTTTGTTATGTAACAATATAATAATTCTTATGACGTTTTTTATCAACCTTAATTTTTGGGGCCCCCGCCAGGTACTCCTGGCCCTACGCACTCTGCGTACTCTGCGTATAGGGAGCGGCGGCTCTGATTGTCACTTCAGTTTTATCGTTTTTAGTGGGGGAAAGGAATACAGCCTGATTGCTATGATGTCGTGCTGAGTTAAGATCACATATTGAAAATAAATGTGTAACGTATCTTGCATTGTTGTCCATGCATGTTAATCCCAAAATTTTAAGCAGCCACATAGTGTAATAATAGGGACACGCTATCCATCGTTTCTCTTCCCAATGATGCAGGCAGAAGAAATAAATGAGCAACCGTCGTATTTCATTCCAACTTCATAAGTTTGAATGATCTGCCAGAAGTTTCGTTTTGAAATTCCATTCAAGTTAAGCTAATGGTAATAATTGCGAATGCCCAAGCTAGCCAGCTAACTCATATTCGTAATGCTTAATATAGACGTAAGCGGTGCAGAAAACATGCCTGAAGCAGCAAAGTAAAATGCAACATTAACGCATCATGCAGATACAGGACAGAGACTTCTATATTCCAGCACATTAAAGGTGAGGAGAGGAGCTCATTTGATTGGTGAAGATTGGACTCGGCTGTGTTATACCCAAACACGCCTTCTCTCCACCCTCTTTGCCACTTGCGTAGGCAGGAGGGACCGAGGCGGGACAGAGGCGTACTTGCGCCAGGCTGCACCGGGCACGAAATTGCAACATACGCCTGGACACACCCCGTTGGCGCGGCGCACCCCCCATTCGCCGCGCCTGGTCTACGAATTTAGAGCCCCATATGTTTACTGGAATCAGCTTATCACTCTGTGTGTCTGTCCATCCAAGCACACAGATTTGTCTGGAGCTTTTCTGTAAAATCACATGGTGCATTTCTTGGCATGCATCATTATCACCATGAGAGCCTGCGCACCTGCGATTTTGAAAGTGGTCCAACGAATTTTCATGGACATTTTGTCATTTTTCAACTTTGAAAATGTAGTGATCAGGGGTAATTTTGTTCAGAGTTTATTCATGGACCATATGGTGGAGTGTTTTCAAACCTGGCATCTGCATTATTATCAATATGAGGACTGGTGCTCATGTTCATGGAGATTTTGTCATTTTGTGAAAAAGGCTTTCAGTGTTGGGGGGTCATTTGAGTGGACAGTATACGGTAATAACTACTTTAGTGGAATGGCTCACTAAATCTGGGGGGTCATTTCTTCGTCCTGTCTGAGACAAGCACATCTCTACGCTGATTTATTAATGTGTGTTTATGTATTTTACACACACTTTTTCATGTGTTTATTTCACACTGATGGAGCACTCCTTTTATTTGTTTATTTCAGTCTCTCCTGCGCACTCTGATGAAGCTGAAGAAGAATGAAAAGTTGAAGCTGTTTCAGACCCGTCTGAGTCAGGATTACCCAGAGTACTTTCAGAGTCTCTCACGAGTCAAGAACCATCATGATTACCCAGAATGCAGTGTGAGAGGGCAGGAGGATCCTGAGGTCCTGCACATAGTTGAGCAGATGCTGAAGGCCTGTGGCAGTGAGAGGTCTCTGAAGATCACTCTCCACATCCTGAGGAACATGGAGCAGAAGGATCTCGCCGACTCACCGGAGAGAGATGAGCAGCACAGTAAGAGAATTCAAATGACAAATTACCGTTTCTGAAACACAACAGTTCACATCAAGCTCAATTAAGACTGAACAGAACTAAAGCTACAGCCTGAATGTTCAGTCAGTCTTACCGAGGTGCGTCCTCATGTGTCGTTTCCAATGGCAACTGTGGATTGTCTTTGGAGAAGCAATAATGAAGCTGTAGATGGGGTTTTGGTGAAAATATGAATGAGGTGGAGTTTCCTCCAGTGCAGTGCTGTGGAAAACTATTTTCCCCTCTTTCTTCTGTATTTGCATATTCATCACACTGAAGTGTCTCAGATTATCAAACTGTTTTAATTGTTAGACAAAGATAACCCATGTCAACCCAAAATGCAGCTTGTAAATGTTATTGTTATGATCTGTGATTTTCTGCCTGTTCTGGTTTATGTTCGTTTCCACTTGGTTTGTTTGGTTTATGCTTTCAGTATCCTCTACCAGTTTATGCACGTCATTTTCCCCCTGTGATGTCTTGTGTTTCTGTGTTCTTTGCCAGTGCACACCCCTGTCTGCGAGCTGTCACATTTCGGGTGATTTAGGAAATTTCACAAGTGTTTCACAAGTTCCTTCATGCCTCGTATACTTCCTTCAAACTGATTACTAATTAAGTACTAATCAAACTAACACTGTATGTTTTGTCTTGTTTATCTACTAACCCTTACTAATATACTAATCCTGTAAATAACTAACATACTAACTTGCACTATTTGGGTAAAATTATTACTGCTCTAACTAATAACGTTACCAATTGAATATCTTGCTTTCCACACCAATCTGTAACTCCGCCCTCTCTTTGTTATCCTGGTCCTTGCCTCAGTTTCAGCAGAAACCTTGCAACTATCTCTTCTACTAATCTGTTTCTTCCATCTCTCCCGACTTAGGCACTCCTCGAATGGAGCCGTTGTTAAAGATGTCGTGTGAAAACTGGTCTTTGTCATTGTTTCCCATTTTGTATTGTTTAATTACCTCTTGGGGGCACGGTGGCATAGTGGTTAGCACTGTCGCCTCACAGCAAGAAGGTCGTGGGTTCGATTCTGGCCTGGGGCCTTTCTGTGTGGAGTTTGCATGTTCTCCCCGTGTTCGCGTGGGTTTTCTCCGGGTACTCCGGTTTCCTCCCACAGTCCAAAGACATGCATGTTAGGTTAATTGGAGATACTAAGTTGCCCATAGGTGTGAGTGTGGGAGTGGGTGGTGTGTGCGCCCTGCGATGGATTGGCGAGCTGTTCAGGGTGGGTTCCTGCCTTCGCCCGTAGTCGGCTGGGGTGGGCTCCAGTTCCCCCGCGACCCTAGTGAGGAATAAGTGGGTATAGACAATGAATGAATAATTACCTCTTGTGTTTGCCCCTCTCAGTTAGTGTTTAGATTATTCCTCACACGTGTTACCTCACTTGTTCATATATAGTCCCTCACTTCTGCTTAGCTCTGTCAGACTGTTGATCAACTTTTCTCTGCTCTGAGCCCCGTGTACGCCAGTGATCTGTTTGTGATTCTGTGACATCCTTTTGCCCGATTCCTATTTCTGTCCGTGCCTGCCTGGATTTGTTTGCGCTCTGATTACGACCCATTTTCTGCCCGACTACGATTTCTGTGTATTACTGCATGGTTTTGGAATTCAGATTTCGGACACTCTACTCTCCTTCTGCCTAATGATCTGCCTGTGCTTTTTGGGTTTGAACCCCTGCCTGTCTTTGGACTCTGTTTTTTGGATTGCCCTTTTGTACCGTCACTGTGTTTACCTAGCTTTGGACTCGGACTGAATAAACACCAGGATTTTTGCATTTTGGACAACTTGCAGTTGGGTCCTCTCACCAGACATAAGTTATTTACAGAAGGAAAAAAATCTATCCAACCCTACCTGGCACTATCTGAAAAAGCACTTGCCTGCTGAGTTAATGAATTGACAAATTAAACAAATGGAATTGATAATTCGGTTCAATTTTGCTGGACACACCCAGGAATGATCACAGCCAGCCATGTTGAATCTAAACATCACTTCAAAATAACATGTTAAGCAATGTGAATTTGGCAAAAAGCTGCGCATGATTTCATGATCTAAAGATATTCAAGAACAGGGGAAAATGAAGTTGTTGATAATTGTCAGTCTGGAAAAAGTTACAAGTCTACTTGTCAGGCTCTGGAACTCCAGCAAACCGCAGTGAGAGCCATTATCTACGAACGGAGAAACTCTGAACAGTGATGACGCTGGTGGCCCTTCGCAGGAGTGGGGGTTTGACCACAATTCCTCCTAGAGTGCATTGAGGACATCAGGAGGTCAGAAAAAAAAATGCAAACATCTGAAGAAGAGCAGGTCTCACTTGCTTCACCTAAGGTCAGTGTTCATGATTTCACAATCAGAAAATGCCTTGGTAAACATGGCACCTATGGGAGAGCTGCAAGGCAAAAACTGTTACAAAAGAAGAACAAAAAGGCTCATTTTACATTTGCCAAAAAACATCTTGACTTTTGGAATAATATTTTGTGGACTGATGACTCAGAAGTGGAATTTTTGGTGGACATGGATGCAGCCACAGTTCTAACTAACACAGCAATCCACAATAAGAACATCATCACAACAGTCAAACATGATGGTGGTAGTGTGATGGTCTGGGGCTGCTTTGCTGCTTCAAGACATGGGCAATGTGTCAAAATTGATGGAACCATGAATTCTGCTTACTACCAGAAAATCCTGAGGAAGAAGGTCCTGTAATCAGTGTGTGACCTAAAGCTCAAGTGAAGTTGGGTTTTGCAGCAAGATGATCTGAATCACACAAGCAAGTCCACTTCTGAATGGCTCTAAAGGAATAAAAGGAAGGTTTTTGTGTCTCTTAGTCAAAGTCCTGACTTGAATCTGATTGAGATGCTGCGGCAGGCCTTAAACAGGAAGCTCATGCTCGAAAACCCTCCAAGTTGGCCAAATTAAAACAATTCTGCAGACAGTGGGCCAGAATTCCTCCACAGCGATGTAAAAGGCTCATTGCCAGTTATCCCACACATTTGACTGCAGTTGCCACTGCCAAGGGCGGCATAACCAGTTAGGGGGCCAGTTATTGTGTCACATGGGTGATGCAGGTTTAGAATGACTGCTTCAGTTAGTGAAATAATCATATAAAAGCTGCATTTTGTGTTAACTCAAGTTGTCTTTATCGTATTCTAAAATTAGTTGGATAATCTGAAACGTTTCTATATGAGAAATGGGCAAGAACAGGAAAAATTGGGAAGATGGCAAATACTTCTTCACAGCATTGTATGTGGTGCGAGTCTGGGCTTCTCCTGTATGCAGGGCGAGGTCGGCGTTCTCTAAAGGCATCTTTTACGCTGGCAGTAAGAGTCATCTCGGGAGGAGTTGTTTGTAAAAGTTCATTGGTAATGTTCCTCAGCTGTAGCAGTGGTCAGCCAGCACAGGATTGAAGATGCAGTGGTCTCTTTATGCTAAAAATAGGCTAAGACTTTGTTGCTGAAGGTTTACAGAGTCCTGCCAGTCCTTGATGTTACCTGGGCCTCTGTGGGAGCTCTGTGGGAGAGGTCATAGGTCATGAGAATTGGGCTCCGACTGATTTGGCTCAGAGCCAGATATTCTGCCAAATCTGATACTGTCGTCTGTAACAGAGGGACATGGAGCCTCAGGAACAGTGTCTGATAAAGGATGATGGTGAAATATCAAAGAGGTTGTGTAGTTGGTGGATATTCCAGTGTCATTTGTGTCAGTGAGTTTCATTTCATCCTGAAACATGATGGATAGAAACATGTTCCAGGAATCAGTGTCCATAAAACTCAGCATTTGGGGGTGATGCAACATTAATTATCAGTTGGAAAACAGACTTTAAAAGTTATGAAAAAATGTGCAGATTGTCTGCTTTGAGTTTAGAAAAATTACTTCATGTCTAAAATTAGTGCTAAAGTGATCGTAAAAATTTTTCTTTAGTTCGTCCAAATTATACACTTATACTGACCAGCATTAAAAATGCACCACCTTAATTTCATGGCCAGAATTCAAATTATGCATATTTGTGTGTGTAAATTCTTATCAAAGTGTATTAGGCCTCTTGAAAAGATGGCAAAATATGAAATTAGGTCTTTGGCGCATTTTTTAATGCCATTTCAGGCCGCAAAGGCTAAAATCAAGATTTTTGTCACCAGGGCACATTGCAGTGATGTCTTTCTGGGTCTGTTCATGAAATCTGGTTTTTCAAAAGGAGGCGAAAGCCACCCTAAGTCAGCTGATAAACATCACCGTTAGATGGCTTATGAGGAAAATGAGTAGAAACACACCCTTAGAAAGTTGCTAGCGCGCATGCAAGTCTGTGCTCCTGCAGCATTGTTGTTATTCCATCACTGGGAAGGTTGACCTAAAGTTTGGGGGTATCTGTCTAGTGCCTGACTGTCCACAGTTTGCCAGCCGCGGTGTAAATTGAAGAATGGAGTTCATTCAAATTGAGTCCATCTGAGTAACACATGTGCATGTGTGCATGTTCACAGCCAATCAGTGACTGGAATGGCTCACCAAGGTGATGTCAAAGGGGTCGAGTGTCTGAATCCACAGTCTGTAGTCGCCTTACAGCTCCTAAAATGGCATGTTAAACCCCCATTTGAGCCTGTTTTCACCAAAGACTCAGCTGTAGCACTCTTCAAAAGCAAGGGTTACTCCAAACTAGAGGCAAGAAATCTAAACCGAAATCATTTGGTCTGTGTCCAGTTTGATCATTGGAAACATCACTCTGATTTTGTTGTCCTCACTGCTTAGGATGTTGACAGTGATTTAGGGTGAAAATGGGCTCAAATGGGGTTGTTAATCCCACCTCTGCAGCTTTCAGGTGACTCTGACTGTGGAATCGGACTCCTGGTTCTCTTTAACATCACCTCAGTGAGCTGTGTGAGTTATTGGGCGCTTGTGATCATGCACTCGTGTTTCCCGGATGGGCTCATGTAGACTGACCTTGATTCTTTGATTTACCTCATAGCTTATAAACTGTGGACAATCAGACACAGCACTGATGCCCCCAAAACTTTTGGGGAATCTTCCCAGTGATGGAATAATGACAATGCTGTTACCTAGCAACAGCAGGGACGGGCACACAGGAACGCAACTTTCTAAGGGTTTGTTCCTACTCTTTTCATCAAATTCACACCTCCTTGGTCATCTAATGATAATATTTTTTGGGTGTTATGGAAAAACCTAGTAAATCACAAGAAGCAGATTCCGAGAAAAAGACAGAAAACTGTATCCCTCTCGGGTTAAGCGCTTGTCCAACAATAAAACTGACTTGGCAGTTATTTGTTCATCATATAATAGCGATATTTATGGAGGATTTTTTTTTCCTTTTTATCAGTATCCATGGCAAAATGACTCAGAAAATTTTTCCATCTGCAAATGGAAAATTTAATTTCTCAAAATGATGGACAAAAACCAAACAATTATGCAGTTTCGTGTATTGCGTGAATTATGAATTCTAAACACTAATCTGCGCATCCAATGCTGTGCATCAGGACTAACTTGACAGATCATGTAATAGGCATGCTGCTTCAAATTTGGTTAATTCAACTTGCCAGGTTTTGTCATAACAAAAAAAAAAAATAGAAAACTTTATGTGGAAGAACCAAGGAAGATCAACTTGCTAGGTTTTTACTTCACTACTGATTAAATACAGATGAGTTGCTAGGTTTTGCAACTGCAAAACATGGGATATCAATTATTATTTGTCATGTATCTTACTGTATATGATGAGGCAAAGCCTAGTAAGTATAAAAATGGTCCTAACTCCGTTTCAACCAAATTTAGACTTACTAGGTTTTTCCATAATACTCAAGATTTAATGACTGACTCAGCGTAGTTTTTAACTCGCCACATTTTGAAAAACCAGAAGAGAACCAAAATGATGTCAGTGGATTTTGCCCTAGTGATATAAATCTTGATTTTAGTTTTTTCGGCCTTCAATGGCATGAACGCCTGTCAAAGACCTAATTTTGCGTTAGACCCTCTTGTCAGGAGGCAACAAACATCATGATATATATACATCATGATTGTTATACATCATAAACATACATAATTTGTATTTTGACCATGAAATTATGGTGCTGCGTTTTTAATGCTGGTCAGTATATATACAGTATAACTGCAACAGGATGTAATTTTTTGTTGATTTGTTGTATTTATGATGAGTACAGTGACATAAAATTTCACATTTATTTTTTATTCCTCTTTAAAATCTGTTATTGAATAGGAATAGTTATTTCTCATATTTCCTCTCTGCAGATAAATCCCTCAGAGCCCAGCAGGTGCTGAAATCCCATCTGAAGCAGAGGTTTGAATGCATATTTGAAGGTTCAGCACAGCAGGGCCCCCCAGTGCTCCTGAATGAGATCTATACAGAGCTCTACATCACAGAGGGGGGCAGTGGGGGGGTCAGTAATGAACACGAGGTCAGACTAATCGAGACGGCATCCAGGAGACAAACCACACAGGAGACTGCAGTCCTCTGCAATGACATCTTTAAGCCTTTACCTGGACAAGAGAAACACATCAGAACTGTGCTCACAAAGGGCATTGCTGGCATCGGGAAAACAGTCTCTGTGCAGAAGTTCATTCTGGACTGGGCAGAAGGAAGAGCCAATCAGGACATTGATTTCATCTTCAGTCTTCCTTTCAGAGACCTGAATCTGAAGAAGGACAAAGAATTCAGTCTAATGCAGCTTCTGCAGCTCTACTGTCCTCAGCTGAAAGAGATTAAAAGCATTAACAGCGATGAAGTCAAAGTCATGTTTATCTTTGATGGTCTGGACGAGTGTCGACTTCCTCTAGATTTCCAGAGCAATGAGATCTGCTGTGATGTAACAGAGTCATCATCAGTGGATGTGCTGCTGACCAATCTGATTCAGGGGAATCTGCTCCCCTCTGCTCTCCTCTGGATCACCTCCCGACCTGCAGCAGCTAATCAGATCCCTCCTGAGTGTGTCCATCAGGTGACAGAGGTACGAGGGTTTAATGACCCACAGAAGGAGGAGTACTTCAGGAAGAGGATCAGAAATCAGAGAAAGGCCGGCAGGATCATCTCACACATAAAGTCATCCAGGAGTCTCTACATCATGTGTCACATTCCAGTCTTCTGCTGGATCTCTGCTGCTGTTCTGGAGACAATGTTGGGTGGAGCAGAGAGCGGAGATCTGCCCAAAACTCTGACTGAAATGTACACACACTTCCTGCTCATTCAGACTCATATGAAGAATGATAAGTATCAGGGCACCAGTGAGACAAACCCAAAGCAGACGTCAGCATCAGATACAGAAATCATCCTGAAACTGGGGCGGCTGGCTTTTGTACAGCTGAAGAAGGGTAATCTGATATGCTATGAAGAGGACCTGAGAGAGAGCAGCATTGATGTCAGGGAAGCTTCAGTGTACTCTGGGGTGTGTACAGAGATCTTTAAAGAGGAGGGTGGGCTGCATCAGGAGAAGGTCTACTGCTTTGTGCATCTGAGCATTCAGGAGTATCTGGCTGCCTTGTTTGTGTTTCATTCCTGTGTAAATGAGGACAGAAATGTGCTCAGAGCTGAAAAATCAGGACGTCTCAATTTCAGAGTGCAGCTGTCTGAGTTACACAGGACTGCAGTGGATCAGGCCTTAGAGAGTAAGAATGGACACCTGGACCTTTTCCTCCGATTCCTTCTGGGCCTCTCGCTGGACTCCATTCAGACTCTCTTACGAGGAATACTGACACAGACAGGAAGCAGATCAGACAGCATTGAGGAAACAGTCCAGTACATTAAGCAGAGGATCAGAGAGGAATCTTCAGCAGAGAGAACCATCAACCTGTTCCACTGTCTGAATGAGCTGAATGACGCCTCTCTAGTGCAGGAGATCCAGGGATTCCAGAAATCAGGGAAACTTTCTGATGAAAAGCTGGAGCCACACCAGTGTTCAGCTCTGGCCTTTGTGTTACTGATGTCAGAGCAGGTCCTGGATCAGTTTGACCCGAAGACCTACAGAACATCAGCAGCAGGTTATCAGAGACTGGTACCAGTAATCAGGAACTGCAGGAAGGCCATGTGAGTATGGTGTCATCAATAATGCTGATGATTCACTGCATATTTTATCTCCACATTTTCAGTGGTTGTTCACAATAAAATGCAGTTAAATTGTTGGGAAGGAATTACTTTGGTAAAATAGAAATGTGTGAGTGGAAGTAGAATCTAGAGCCTTTATTTCATGACCTGAATCCAGAACATCAGCAGGATCAAAAGCTAAACTCACTTTAGACATTCTTACTTAATGTTTTATTTGTGTCTTATTTCCTCAGGAACCAATTTTCTAAGTATAATGTTTTTAATAACTGGCAGATTAATAAAATGGATCAATCTCTGTCAGCGAAGACAATGCATGGTAAAATTAAGTGATGCTGTATTTATTTACAGTTATAAGACTTGGACTCTATTTTGATGTTTTTTCAAATGCAGACATTTGTAGGTGGAATTGCTCATTTAAGGTGCAAATAGGTTTGTAGTTTTGTGATCTGCTGGCAGATATATGGGTTGGGCTGATGTGTCATTATAAACATTTAGCTGTGCGCCGCTCAGGAAGTGAATAATGTGACTCTCTTTAGATGGAGCCACTGCTGGTGCCTGTTACACCAGCTCACTCTAAACTGTAATATGAAGGGGAGATGCACACGGCTCCACTCTTATAGCAAAATCAGGGTTTGTTCATCAAACAGATGAAAATAAAGAATTAAGATACATGAAGGAAAAGACACAGAGCAGGAATGGAGAACTTTAAAGCTGGGTGGACAGGGATTCATGAAGACTCGCACACCTAAAGCACGATGTGTTTCCTCCTGTGAGTCTCTCCACTGTGTGTGTGAGTGTGTGTGTGTGTGTGTGTGTGTGTGTGTGCCCATAGCAGTGGACCCACAATCCTTAGATAACACAGGTAGGCCCATATCTGTTGTGTCTCACCTGTAATTGGCAAAAAAACAAGGCAGGCACAAGGCTACCAGTAGGGGTCGCTAACACACAAGCTCAATTTGTATGAGCAGCTACTAGAGCTGGGGGACACAACTGAGCCTCATTTGTAAAACTCTGAGTCGATTACAAACATACACTTTAAGCAAAGCTGAGAATAAAACTGTGGCATAGAGAGAGACATCAATATGGGAGAATATGTGTCCCAAACATTATGGAGCTCTGTGTAACACCAGTGGTACAGATGCACTGCACTCCCTGATCACAGGAGAACACGTCTCTTCCTTTCATTTCCTGTGTCTAAATGAATGGGCCTTTATCTGTGTGTATCTCTGCGTTAGCTTGCAGTGCTGTGGGAGGATATGGAGGCTCTTTAACTGTCGACTCTGAAAGGTGTCGCTGTCATTTACATCTTTCCTTTCAGTGGCAGCTGCTGTTCTGGGCTGGGATGGGAGGGTTAACCCCAGAGAAAAGACTGTAGGAAAGGTAGATAGGCCCTCAGCCCCAATTCAGAGAGCTTACAGCATGAGAAAATGGGCCTTTTGAGTCAGAATTACATCTGCAGAACTGTCAGAGTTCAGTGCTGCAGGACGTCTAATTCTCAGGTCCAAAGTGCTGCCGTGTGCCGTTCAGCACCATTAACACTGTTACATATTGTGCTTATTATATGTGTCATGTTTATCTGATACTAGTATTATCCCTCACCAGGAAGTGGATCGGGATTCAGGAATGAGTTTTGTCCGTCTGCATGTCCGTCCGTCACGCTTCATTTTAGGGCCAGAACTCTTCACTCAGAAAAACTCAACACAATTTCATAAATGACCACATCTTATTGCGCAGATGAGCCTTTTCTTACATCCATCCCTTCACCGTGTTTTATCTCCTGACCTGATATCAGCCATGTCGTGGTGGCAGATTTGAGTATTTCATGCTGATTCTATAATATATTAACTCTTCTTTACAGACTGAACAGCTGTGGCCTCACAGACGAGTCCTGTGAAATAGTGGCCTCAGCTCTCCAGTCATCAAACTCACCCCTGAGAGATCTGGACCTCAGCTTCAATAACCTGGGAGATTCAGGAGTGAAGCTGCTCTGTGATGGACTGATGAGTCCAAACTGTAAACTACAGACACTGGGGTGAGTCCTGCTGTGTATTGTGTGACTTTAACTTAATCAGTTACCTTAATCCTTGAACAATCCACTGCTAAGATACATGGAGGCAAAGTGACTACAGTGGCAGCATTGTGTGATGCTGTTGAGCAGATCTCACTGATTTTAAGCCTGAGAATCTAATGTACTGGATCAGTGTTTTTTTTTATCTTGTCCTGTATTGAGTTGTCTTGTCCTGTGGTGTTTGTGCTTGTGCCACTTTCAAAGTGTGTGTGTGTGTGTGTGTGTGTGTGTGTGTGTGAGATATATTGTGTTGGCGAGTGATTGTGTTACAATGGGAAAGTAAGAGGGTGAGAGGACACATGCATTTACTCCCATATTTTGTGATCATGTACTGCAAGGTGCTGTTTCATTTTTTGTAGTTCTCTTGTCAATCACAATTAAATCATGATTAAATCATATAGGGCAGATGATGAAAGAACTAATGTCACTCGATTGAAGGATCACATGCTTTGTGTTTCAGTTCTCTGAACTCCAAAGGAAAAAAGTGTCCTTCATGTTAGTGTGAGTACGGGTTTCATGACAGCATACTGACTGGGGTGAGCTCATGTGGGATTATCAGCTGCAAGAGCCTCTCGCCTGGAGAGAGAGATGATGTACTGGTGCCAGTCAGTAATATAAGTGTCTCTGACATAAGAGCTTCAGTCCTAGGAGGTAAACACACCACTAATCTGAGTTCCCAGAAGCTCTCGTGTAAAAACAGGCTGTGGGGAGAACTTTTGGACCCAAGCAATAGCCTCGTTTGAGATGAGCTGCACCTGGCCTGGAAATGGACGAGCTCAGGCAGCAGGGGGCGGAGACTAAAGCTGCCGTCAGGAAGGACAGTCTCCTGCTGTCTTCAGAGAATATACAGGAAGTCACAGATATACTGACCACATTCATATAGAGCTGTATGGCTGAAGATTCTGCATATGAGTTCATTATTATCAAACGCACAAGATTTATTCAACAGATGAGACCACTGCAGTCCAGCATTAACCATGACAAGTACACAGAAAATTACAGTTTACCTCAAAGTATGGTGTTTGTGGTTTAAAAAGAGCCGATCGGTGTATGGTTGCGCGCGCGCATCTGTGTGTGTGTGTGTGGTTTCCTCACAGATTGAGTTGGTTTAATCTGAGTGTGTGTGCGTGTGTGCGCGCGTGTGGTTTCTCCACATGCTGGGTGAAATCTGTATGTGTGTGTGTGTGTGTGTGTGTGTGTGTTTTTGCGTGTGTGTGTGTGTGTGTTTGGTTTCTCCACAGACTGGATGTCATTTTTGTTTGTTTGTTTGGGCAACATTATTGGCAGAATAATGCGCAAATTTGTGCTGAAACATACACACTTCCTTGTGGACGCTCCACAAGCTGTAATTTTTGACCATTTACTTTTATATTTGGTATGGACATGGGTTGTACTTCACTTATGACACCTAGCGGTTTTGGTTGCCATGCCAGAAGTATTGCCTGAATAATAGAGATTTCCTTGTGGACGCAGTCCAGCTGTAATTTCTGACCCATTACTTTCATATTTGGTATGGACATATGTTATACTTCAATTATGACACCTATCGATTTTGGTTGCCATGGCGACAGTATTGGCCGAATAATGTGCAAAAAAGGGGAGAATTCGGTCGTAGCCGACCGGACTGTCTAGTTCATAAAACTGTTTCATTATTACCAATTCCAGTTCATAGTTAATACACAAATTATACGTGGTTTGTACAAAGCAAATCACTGTTGTTAATACCCTATTGGTCTTGGATACAGAAGGCTTCATTATGGTCTAAATCTTAAAGGGACACTCAAGTCATTGAACATACCAAATAAAACACTATATTTCAATGAAGTATCGTTTTCCAAGCCTATCATGAAAAAAAATCAGTAACATCCCCCAAGGCACTTTGATATTATGACACTTTTTCGCTGAACTGTCAAAGCTCTCCACGGAGGCCGCCATTGTAACCATTTTCTTCCAGTCACATGATCACAAATCATGGCCCTGACGTCACATGTGCGTATAGCACATTCAGTCACTTATCCTTCTCGTTCATTTGATGTTGCTGTCTTGAGTGTCGAGTCGACTGGATTCACTCAATAATCACAAATAAATTTTCATTTGTCTGTTGATTGAGTGATAGGGGAGACCAGGGCTTGTTGTCACGCGGGTAAGGTGTCACACTGCAATTATCTTCTCCACTAGAGGGCGCAACTAAAAAGTGGAATACTAGTTTTCTTCCTTTACATGGTCAGGTCTCATGTCCTGTGTGAGAAGAGAACAATACATTGTAAGTTGAGATGAGCACCAATTAACCATTTTCCACAACCCAAAATAAAAAATATTAACTTTATGTCTTTTAAAATAAGCTTCTTTCAGATAAAAATCCAAGCAGTGATACATGTGGACTTAGAGGAGATATTAAGGCATCCTGTCATACCTCAGTCATTGTTCTGTTTTAGGCTAACTTGAAGCTAGAGCCAGCATTAGCAAACATGGTAGTTTGGGGCAACTTGTCTCAGTCATTTGGGGGTTAGTTGTCACATGTGAAGTAAAACAAGTTAACCAGCAGAGAAAGAAGAAAAAAACTGCTATTCTCACGAGACACCTGTGAAGGAGGCACTTGAAGCTGAAAGGCAGGCACAAGGGGAAAAAAGGCTATTCAAAAAGAAAGGCAAGGCAACCAAATCCAAAATACCAAAGAAGCAAAGCACAGGGAAGAAACAGAGGGCAGGTACAAAAAGAAAAACTCCAGATGACTCCTCATCAGAAGAAGATGAGTCCCTGTGCCTGGTCTGTGTAGAGCCATTTGGAAACAGCCGCCCAAAAGAAACCTGGGTGCAGTGCATAATATGCAAAGGATGGGCCCATGAAGAATGCAACCCTGGCAAATCAATCTATGTATGCCAGAACTGCGACTCAGATGAGGAGTCTGACTAGTGAGGTCAAGTTTTGTTTGAGATTTTCTGACTGGATGTTCCAGGACTGACCAGTGAGGTCAGGTTTTGTTTGAGTTTTTTTAATAGATCTTCCAGGACTAGTTTAAGTTTCATAAGTTTCATAATGCATGTTGCATAATATTTTATGTTAAGATTTATTCACTTTCAAGTAAAAAAAAAAAAAACAACAAAAATTTTGTCCTTATTAGTTGCAAAATCCAGTGTGACATCTTACCCCATATAGTGTGACAACTTACCCGTTGGTGGGGCAACTTGTCATGGTGACAATCTCTACAGTGCCTGACAAAAGTCTTGTTGCATAAAGACATAGTAACTAAAAATAGCATATAACTTTATTTCTAACCAATCAATTGTTATAATAAATGGTCCATTTTAATGTCAAGGGCTTTCACATTAATAATTTGGTGCAAAATGAAACCGTCAAAAAGGGTTCTGATGTTCACAGCCTGGCAAAGCCCATAACATATGTTTTTGCTGGGACAAAAGTCTTGTCGTCACTTCAGATGATGCAACAAATCACAGGTTAGAGTTTAACCTGTGACAAATACTGTAATTAACACATTCCCAGATGTGTATAGAAATAACCCCAGCGCACCAGACTTTCATATGAGGTGGAACTAGACCTCTGACAACATGCCAAAGATTCAACCACAGACCAAAGTGCTGATCATCAAGAGCCTGAAGACTGAGTCTGCTGCTGAGGTGGCAGACATCTTTAATGTATCCAAATGTCAAGTGGAGGGATAAGAAAAATATTTGAAGAAACTGGTGATGTTCATGGCAAGCGCAGGTCAGACAGACCCCGGTATGACAACTGTTTGAAAGGACCGTTTGTTGCTTCAACTGTACAAGGCTAGCTCTTCTTCAACTACAGCAAAGCTACATTAGGAAATGTCACCAAAAATCCCAGTATCTACAAGAAGAGTTTGTCAAATTCTCTCTCAAAGTGGTTTTCATGGCCGAATTAGTACACAGAAGCCTGCATTAAACAGAAAACAAATAACCTGCATTGCATTTGCCAAGGCCCACAGCTTGCAGAAAGGATTGATACTGGAAAAGTGGCTGAAAGTTTATTTTTCTGATGAATCACCCATTGAACTGCATCCCAGTCGCCGTGCAAGACCTGTTGGAACCCTCATGGACCCAAGATTCTCCCAGAAAACAATCATGTTTGGTGGAGGAAAAATCATGGTTTGTTGTTACAGCCAGTATGGGAGGGGTGAGAAAGATCTGCAGAGTGGATGGCAACATCAACAGCCTGAAATATCAAGAAGTTCTTGCTGCCCTACTTATACTGCTGCTCCTTCTCATTCTTCTGTCTCCACATCACAGTTCCTGAAAGCGAAGAAGGTGAAGGTACTCCAGGATTGGCCGACCCAGTCACCTGACATGAATATTATTGAGCATTTCAGGGGTAAGATGAAGGAAGAGGCTTGGAAGATGAAACCATAGAATCTTGATGAACTCTGGGAGTCCTGTAAGACTGCTTTCTTTGCCATTCCAGATGATTTCATCATCAAGTTATTTCAGTCATTGCCAAGACGTATGGATGCAGTCCTCCAAGCTCATGGGAGTCATACGCAATATTAATTCTTTTTTCCAAGGCACCATGAATTTATGTTCTAATATTATGGTGGCATATTTATGTATTCAAAATAAAGTGTATGTATAATTTCCACATTTTTTTTCAATGCGACAAGACTTTTGTCCAAGCAAAATCTGACCTTTCTGTACTAATTAAATAATAAAACTCAATGAATGACACAAAACTCTATTTTGGTATATTTCGCATAATCTAGAGGGCTTTGCCTTTCATATAAGCCATTTTTTGATTCCAATTGATCAACTACAAGTCAGGTTATTATTTGTTGTTCCTACAACTTGGATAAGTGACAAGACTTATGTCAGGCACTGTATTTGATTGCTTATAACTTTGCACTGACACAAGATATGAAAATGACATGAATACAAAATATATACCTGAGACTTTGGTCTTTCATCTGGTACACAATTTTTTTATATATATATGATGTATTGATTCCAAGAAATATATTAGAGTGTAAAAAGTGTGACAACCAGCCCCGGTCTCCCCTACACCACTAGCGATTTTTGTTACGAACAAACATTCCATAAAATATTAAAATGCAACCAAACTAAGGTGATTCAGTGGTTTTCATATTTTATTTACCAAGGAATTATTTACATGTATGCGTTTCTCTCGGTGCCTCTGTGGCGTTGGTAACCATCTTGCTGATGATTCGTGTGGTACTGTGGAGACTTGTCTTACCCATGACAACACACATGAACGCGCAAAACGAAGGGGTAGGGCCAAGGGGTGAAATGGGATTCAGCCTTAATTTAAGCGACTTGCGATGCAGCCCTCGTCTGATCCCCGCTAGTTTGTTCGTTTTTCCGCATTTTCAAGCTACTGCAGTACCGTACCGTAGCAGCCGGTGAGCAGTACGGGTGGGCAAGTCTAACTGGTGGGAGAAGTCGGGGATTCACTTCAGCACTCGGACAGCCTGATCCGGTACATATCGGACACTAAAAAGAGTCGTTAAAAACGATTGGTTCGTTCATTTTTGCCCATCACTAGCCTGTTAACACATCCACAATTATAGAGCAAGGTACAAGCCTTGAGCTTCATATGCAGTAGGTCCTAGTAAAGTAGGCTTGTTGCTGGAACATCATTCAGTATCAGTTTACTTGCGAAACCCATGGAATGCTTTATCAGATTATTCGAGTAGTCCTCCGGGTACGTGAAGTGTTCAAAACACATGTATCTGTTGATCTTTTGGTTCAGGACGTGCACATTTCGCAAGCCACAGAATCCGTAGACGCTTCCTTTTCTTTTCAGCTGGCAACTTGTGAAATCTAGCATTTTGCGGATTGTTTCTATCCGAAACAGTCCGTTGTTTAGCAATACAATACAGCATTACACGATGAAATAATGGACAAAGGAAACCAAACGAACACGAGGAACAAACACTGATCTATATAGAATAACTATATGTTGTTATTCTATGTAGATCAGTGGATACAAAGCGGAGATTACTACTGTCAATACGCACACCTGACGTCACTTCCATTGAGATCGGTCATGTGACTGGACGAAATGGCTGCGCCCATGAGAGTATCAAAGATTTACTAAGGAATCGGCTTAGAACCATACAAAACGCTATCGGATAGCACTGAAATTTTGTACGTACCTTTTATACATTATAAACTATCGATTCATACTATTTCATTTTTAGCTTGATGACAATAGTTTCCCTTTAAAACAGAGGCTCCAATGCAGTATCAAGGGACCAAACTACAGCCATGAAACAACCCCCACATATAGAAAATCTCTGGTCTTTCTCCATTTTACTGCAGTGTTTCCCTTATCTTCAGGGCACACACTGGTCAGGCGAATACATCTTCCTGTTTGTTTCTGGACTCTTCTGGATGACCCCTGACACCCCTCTAAACTTAAACAAAGTGGGATAGGAATACCAGACATGTTACAAAATCTTGAGGCACTTTAAACGTTCAGTAGAGATATGAGATCACACACTCAAAAGTGGAGTATAAAGTCCATTATGTCCAGCCCCACAGGCTGGGTTGGTGCAATCTGCGTGTGTGTGTGTGTGTGTGTGTGTGTGTGTTTTCTCCACAGGCTGGGTTGGTGTAATCTGTGTGTGTGTGTGTTTCTCCACAGGCTGGGTTGGTGTAATCTGTGTGTGTGTGTGTGTGTGTTTGTTTCTCCACAGGCTGGGTTGGTGTAATCTGTGTGTGTTTCTCCACAGGCTGGGTTGGTGTAATCTGTGTGTGTGTGTGTGTGTGTGTGTGTGTGTGTATGTTTCTCCACAGGCTGGGTTGGTGTAATCTCACAGAGGGCTGCTGTGACGTTCTGGCCTTAGTCCTGCGTTCTCCTCACTCAGAGCTGAGAGATCTGGAGCTCAGAGACAATGAGCTGCAGGATTCAGGAGTGAGAGCGCTCTCTGCTGGACTGGATGACCCTCACTGTAAACTGCAGAGACTGGGGTGAGTCCAGGCATTTTCTTTCATTAGGGAGATAGAGATCCTCATTTTTCCTCAGTTATCACCTGTATCAGGCTGTTATGAACCAGACCAGGGAAGCACACAGATCAGGTGAAAGTGTCACTCAGGTGTTTATTAGAAGAGTCGCTTCCCAGCAGATGTAACAGGAGAGTCCGTCTGATGCAGGTGGAAAAGGGCTCTTAGATGCACAGGATACAATAACAGTAAACAGGGGCAATTTAAAGGTGAGATCAGAGCTGATCTGAGGTCAGTCCGAGGATTATAGTTTATGGTGCCCTACTGTCACCTGCCCTTTCAGGGATCACTAATCCTAATACTACAACCCCAGTTCCGAAATAGTTGGGATGAAGTGTAAATTGTGAATAAAATCAAAATGCAATGACTTTCAGATCACATGAGCCAATATGTTATTTACAACAGAACATAGATACCATTTCAAATGTTGAAACTGACATTTTACATTTTTATCCGCAAAATTAGCTCATTTCAAATTTTCTGGCTATAACAGGTCTCTAAAAAGTTGGGACAGAGGCAAAAAGTGCAGAAAAAGCTATTAATATATAAGAGAATCAGCTGAAAGAACATTTATCAAGTAATTACATTAACTGGCGTCAGGTGTGTAACATGATTGGCTATAAAAGGGATGTCTTAGAGAGGCTGAGTCTCTCAGAAGTAAAGATGGCCAGAGGCTCTCCAACCTGTGAATTCTTGCATAAAAAAATTGTGGAATACTTTAAAAACAATGGGCCTCATGCAAGAAGCAATATAAGAACACATTTTCTCTTATTTTTGTTCGTATGCCCGATTTTTTCTTATTTTGTTCTTACCCATTGATTTCTGGGATGCACCAATGTTTTCTTATTTTTGCTCCTCTCTTAGGTAAGAGAAAATTTTACGAGTGGTCGAGAGCACTCTTACTGAGATAAGAGAAAACAGAAAACTGTTATCTCTGTCCATAAATTGCTTGTCCAGTGCACGGCAACACAAGTTTTAAAACCTAAACATTAAAAATGCATCATGTAATCACATTTTGATTGTTTTATGTTTTTGAGAAATTATAATGATTCTATTATTTAATTCTTTGGCTGAAGAGTTTGGCCAGTTGATCCTAATTAGGACGAAGCTATAAAAACCCTTGGATACTTGCGTGCGTTCTGCTTCTGAATGGCTTACCTTTTGCAGTTGGACGCTTTGGCCATCCAGGCCTTGCGCAGACAGCGGGTCTTTAGAGATCGCGCAGATCTGTTTGCTGAGACAGATGAATGGCTGCTCGAACCAAGTGTGAAAGCAACCGTACTTGAGCACGGAGGATTACTGTTGTGTGTTACGGCTCTCCTGTTCAAACAAATGCAGTGGCGAAATCCATTCATACGAAGAAATTCAATGCTTGCTCGAAATGTAGGCGGACGAAAACATACAATCACAACGGGATACTACATGCAAAAATTTGGAGATTTATGAAATAATTTGTGAGTAGTTACATTAAGCTTGGTTATCACAGAATAATACATCAGTGCCATGACAAACTAAAGGAAATGCGGCACCGATATTTCAAAGTGCAGGACGCCAGTCGAAAAGTCTGGCAGCTCAAATTATGAGACACGCAGCATATGCATTCGCAATATTAATATTCTAAACCCCCTTCTCAATAATAAAACCCCCCAAAAGATATTGGCACCTCCCTTTCAAAATCGTTCCCTATTTAAAACCACCGAGGTACATAATGCAACGCGCTGAATCGGAATTTTGAGATCTATGCGAGCAGGTATGTTACGATATTACCAGTCTGAAAGCTGACCAGCGGGGAGAGGGGGACAATCGATTGTGGCACTGTACGGAACAATCGTACAAAGTGTGAAAGTGCCCTCCAGCAGCCACGAGCAGTCTGCTCTTTGCACACGGCACGTCACCTATCCTTATATGGTGTTTAGTGGGTGTCATATTATGCTAATTTGAAACAACCGGGCACGCGCTTCCAATTTACGATCAAGTGGGATTCAACATTCTGCACATCTGGGTAAGAGCAGATTTGGACGGTAAGAGCGTTTGGTGCATACGGAGTATATTTCTCTGATTTTTTCTCTTAACAAAAAAATAAGAGAAAATATAAGAGAAATTTAAGAGAATGTTGCTGCACGAGGCCCAATGTTCCTCAACATCGAATTGCAAAGGCTTTGACGGTCTCATCATCGACAGTGCATAACATCATCAAAAGATTCAGAGAATCTGGAAAAATCTCGTAAGGGACAAGGCCGAAGACCTTCACTGGATGCCCATGATTTTCGGGCCCTCAGACGCCACTGCATCACTCACCGGCATGATTCTGTCATTGACATTACTAAATGGGCCCAGGAATACTTCAAGAAACCACTGTCTGTAAACACAGTCCGCCGTGCCATCCACAGATGCCACCTAAAACTCTATCATGCAAAAAGGAAGCCATTGTTGAGCATAATCCAAAAGCGCTGCCGTGTTCTGTGGGCCGAGGCTCATTAAAAATGGACTGTAGCAAAGTGACAAAGTGTCCTGTGGTCAGACGAGTCCAAATTTGACATTCTTGTTGGAAACCCTGGGTGTTGTGTCCTCCGGGCTAAAGAGGAGAAAGACCACCCCTCCTGTTATCAGCATTCAGTTCAAAAGCCAGCATCTCTGATGGTATGGGGATGCATTAGTGCATATGGTGTGGGATACTTGCATGTTTTAAAAAGCACCATGAATTATGAAAGTTATATAAAGGTTTTAGAGCAACATATGCTCCCCTCCAGACAACATCTATTCCAGGGAAGGCCTTGTGTATTTCAGCAGGACAATGCAAAACCACACACTGCAGCTATTACAACAGCATGGCTTCATAGTATAGGAGTCCGTGTGCTGAACTGGCCTGCCTGCAGTCCTGATCTTTCACCGATTGAGAACATTTGGCGCATAATTAAAGGAAAAATCCGTCAAAGGAGACCCAAAACTCTCCAGCAGCTGGAAGCCTGTATTAAACAAGAATGGGATCAAATTCCAATGGCTAAACTCAAGAAACTTGCCTCTTCAATGCCCAGACGCCTCCAGTCTGTGTTAAAAAGAAGAGGGGATGCTACACCATGGTAAACAGGCCCCTGTGCCAACTTTTTTGAGACCTGTAGTAGCCATCAAATTTGAAATGAGCTCATTTTGTGGATAAAATTGTAAAATTTCTCTGTTTCAACATTTGCTATGATATCTCTGTTCTATTGTGCATAAAATACTGGCTGGTGTGATTTGAAAGTCATTGTGTTCTGATTTTATTCACAATTTACACTTTGTCCCAACTATTTCGGAATTGGGGTTGTAAATATAAAAAATCGAAACGCAAGACTTGTTACGATGGTTTTCAGGAGTGAGGTTTCTTGTCCATGAGTCGCTCGGCTTTTAATTACAGGATTTTATCAGCGCTGACATTTTTTACTTTAACTCTGAATTGTCAGAAATGGGAGGAGGGGTGGGGTTCCATAGGTCCGCCCATGCCCCGCCCATTTTTTCACATCTTTCTGCTTCAGAGGCGTTTAAATGGTCCAGAATTAATGATCATTATAATAATCATAAATAATCATAATTCTGGATTTAGTCAGTTCAGTCAGGAAATAATGATTGTTTTTCTGACTTTGCTGCCTGTTAGATTATGATGTGACTGATTTCTCCGCGGGGTAAGTTGCTTCCAGATTGTTCCGACCCCTGAGGCCAGTGCACCCCTAACTGGGCCCTGGGGACCCCCTGTGTGCTGGTGTTTGTTCTAAACACTGTTGCAATCCCAGAATTGTAATGAACTGTTAATTTTTCTTAATTACTTGCTGTTAATGTTTAGAGGGATGATTTGACCTGTTAAAGGGGAATAGAAACACTGACATTTATGCCCGTATGAATAGTTAGACAGTAAAACTTTTAAAGGGATTATGTCAGCCGGGGCGCATGCGCGCGACAAACCGGAGCATCTTGAAAACGTCGGTACAACTATTTCAAGTTCAGTGGAGATTTCGTGTAAGCGTTTTTCAATCTATTTATATCGTGTTCATCCTTGAGAAGTTTGATTAATTTTTTACCAAAAAACTATCTTTATTGATCATAAAGCCTGTTCGTAGCATCAGTATGTCATAGTTCGGGTTTTTGTAGCGTTATTATTGCTTTTAAGTTGGCCTACGCTGATTGGATCTATGACAGCTGCATGTCGGACAAAATGTTGTGACAAACAGGTTCTGTGAACATTCAAGACAGTTGCTTGATAAAAAATTCCCCTAACTTCTCAAGGATGCACGCGATGCAAACAGATTGAAACTCCACCACGAATTCACAGGTTTACCTTACCTCACACTTTCAATGTGTTTTTGCCCAAAGAAATATGGGTGGTTAGTATGATTTATTCTTTGCGTGTTTCGGCAAAGATAAATGCGGTTACTCTAGCAACTCCGCGTTTGCAGGCCATCTTCTGAATTTAAAACAGCGACGAAGGTACGCTTTACACACGTACTAATAAGCTTGGGGTTTGTACTTCTGCTCCCTTGATACCGCACTGCATGTATGAAAGTGTTTATCGACTGGACCCTACTACGCATGTGCACTAGCTGACATAGCCCTTTAAGTCTTGGTCTTCCTATCAGTCTTCTCGATTGGTGAAAGAAGAACGAGGTATTCAAAATACCTGCCACTGCGAGCTGTAATCCGCCATTGGTTTCCTCGGGTGGACGTTCATGTCCGTGAGGTACCTGATTGGAGAGCCTGTCCTCGTACTGATTGGAGACCCATGATTTCTGTTCAGTGCATCCATGTGTGGCGCTATTTTCACCTCAGTGTATCACATAAGAATCACTCACTCAGTGCCAGGACTGTATATAAAAATGGACGACGTGTCTCTATTTACTCCCAATGTTCAAAAATAGGAGCCAAAATACTCCATATACAGGCGCTACCATGTTGCACATTTGGAGCCAGAGGCGGCGCAGTAGTGATTGGGGGTCGAGGCGCGGTATTGAGATTTGCATGCCTCTGATTTACCAAAGCAGAAGACATAGTACATATGAAAGAATTCCAGAGTGAAGTTTTTGACTCCACATACATGTAGAGACCTTTATTATACACGATGGCCAAAAAAAAAAAAAAACCCCAACCGAAACATAGTGCAAAAATTAACTCACTTCAGTCACATTTATTCTTGATGAGACTCATTTTGGCAGAAGTTATTAAACAAATACATCTAATTTAAAAGGTACAATATTTCAGTTGGATTTTTTTTTAGGCCACCCTGTACATTACAAGAGATTTTATTTGCTGCCATCAAAGAAAAAGTACACTGAATAACAAAGCATTTCTCATGTGCTCCTAGTCCTAGGGCAGATGACTATTCACTGTTGGAAAACTGAATCTGTAGTTGTCAAGATGAACTGCTTCGTAATATATTATTAAACGTGCAAATACGAGGTAAAAATGAAGTGTATATTACTGCCTAACAAATAAATTGCAAGTTTTACTGACAATGCATAGTGAGACATTTTGATAACTATTTTCATCGGTTTTTCATTTACAAATTACTTCAGAAGTATACTCCAACAATAAGTAAGGGATAATGTAGAGCGAGCCGGTCACTATGTAAGGGATAATGTATAGTGAGCCAGTGATTGTTGAAAAATAACTCCCGACAGGGGAATAGAACCCCGACGCACAGCGGAAGGGTTTCATTGCCCTGAAGGGAGTTATTTTCTTAACAACCACTGGCTTACCATACAATATCCCACTTAGAACCTGGCTAAAACATTTAAAATATTAAAATATTAATATTACTAGCAACAGACAGCAGCGCAGCGGTCATACTTCTGGAAATAACCACCGCAGAATTTTGGCGATTGACCAATCAGAATCGAGTATATTAAGAGTGCCATGTTCTAAAGAGAGATAAACCCCGACAGGGTGATGTAGAACCCCGACGCGCAGCGGAGGGGTCCTACATCACCCTGAAGGAGTTTATTTCTTTATAGTGACCGGCTTGCTCTACATTATCCCACTTATTACACGGCGACTCACTAAAGAAATCAAAAGTTTGACATAAAATGTTGATCTAAATATGATTTTATTGATTTACAAATGTTTACATTGCTTCTGCTTGAAAAAAATAGTCCGCTGCTCGAAAAAATAGTCCGTTCGTTTCTACGGTTGGACCTGTAACTGTAAGCAACGGCAACTCCGAAGCGATCAGAAGCATCCATAGCAACAGTCTGCTGTACAGAAATAACAGACCTTAGAATGTTGTAATTGACCAATCAGGATCGAGCATTTGACAATGCTGTGTAATAAAACAAAATAATTGCTTGAAGCATTCTCCAAGTCCTTGCTGGGTAACGCTGAGGTCTGAATTTGAGGGCAGCTTCTGTATTCACATGAATAATAAAAAAAAAAATTTTAGAAAAAGCAGAAGTTATATTGCTCAGTGGTTAACATAAGATAGACTATATAAGAAGCGACACCAAATTTCAAAGTAACTACCCATAATTTTCTGAAATAATGAAGCTGATCATGTTAAACATTTTGTCTTTGTACAGCGCCCTATTCCAGCTCTAACTCTTGTAGCGCTGCAGCGGGGCGTGGCACAGACAAGGCAGGAAACAGGAGTTAAGGGTAGATGGGTTTTTATTCAAAAGGTATGCCAACCAGTCCTTCTAGCTGGGTGCAGGGCAGTTCCCAACCTCCCTCTAGGTGGGAGGGCAGGGGACAGCCAGGGCAGGCAAGGCAGGCTTGGTGCTGGAGGAGAGGGCGCTGGGGTCTTTTGTTGAGCCGCAGACTCGGTCTTCCTCTGTTTCTGACTCTAGAAGAGAAAGGACACATTAGCTGATGAACTCACAGGCCTAGGCCTGCAAACTCTCTGCACTTGGCTGGGCCTTTTGTAGGCAGCCAATCAGGAGGATGAGCTGCAGCTGGGCTCCTGCGCTGGGGCAACTGGCTGCCTGATTGAGGCTCCAGCCTCTGTCCAGGCTTGAGTGGGGAGGAGTGGTGCTGAACTGCTTTGGAGTTGTGGCGGTGCTGTCCCTGGTCCTGAAGTCTCCTGTGAGACAAGGGGACAGACAGAGGTGTGGCCCGAGTGCGGGCGGGGGCGGGGATTCCCATCCCTGCACCACACTCTCTAAATTCAGAAGAATGAATGCATCACCTGAACAAATATGTTTCAGTGGCTGAATTAATCATTAATTGCTGTTTGCAAATAGACTAGTTAACGGTAACTGAATTCAGCCAGCTAGCTAGTTAGCATTAAAGTAACTCAACAGCAAACTCAGCTATACTTAATGTACAATTAACTAGTACAAAATTGATTGCGCTGTAACATACTTTTTTGATGTTATCCTTCCCCATATACCCCAGTCCTTTCTTTACGTTATGTGTCCGTCTCCTTCTCAGCCAAACTCGAAATGTTGCCATATTTTACCCCATACTTTTGCCAAGCAGTCTTTTAAGAGAACTCAGCTAGCTGACTAGCCAATTCCGCTAGAGTAGATTAATCAATTCCATCTGAAACCTGCTGATCCAATATTGTAATTGTTGAGGGACTGAATTTGCTCTCAGTATGTTTAATTTTTGTCATGTTCTCGTCATTCAAATAATCTGTACCTCCTTGATGCCATTTCTTTTCCTGCAGTTCTAGCAGCAATTCATAAGCTTGTAAAGTAAGGATAGATTTTCTAGTGTTGTCTGCTGAAAAACGAGATGTTGGCTTGCGGGCTCCCCAGCTAGCAGGGAATGTTCCACAACATTGGCTAACATTCCCTACAAGTTCTGATTATGTTTTAAAGAAAACATTTTTATCTAATGTTCAAAGAATGTTTCAAGAATGTTTATAATGTCAAATAATGTTCCTAAAATGTTATATATTAACAAAGGAAGAATGTTTTAGGTGCAACATTCTGAGGATGTTTTGGGGACGTTGTTGAGGTAATATATGATAGAATGGTCTTCTATAAAACATTCCCACAATGTTACATGATAACAAAGGAAGAACAATCTCGATGCGACATTTTGAAAATGTTGTCAGGATGTTATTGAGGCATCACATCACAAAACGTTTTTCATAAAACATTCTTGTAATATGATATGTTAACAAACGTAGAACATTTTGTCTACAACATTCTGAGGATGTTTTGGGAATGTCGTTGAGGTAACATGATAGAATGGTCTTCTATAAAACATTCCCACAATGTTACATGATAACAAAGGAAGAACAAAGTAACATTTGGACAACCCACACCCAACCCAACCCACACCAGCTCCAGGGAAGCAGCCTAAGTTACCTCCCCAAAGCCAACCAAGACAAGACCAAACACAGCACAATAACATCTGCTAATTCATCCAGACTCCCAGCCATCCTGGGGCTGATAAACTGGCATGCACGCATGCATGCACGCACACACACACACACACACACACACACACACACACACATATACATGCGTACATACATACATACATACATACATACAATTAGCCCCAAAATATGGTAATTTAGGTGTGAATTTTTGTCCTTACCCTTGATGTTCAAGGAAAGAAAGGTGGAAAATGTTGACATTAATCAGTGTGGGGCCTCATCTTCCATGGGGGGCCACATTTTGCGCAAGGGGACGCATTTGCGCATATTGCGCATATGCGCTACCGTGAGGCACACGTAGAGCACAATCAGCTCGAAGAAGGAGAGAAAAAGAGACCTGTGATCTGACCGCACATGCGTCGCTGCAATGATTGACAGCACTCGACATCTGACTAATCAGAGGGCTGCGCCGGCAGGCACTTGCAGAGCTGCAGCAGGTGAAGAGATGTCGACATGTCGTCATAAAGACGAGTCAGGAGCATACATCCATGGTCAGGAGCAAGCAAGAGAGAAAAAAAAGGCAAAACAAGAGGAAACTCGTGCTTCACTTGAAGGTGGGTATGTTGTTGAAATAAAACTTTGTGGCACAAACACCTAAGCTGCTACTTATTAGGTAGGATCTGTCTTCAGTCTCTGTCTAGACTGGAGAAAAAAAAAAAAAATCAGCCACCCTGATTAACATTTATTGAATGTCCTGTAAACGCCCAATGCATTCACCTCTGTGAATTTTACCCCACCTCCTGAGGTAAAATGACCAGTTGGTGGTCATATATATTGATAGGCTATAAACTCACTCAGTCTGTTTGATCCGGGATTAGTATGTTTTCTTAGGACTGTAGACTGTACATACGACAACAATAGTGATAATAATAATATAATAATGGATAGCAATAGTTTTTTTTTTTTTTTTAATATTAGTAGTACTACCAGACCAGTCGGTTACTAATAGTAGTAGTAGTAGAAGCAGCAGTATTTTGCATTATAGTCTATAATAATAGATAGTAGTAGTAACAGTAGCATAGTAGTTTATTATTATTATTATTATTAGTTGCTGTTGTAGCAGTATTTGCATTGATTGCATATAAATCTTTTTGAGGCTAGTATTTACATTCATTTAATTTTCTAGTTTACCATTAAGACCAAAACATATCTGAATCTGCTTGTATTTCTTGTCTGGATTTCTTACCATAACAGGGTCAATGCTGAAAATTGTCTGCACATCGCCAGGGCCAAGGTACTAACTTTATTTACTTTTATTTTGTAAAACCTGAGCTCCTGTAGTTCTGTTGGGCTACCATAGCCCCTCCCTTCTTTCCCTCACTGCGCCGTTAAGCACCGTGGAGGGTAAGTTGTGTTCCAAACGCTGCTCCGTAATTTTACTGTTTTCTTTGAAATTTAAATCATTTATGTTAAAACGTTTGATGCACGTTGTTTATTATCATTTCCGATACATTACCTGGCCATTTTTGTGCCGTTTTTAACCACTAAAATAAGTTTTGTGGATATTTTTATTTGTGTGTGTTAGGAACAGGGATTTAAGAGCCATTGTCTGTAAGGTTCAGGCAGGTGGTGATAGTCACCTTCTTCAATTTTGCTGAAACTTTGGTGGTTTTATGTCCCTATGCTAACTAGAAAATTCCCCAAATTTTTTGACCCTACCTGCACCAGTTTGAGTTTTGGAGGTCAATCAAGTGCAAGCTGAAATAGGGCCTAAAATGCCAAATTACCAAAATTAGATTTTTGGGTTGCTCTCATTTACTGCGCAAACTTTATCCCAAAGTAAAAGTTGGAAAATTGAATTATAGGGGGGGATGGTCAGTGGAAAGAGTGATTTTCGGCCTGGGATCTTCCTCGCGGAATATATAGGGGGTGCTCCAGTATGGCCGCAATCCATTTTCGTCACTAGTTTGCACCCCTTATACTCTGTGTGCGATCAGTGCCCCAGAACTTTTACAGCTGCACCACATTGGTATGTAGTTAGACTATCCATTAGAGATGGAAAAAGTTGGGATAGTGCATGCGCACACCAACAGGTGGCGCCGAACATGGCAAAATGCTAAAATTTGGCCTATTTCAGCACCACCTGGTGGTGTGCGCAGTCGATTGACAGGGCAAAGGTTTGTTGCATAATGAAGTATAGAGGTCACCCTTTTAGTATATGAAAGCCATTTTTTGAGATAAGGACTACTGTCCATAATAGGTGGCGCTAATAACAGATGTACTGGTACACGCGTTAAGCAATCCAAAAATAAAATATTGCTCATGATTGGTCCAGCTGAAATGTTTATTATGAAAATCCCAAGGAAATACTTTTGTATGAGATGTCCTTCACCCTTAAACTTGCAGTTATTGCAAAGGAACAATGGGATCATGACTTTACAGGAAAGTCAATACCAGGGTGCTAAAATGCTACTTCCATGGAACATGAAGAGTTGAATGGAGCATACAAGATTGTTGTTCATTTGTAAAAATTTTGTTCTGAACCACTTAAAAATGGGCACAAATACAATAAAATGGAACACAAGAGCCCAAGCCCAGTCTGCAAGTCTATCTACCTGGATAAAATGGGCCTGTAACTATAAAAGAAGTTGTTTTGTGAAAAAAATACCAGCTTTGTATACATTGGGAATGTTTGTATATTCATCCTAGCCAGTTCTGGCACTTAAAAACGTTCACATACGTGGATGATTCTGGATAAAACCTCAGATTGAAAAAAGTGGCTTTTTGCAATAGTCTGAAACAATGGAGTAAACAGGAAGTACTAAAAAAAAAAAACTTTGCCCTCAATCAACATATGCTAGAGATGGTTGAAAAATAAATAATCATTACCTGAAATAAGGTCAAGTCCATCACAGGGCCTGTTCTACTGGGACACACCATCGAAATGCCCCTATAGCAGCTTATATTGACATGCACAAAGAATATCCCATGATTTTTGTCACTGGAATTTCATTGATAAAGGCTAAAGACATAATTCATGAAAACATATCCTTGGGATAATGGCTGCGGATTTCATAACTTGACCAATCATGAGCAATTTGGAACCTGATATTGCTTTTCCGTGTACCAATACATCTGTTAGTAAAGTGCCATCTATTATTGACAGTAGTCCTTATCCCAAGAAATGGCTTTCATAAACTAAAAGGGTGATCTCCATACTTCATTATGCAACAAACCTTTGCCCTGTTATGGAAGACTGAAAATAAGCGCCGCACCAACAGGAAATAAAAAGCAAATTTTACCATTTTGCCATGTTCGGCATTGAACCTATTGGTGTGTGCATACACTATCCCAACTTTTTTCTCACCTGTAATGGATAGTCTAACTACATACCAGTGTGGTGCAGCTATAAAAGTTCTGGGGCACTGATCGCACACAGAGTATAAGGGGTGCAAACTAGTGACGAAAATGGATTGCAGCCATATTGGAGCGCCCCCTATATGTTGTGCGAAGAAGATATCAGGCCGAAAATCGCTCTTTCCACTGACCATCCCCCTAAATTCAATTTTTCCAACTTTTTACTTTTGGATAAAGTTTTCTGTCAACAAATAAGAGCAACCCAAAAATCTAATTTTTGTAATTTGGCATTTTAGGCCCTATTTCGGCTTGCACTTGATTGACCCCCAAAACCCAAACCGGTAGGTAGGGCCAAAAGATTTGGGGAATTTTCTAGTTAGGTAGGGACATAAAACCACCAAAGTTTCAGCAAAATTGAAGAAAATTGACTATCACCACCTGCCTGAACCTGCCTGAACTTTACAGACAATGGCTCTTAATTAACCAGTTATTCTCTTATTCTCCCCTTTAAGAGTGCACGCCGTGCTGACGCTGTACTTTTTGTGAGGGTGTGTGATAGAGAGCAAGCCTCCATCATGTTCCGATGGTAATGTCTGAGACTTGATGGTTCCAGTGGAGGCTGGCCATAACAAAGCCCTACTGGATTTATATTGACTTGTATACAAATGTTGAACAGAGACAAATTTTGAGACTGATCTATACAGATTCCCAGAAACACTCTAGAACCCACTTTGCACTTTTACTACTGCTCATTCGACTACTATCTTAGTACTACTAATACTACATGTGTACATTTTTGTAAATTAGTTTGATTTTAGGACATTAGCAAATAAATGGGTTGATCTTCAAATTTTTTTTTTTTTTAGAGCATATATGCCAATACATTTTTCAATTCATATAAAGTGAAAAACAAAAACAAACAAAACAAACAAAAGTAGACATGGTCAACAACATCCCCCCCCAAAATGTCTTCTTTAAAGATACTATGAACAGAGGCTCCCAGAAGTGCCACAAGGGCAATAACTGTGGGAAAAATAATAGTGTGCTTCTTATTTTCGAACTCCATCAGGGTCTTTATGGTCTTAAGCTACACACCAAATTTGGTTATCCTATCTGGAATATTTCCTGTGAAAAGTTGTTTCCCTTTACATATACCGTGAACAGAGTGAAAAAAAAAGTGAATCAAGGGCAACAACTCCGGGAAAAATAATCCATCACAGGGCGTGTCTCATTTTCAACTCCATCAAGGTCTTTATGGTCTTAAGCTACATGCACAAATTTGGTGATCCTATCGCTGAATATTTCTTTGAAAAGTTGTTCCCCATTATCCCGGACGGATCCTTGGGATAATGGACTGCACGGACGCATAACGCACCAATCATGAGGTCAATTTGGGCAATATCCCCGTCACCGTGTGGCGGGGGATACATCTGTTAGTAAAAAGTCATTTTATTTGATTAGTCCGTTATGGTGTCAAGAAACATGCCAAATTTGGTTTTCCTATCTCCAATATTTCTTGTGAAAACCTTTCCCTTTGCAGACACCGTGCACAGAGTCCAGAAACACGGATCAAGGGCAATAACTCCGAAAAAATAATCGTGCAAGTCTTATTTTCGAACTCAATCAAGGCCTTAATGGTGTCAAGCCACACGCTTAATTTGGTTTTCCTATCTCTGAATATTTCTTGTGAAAAGTTGTTCCCGGGTGCAGACACCGTGCACAGAGTCCAGAAACACGGATCAAGGGCAATAACTCCGAAAAATAATCGTCGCGAAGTCTTATTTTCGAACTTCGATCAAGGCCTTAATGGTGTCAAGCCACACACCAAATTTGGTCATCCTATCTCAAATATTTCTGGTGAAAAGTTGTTCCCCTTTGCAGACACCGTTTCGCACAAAGTCCAGAAACACGGACCAAACTGGCAATAACTCCGGAAAAAATAATCGTCTTTTCTTATTTTCAACTCGATCAAAACCCTCAATGGTGTCAAGCCACACACCAAATTTGGTCATCCTATCTCAAATATTGTCTGAACTTTGCAGACACCGGCTGACAAAACCCAGAAACACGGATCAAGGGCAATAACTCCGAAAAATAATGCGTGCGACGTCTTATTTTTGTGAGGGGCCTGGTGATAGAAGCAACACCAAATTTGGTCATCCTATCTCAAATATTTCTTGTGAAAAGATGGTTCCCCTTTGCAGACACCCATATCCAGAAACACGGATCAAGGGCAATAACTCCGGAAAAATAATCATTGAGTCTTATTTTCAGAACTCGATCAAGGCCTTAATGGTGTCAAGCCACACACCAAATTTGGTCATCCTATCTCAAATATTTCTTTTGAAAAGTTGTTTGATTTTGCAGACACTGTGCACAAAGTCCAGAAACACGGATCAAGGGCAATAACTCCGGAAAAAAATAATCGGTTGAGTCTTATTTTTTTTTTTTTTTGGTGTCAAGCCACACACCAAATTTGGTCATCCTATCTCGAATACTTCTTGAAAAGTTGTCCCCCTTTATCCGACGGACGGACGACGCACACACGCACGGACGGATGGACGGAGCCAAATTTATATCCCCGTCAAACAAAAAAAAAAGGGGGGGGGGAAACCAAAACAGCAAAAACTAAACAAACAAAACAAACACATACAAAACACAAGAAATTATGTGATACATATACAGTAACTAAAGAAACAAAACAAAAAACACATAGTGAGGATGTACAGAGATTCTATTTTCTCAATAGTTCAGTAGGAGGGGAGATAAAATTTGAAAACGATTGTAGACCAAGCATGAACAGTCTGTTAGAACTCAAACTCAACCAGAGGCTTGAGAATCTTTCAGGATCCTCTGGAAAGATATTAATTATTTCTCTCCATAAGAGCTGTTCCTCATTACACATTTCCAAGAGATTTGAGGCAGCTCCCTCCATAGAAACTGTCTCTAGGAAAGTTTGAAGCCATCTTCCTATTTCCAGGTGGTCAGCGTCCTTCCAGTTAGTGGCAATGAGTCTTTTGGCCATCATACATCCAGTTATTATAATTTGTTTGTTATATTTAGGCCATGATCCATTGTCCATATAATTCAGCAAACATAATTCTGGTCGCAAAACAACATAGTGACCGATAATTCCCCCAGGGACTGTGTTACACCTTCCCAGAATGCTTTTAATTTTGGACAATCCCATAGCATGTGGTAAAATGTACCTTTTTCTTGTTGACAGTGCCAACAGCGGTCAGAGACAGAGGCATTCATACTATGCAATCGAACAGGGGTGAAATATGTTCTATGTATAATATTATAATTTATCATTTTGTTCTTCACTGATTTTGAGATTTTATGTAGATTTTTCCAAATTTGATTCCATTTTTCCATTCCTAATGGTCTTCCCAGATCAGTTTCCCAGTTTCTTTGTACATTCCAATTATTTCTTGTTGGGCTATTTAACAGTTTATAAAGTTTTGAAACAATCTAATATTTCTGTTTGACCATTGATTCAAGTGTGATTCCCATCTCTGTCACTGTAGATATTTTAACCACTTCACCAAGAAAATAAGTCAAGTGAAATCTTATTTGCATATAAGTTAGGTATTCCTTAGCATCAATTCTATAGGAATCTGAAAGTTCAACGAGATTTTAAAGTCCTGTCCCTGGGGTTTATCAAGTCACCAATAGTTCTTATACCTTTACTTTCCCGAAGATCATTTTTAAATGGTTTGCCATTTAAAGTAAACTTATAATTGTTCCACAAGGGGGCATTTGGAGAGTTATTAACCCTAAAATTGATCATATCCTGAATTTTTTTTTTTTTTTTTTCACCACAGAACAAGAAAAATGAATCAAAGGATTGTCATTTTTTTTACATATAGGAGCATACCACAACCCTTGTAATGAGAGCTTGTCTTTTTGCATATCTAAGGCTTCCTGTTCAATACTTTCCCAACTAGTATCTCTAAATTCAACGCCATAGCCCCACTTCAAGGGATATCTGGCATTAAATGCTATATAATATTTATATACATTTGGGAGGCCAAGGCCCCCCATTCCCCTGTCCACGTACAGGTTTTTAACACTGACCCTAGGGGTCTTATTATTCCAAATAAAATTTCTGAAAAGAACTTCAGTTTCTTTGAAAAACTTTTTATCTGGGGGAAGTGGGATGGCAGCCATAAGAAAACTGATCCTCGGCAGGACATTCATTTTTGAAAGTATCTATTCGACCCCAAATAGTCAGTGGGAGACTTTTCCACCTTTCC
Source organism: Gymnothorax javanicus (assembly GCA_029692085.1). Classification (NCBI taxonomy): domain Eukaryota; kingdom Metazoa; phylum Chordata; class Actinopteri; order Anguilliformes; family Muraenidae; genus Gymnothorax; species Gymnothorax javanicus. Next base: position 8,672,623 of record CM056206.1, on the reverse strand, counting down.
ATATCCACCTTAATATCATTAATAAGATTTTTCAAATTAAATGGGGCAATATCTTGCAGGTTCGATTTCAAAATCACACCAAGATAACGCATTCCCTCAGGAGACCATTTAAATGGCATACCACTAATATGTGATTTAAGACAAGAAACATTTAAAGGTAACGCTTCAGATTTGTCCCAATTCACCTTATAACCCGAAATGGAGCCAAAATCTTCCACTGTCTCCAGAATATATTTAAGAGAGGTAGGTGGGTCGGATAATGTCAAAAATATGTCATCAGCAAAAAGACTTAGTTTTATTTCAGTTGCGGGGGCTGCAACGCCTTTAATATTGTGATTATTTCTAATTGAAATTGCCAAAGGTTCTAATGATAGAATAAAAAGCAAAGGGTTCAAATTACACCCTTGCGGGGTCCCACGTTTCAGTGGAAATTGATTTGAAATTATACTATTTGTAATAATTTTGGCTTTTGGTTGTGAATAAATCAAAGAAATATACTTGATGAAATTGGGTCCAAATCCAAATTTATACAGTGTTTTGAAAAGATAAGGCCATTCAATGCGGTCGAATGCTTTTTCGGCGTCCAATGATACCGCAATAGCTGGAATGGCCGATGAGTTGGCATAATGCATTATATGAAATAACTTACGCATGTTATCGGCAATTTGCCTTGATTTTACAAATCCAATTTGGTCTATGTGAATGAGTTAGGTATAATTCCCTTTAATCTTCTTGACAGGATTTTTGCATAAATTTTCCTCTCCGTATTAAGGAGAGAAATAGGGCGGTATCCTACACATTGTAAAGGGTCCTTATTTGGCTTAAGCAGGACCATAATAAGGGAAACTTGGGAAGAGCTTGGTAGGTGACCTTTTACCTTCGCTTCATTAAAGAGCCTTTCCAATTTATCAACTAATAGTGTGGAGAAGGTTTTAAAAAAGTTGATACTATAACCATCTTCACCTGGGGCGCGCCCGCTAGCCATGTTGTCAATAGCAATTTTTATTTCAGATTGTGATATCGGTCTTTCAAGATCCTCTTTGGTTTCATTTGTTAAAACAGGCAATTCTATATTACCAAAGAATCTGTCTAGGTCTTCGGGAGAGGGTTTAACCTCTGAAGAATAGAGAGATTCATAATATTCCTTAAATCTTTTATTGATTTCTAGAGGAGTTTTTAATACTTCACCCTTATCTGATTTAATAGCAGGAATAAGACGAGAAGCCCTAACCTTCTGAAGTCGATATGCCAGTAATTTTCCGGCCTTATCCCCAATTTCAAAATATTTTGATTTCAAACGATACAAATCAAATTCAATTTTTTTATTCATTAAATTTTTAACTTCAAATTTGGCCTTTTGTAACTCTGTATAGAGCTTATTGTCCTTTGGGTTTGCCCTATGTGCCGCTTCCAACTCTGATAAGTTTTTAGTTAAGTGAATCAATTTTTTTTCTTTATTTTCTTTTGGTACGAAGCAAAACTAATAAGCCATCCCCTCCAAGTGGCCTTGTATGCCTCCCATATGGTAGCAAAAGACTCAACGGAATCACTGTTTATATCAAAAAAAATTTTGTCTCTTTTTTTAATTAACTCCACCAAATTTTCATTAAGGAGCAGAGAGTTGTTAAGTTTCCATATGGAAGGCCTAATATGGTGTAAGGAGGGGGCAAATGTCAGAGTCACAGGGCAATGATCACTGTAAATCATATTTTTGATTTCAGCAGTCCAAACGTTTGAGAGCACATCTTGCGTAACCCAAAAGGCATCTATCCTTGAATATGATTTGTGAGGGTTTGAATAAAACGTATAGTCCCTTGAATCAGGATTCAACAACCTCCATACATCAGAAAGGCCCACATCCTTACATAAATTAATAAGAGAAGCTGAAACCATTCGGTCAGAAGGCAAGGGTTTACTACTCCTGTCTAGGGTTGGATTAGGCACAGCATTAAAATCTCCTGCCATTATTATGGGTTTACCAGCATACTGTGATAGAATTACATTGAGGCCATTAAAAAAGGGTAGAGAGTGAATATTTGGACCATAAATATTGACAAAAACTATAAGTTTGTTATACAACAGACCTTCAATTATAATATATCTACCTTCAGGATCAACTAAGGAGTCATGAAGAACAAAAGGTATCTTCTTGTGAACTAAGATAGTTACTCCCCTACTCTTACTGTTGAAACCTGAATGGAAGACCTGTCCAACCCATTTCTGCTTTAATTTAAGGGCCTCAGACTGTATTAGATGGGCTTTCTTGCGACAGGGCTATCTGTGCTTTAAGTTTACAAGGTGGCTCAAAATTCTAGTGCGCTTCACCGGACTATTCAAACCATCCACATTCCAGCTACATATTGTTACACTATTTAATATCTGGCTTGCCATCTTGTTTCAGAGGGACAAAAAGAAATTATAAATAGACCTTATATCTTGTATCCATTTCTCCACACCCACTTTCCAAATTGTCTATATAAAAAAAAATTTGTGAACCTTCTGTACCAAGAACTAAAAAATCAAATAAATAAAAAGGAAAAAGAAAAACAAAACAATACAAAACAAAAATTAAGACATAGCAAAAGCTATGTCCAATGGAGCCAAAGGGTTCCATAAGAAAGTGATTAAAAAAAACAATCTTCCAAAAACTGTCCGACAACGCTACTGTGTGACCGGTTGCCAGAGAACAACTCCAGTATAGTCGATGTGTTTTAATAGGCTATTCATTGTTATTTTAATTTTAAAAGAGGAAAAGAAAAAAGCAACAGCCTAGATATTATATTACAAATACCCATTTTCTACATATCATGTACATATTCACAAGACATAGAGTACATTATATTTTGCAAGTTGGCCTGAGCAACTGAGCCGGATCGCACCCACACGCACACGCCAAAAAAAAAAAAGAAAAAAAAAAAAGAATCCTTATCCACACTCCAACGATGACCATTAGAAACACAATGTCAATGAATGATAACTTAGTCCACTCTCATAGCAGTTTTATCGAAAATAGTATGGGGAATTCCCTCTCTATTTCCTTATCAGAACAAACAAAGAAACCAAGAGAACAATCGATTCCTCATGCCAAAAAAAAAAAAAAAAAGACGAAAATACAGACTGTATATACTTCACTGGTCCCTGAGTCCGATCAGAAACGAATAGCGGGCAGCAGACGTGGAAGATCGGCCCTGGCCTTAGCCGGGGTATCATAGCTGTGCGTGTCGGCTCCTATATTGACAACAAGCCGGGCTGGAAACAACAGCTTGAAGGGGATGTTTAGGCGATGCAGCTCCGCTTTTAAAACATTGAATTCCATCCTCTTCCGAGTCACGGCCGCCGAATAATCAGGGAATACCAGGAATTTAAAAGATTTGAAGGACAGCTCCTTACTTTGCCGCGACATTCTGAGGATCTTGTCTCTATCTTCATATCGGAGAAACTTGACCAGAATCGAGCGTGGTTTCTTGGCGTGGTCCCTCTGTACGCCCAAGCGGTGTACACGCTCCAATTCCACAGCAGGCTGGTCAGCAGGGAGAAACTCTTTGAGCAAGTTGGACATAAAAGCCTTTATATTAGAACCCTCAGCTTTTTCTGGAATTAATGCATGGTTGATCTTCAAATTAAACTGGTTTGTCTTCACAGTTCACACTATATTCAAATTACTACATCAAATACTGGTTGAAATACTTAGGTTACTGACTCAGGTACCTCAAGTACTGTTCTATCAACAGCTACTGATTAAGCCATCTTGAATTGCCTGCTTTTCCCTGACTGGTCTTTGACAGATCCTTGGCATGTTAAACAAAGATAACAGAAACTTACTACACTCAACTTATAACTCAAACCAGTTCTTAAAGGTGACCTAATATGCTATTTTTCCAAGTTTATATTTTAGTCTTTGACTCCCCTAGAGTACTCCTGATCGCGAAAAGTAAAAAAAGGAGTACTTATTTCGCTCATACTGCCATCCGCAAAAAACTCCATTTGTAGTCCATAGTAGTCTCTGCCTGAAACGCCTCACTGGGGTGGCTCTTCCGCTATGGGCCCCACTCCCCGTGTGCCCACTTTCTTCTGACTGGCCAGCTCTGTGGAGTGCGGATCTAGGCGGGACGAGGCAGCAGAACGCAGTTTTCCTGGTCCGGCTCCAGAGTGAAACTGACACGCCTCCCGAAGGAATCGACGGGCATATTCCGCGATCTAACGCAGTACATGTGGATAGATCTAATGAAATTAACTTGTTCTAATTAACACAACGGCGAAAGTGGAGGACGCAGTGCGAAAGTCTGGCAGCTCAAGCATGAATTTGCTATCGGCTACAGTTTGCTACGGCAACAGTTGGTGAGTACAGCGGTTTCTCTACTCCGTAGCTCGGATGCCCACTGCATATAGACACATTTGTAGAACGGGTCGACATGCCCAAGTGTAGACCGGAGACTGTAGAAATCCGGTGGGTCTGAGTTTAGAGGGAAACATGGACAGTGAGGAGCAGCTAAAAGTGGACCAACAGCTTATGGACAGCTTCGGTGTGTATTAGGACCTGCTGGTTCGTCTGCATAGCTGTGGTATGTTGTTAGCGTGGAGAAACGAACAGCTTCCGCGCTGGTATATGATGGAGGGGCGAAAGCTCCAAGCTAAACGGCCTTTTCAGAAATTGCCCGAGGTAATGGTTTACTTATTAAGGCCGAATGACCAGCTTTTCCTCGCGGAAAATGGGTGCATTATGGATAGCGTGCGAGAGCTAGACAGAGCTCCGGTTATGTCATGGACATAATACAGGTTTTACAGACCGTAAGTTCCGTCTGCGTGAACCATTGCTTATGTGGAGCTAGCGAATTGATCACTTCTACAGGAAATAATTACCTATTTAATCTCCACCTTTTTCGGCTTTTTATTAGCCACAACAATTTCTAAAGGGGGATGAAATTATGTCAAGGTAGTGCAGAGAAATCATTTGTAAACCGATAGAGCTTCTGCGTTTCGCATTGCTTTCATGGTAGCACCAGAGAGCTTGCTCAGACATTTGTGAAGTATCCGGCTGATCCCGGTCATGGATAAGTGAAGCGATCACTAACTGTAGTGGCTACAATCGGGCAACGTTATGATGAAACTGCCACATTGATGCTTACCGAAGTAACACAAGCATACCGATCAGAATTACTGCATATAAGTTAACCAGGAGCATTTTAAATTAGCAAGACACGCAAACTAACATGCAGTAGCGGGTAACCGAGCGGTCATAACCACAGAGACAAACCCTTGCAATACAGGTTTTACAGACAGCAAGTTCTGTTACTGTGAACAGTTGTACCAAGCATCCAAATTACAAACAAGTATTAAAAGTTAGCTTCAAATGAGGTTTATGTTCACACACCTTCTGTAGAATTTCCCCTGATATCACTCTTGCATATTTAGGACACAAACATTAGCAACAGTAACTTTGCTACGTTAGCCGCTGTGCTACAGCCACAATCAACTGGCTATCACGTCAGGTTGGCTTATGCAGTAAAAAGCAACTTACAGCTTCTGTGTCTGTGAGTCACGGACAGTCGCAACCAATACAGGCTTTATCTTCAGATATTTTGCAAAGCCTGCGTTTGAGGCCAGTTGTTAGTGCTAACTATCGCTAGCGGTCCTGCTAGCCACCCGTAACACGTTAGCTTCACTTACATTATTTGCTGTCATATGGTTACTTACAGCTTGTGGCTCCGAGCGCTTGATCGATGCAACTACTTCAGGTTTGAGAAGCAGCTGAAACACTTATCCTGTGTCGAATTATCCTTTATTGACAGCGCTGTCTTTGGTGAAATGCTGAGCACAAACGGCTAACGTTCCCTTTGGCCGTGGCTTTTTGCTGCCAGCAAACAAAAAAAGCTACCCACTGATTTCTAGTGGCATCGTCTTTTCGAAGAGAAATATTTGTTTTTCTTCGCGTCCAAAAGTAAACGGACAAGTAGCTTTGGGAGAGATACTGACAAAATTGCACCTCAAATGATCTGCGGTTCTTCTTTTGTATTTCCAAAAGTATAGACGCTACTAAGGCATAGTATGATCTGCCGTTGTTAGTGCCTGCTAGAATAGTTTCCGGTGTGGGCAGGTCCAGCGCAGTGGTTGGCTCTGGCTAGGTCTGTACTAATTGGACGGCACAACCTGACGTCAGGTTTTGCCCAGATCTCGTGAAGATCTCGGGAGGAGCTGTTCAAAGAGGAAATCACGCTCAAGAAATCACGTTCTTGGATTATGGCAAAATCCCTGTATCTTATGTTAAGAAACTTTTCAGAGGTTGAGCATGGACAACCAACATTATAACATTACTAATATTTATTAAAAGAAGGATCAGCATGTTAGGTCCCCTTTAAGCAATTTCTTAAGCAAATCCTTAAACAATATAGATGTCCTTAGTTTTTCTAAAGCAGTGACCTTTATGGTGTAATAAAGTTCAGCCGACTAGCAGCTGAATGGCTTTTGGCTGGGAAAGGCAATTGAAGATGACTTCCACTGTACTGCCTCAGGTATTAATTTCAGATACTGCTTCAGCTAATTCAACTATGGCCTAAACAACTTTTAAGTCCAACTTAAGCTACATATAGTACTGCTTAAAATACCTTGACTGATCTGCTTTTCTATATATTTTTTTCTGTCTTCAGCTTTAGAAGCCTGCCAGAAGAACCACCCCAAGACCCTGGAAAAAACCATCGAGATGAGCATATCGGATACTTTAAGATATGCTCCACATAGAGCGACTCAGGTCAGTAAGAAAAATTGCGATGTCACCCCAAGCACACAATTTGTGATGAGCTGTGAGCAGATATTACATGTTTGCTAGAGGTTAGGGCTGGGTTTAAGAAATCCACTGACAGACATTACAGCGGTAACATCAACACTTAACATCAACAAGACGGAGCAACATCACCAAATACAGAGAGTGGAGATATTGAGCTACATGAGCCTGACTCCACCGCTGTGTCTGACCCACTGACTTCAGCATCCCCCCTAAAACCAACGGCAGGGGAAACGCTGAAAAAGTACATAATTAATGCAACTGCTTTGGGGTAAATAATTCACATAAACATTGATATTTTTAATAATGCACCAGGTTAGAGGGTCCCTTGCACAATTTACGACACTATCTCTATGAGAATATTTCATATATATATATATATATATATATACACACACACACACACACACACACACACACACACACACACACACAATACGTACAATATTATACATATATAGTACTGTAACTGAAATATCCCGAATCGAGTCAATCAATTTGGGAAATCTGAATCGATACCCTGCCCTACTAGAGGTGGTATGTGTGTGTTATGAAACACATTGAGATGTCTTTCTGTCATTAGGCTTATGTTTGGGCTTGTATTGTATGAATTCTAGTTAAAATTAGATATTTGAGCATATTGATGTGCAACAAATAAGAATGTATGCAATGGTGCAGTCGAGTTATTTGTTTGGAGGGAAGTTGTGTGTTTGCGGTATCATTGCTGCTTCACTTGCACATAATTTCCAACGAAACTACTCCATTTTCATTAAAATTTACATCAAAGCCACCTTGCCTGGGACTACAATGGAGTTACTAGTTTTAACTGAAGTAATCAAGACAGAATCAAATAATGACGTGGCCTCCAGGCTTCAGCTATGGTATGTGAAAGAAGTGAGCCTGCAGGGGGAGGTCACATTTGACTGTCTTGTTTACTTGAATATTATATACTAATTTTTGTGCTATTACAAGATATTACATCTATTTTACTTGGATATTCCTTGGTTATTTCCAGTGATTACAACCTAATTAATGGCCTGTAATTTAAAGGGTTACCAAAACGGCTTCTGATGAATCTGACACAATTCTGGATTTTAAGTACTGTATTTGTTATAATGCAGGTGGATAATGCAGGTGGACCCTCTCTGGCTGAGGACACAAGTCTGTCAACTGTCCAGAGGGAGGGAAACAGAAGCCCCACATTGTTTTCTGAGGACTGGGTCTAAATCTTTTTTTTTTTTTTTTTTTTACTTTGAAAAAAATAAATAAATATATATATATATATATATATATATATATACACAGTCGAGCCCAAAATTATTCATACCCCTACCAAATTTAGTTTTTTTTCGAGATATTTTTTGATTTTTTGATATTTTTGATCACAAGGTTTCTACACGTCTGCACGGGGATTTTGGCCCACTCCTCTTTGGCGAACTTCTCCAGGTCCTTTAGGTTTGAGGGTTTCCTTGCCATGACCTTGGTCTTCAGTTACCTCCACAGATTTTTGATAGGATTGAGGTCGGTGCTCTGGCTTGGCCGCTCCAAAATGTTCACTTTTTTGTCCACTAACCATTTCTTGACAGATTTGGCTGTGTATTTCGGATCATGATCCTGCTGGAAGATCCATTCCTTCCCAAGACCAAGTTTTTCGGCGGATTGCTTTATGTTTTCACTGAGGATCTGGATATACTGGTCCTGTTTCATGATGCCATTAACTTTAACAAGGTTTCTGGGCCCATTAGCTGAAAAGGAACCCCAGAGAATGATACTCCTGCCACTGTATTTGACCGTTGGGACCATGTTTTTCAGGTTGAACGCTTCACCTTTCTTACGCCAAACAAAAGCCCCATCTCTGTGCCTAAACAGCTCCATCTTTGTTTCATCCGTCCAAAACATTTACAGCCAGAAGCTTGTTTCTTCATCCAGGTGAGCTTTTGCAGGCTAGACGAGCTCTTGTATGTCTGGGTTGGAGAAGTGTAAGTAGCATGAGAAAGGTGAAGTCTTCAACCTGAAAAACACGGTCCCAACGGTCAAACACAGTGACAGGAGTATCATGCTCTGGGGTTGCTTTTCAGCTAATGGGCCCAGAGACCTTGTTAAAGTTAATGGCATCATGAAACAGGACCAGTATATCCAGATCCTCAGTGAAAACATTAAGCAATCCACCGAAAAACTTGGTCTTGGGCAGGAATGGATCTTCCAACAGGATAGTGATCCTAAACACGCAGCCAAATCCGTCAAGAAATGATTAGTGGACAACAAAGTGAACGTTTTGGAGCGGCCAAGCCAGAGCACCGACCTCAATCCTATCGATAATCTGTGGAGGGAACTGAAGACCAAGGTCATGGCAAGGAAACCCTTAAACCTTAAGGACCTGGAGAAGTTTGCCAAAGAGGAGTGGGCCAAAATCCCCGTGGAAACGTGTAGAAACCTTGTGACCAACCACAGGAAGCGTTTGGAGGCTGTAATCGTGAATAAAGGCTTTGCCATCAATTACTGAGAAAAGGGTATGAATAATTCTGGACATGGCATTTTTTGTAAATCTGTCAAATAAAATACCAAAAAGTATTGTATTTCTTGAAAAATTGTTTACTGTGCTTCTTACAGCCTTATGTCAACTTACTGTGTCATTTGTGCAAGAATAAATTTGAGTCGTCAAAAAATATCTCGAAAAAAAACAAAAATTGGTAGGGGTATGAATAATTTTGGGCGCGACTGTATATATATAATTATTTATTTACAAAACTGAAACACTTGTTTACTTTGCCAGTTTTTGTTGTTTGGATGTTTTTGTTGTTGTAACAGAATGTTGGTTTGTTAAGTTGGTAAAAAAAAAAAAAAAAAAGTGTTAAAGCGTTAAATAAATGAAGAAGTAATTCTGCTGAAAGACTGTTGAATATTGATATCACTTTTACATGTGTTAATAGTCCAATTCCAATAGTTAAATAAATTATCAGTGATCCTAGTAACCAGTGGCTAGTCAGGAAATTTTAGGCTTAAGATTGGAATGGGAATGTTGCTATAATGTTTAAATATTTTGATGAGATGTTATGACAAAACATTTTTAGATTTTTTTTAAAGCATGTTATCCAAAATAAAATAGCATCATTCTGGGAACATTAAAAACGTTCAGCTGAAAACATTTCAAGAACGTTAGGGGAAAATGTTCAAGCAGGGTTTTCTGTAAACATTTTAAGGAGGTTATCACACAACATTTTTCGAATGTTTTTAGAGAATGTTATCCTAGAACATTCTGGAAACTTAAAAAAAACTTCCCGCTGAAAACGTTTCAAACACGTTAGGGCGTAATGTTATAGCAATGTTGTCACCTAACATTCTAAGGAGGTTATCACACAACATTTCTCGAATGGTTTTAGAGAATGTTATCCTAGAACATTCTGGGAACTTAAAAAAAACTTCCCGCTGAAAACTTTTGAAACACGTTAGGGCGTAATGTTATCGCAATGTTGTCACTTAACATTCTAAGGAGGTTATCACACAACATTTCTCGAATGTTTTTGGAGAATGTTATCCTAGAACATTCTGGGAACTTAAAAAAAAACTTCCCGCTGAAAACGTTTCAAGCACATTAGGGCGTAATGTTATAGCAATGTTGTCACTTAACATTCTAAGGAGGTTATCACACAACATTTCTCGAATGTTTTTAGAGAATGTTATCCTAGAACATTCTGGGAACTTAAAAAAAACTTCCCGCTGAAAACATTACGAGAACATTCAAAGTAACATTCTCAGGACATTTTGGGAACAAAAAATTGCTTGCTGGGTCAATGGAATCAGTCGAACCTTGGGGCTCCTGCTGAGCGTTGGGCTGCAAGCTTACTGAATCATTTAACGCTACCCTGGTTTACAAAAACAAGCCCCAGCCATTTCAGTCCGTAACGAGAAACGAATCAGCTAGTAATGTGTAGGGATCTAAAGTTGATCCCCTGGGTAAGCAGAATTCATGCTTTGAAGGCATTAGTAAATTCTCAAGTTTATCACAGCTTGATCTCGTGGATCTGAGGTTGTGCAAACTTAGGTCTGCTTGTTACTAAACTTTACTACTAAAGTTTGCTTTGATAAAAATAAAACACGTCTTCTCCTTTTGGGTTTACAAGTTGTTTCAGTCATATTAAAATTTGTGTGATGATCTGAAACATTTAGAATGACAAATAAGTAAATATAGAAGAAACTACGTACCGTCGGAGGATCTACGGCAGAGGTGCAATCTACGGCACAACACCTGACACCGCGAGCTGCTGCTGGCTAATCGCCGGGACCTGCTGAGCCAAATCGTGAGCTGCTGCTGGCTTATCGCAGGGAGCAACTGGGCCAGAAATTCGGGAGCAGTTGATCTTCCATCCCGGTCCACATCGGCTGAGCTAACGCCGGGAGCTGCTACTAGTTACCATCTAGATCTGCCCCTGCAGTCATGGTGATTTTTCCCTTGGCTCTTTGCCTCGCCATGGCTTGGCATCTTGGCGGCTCTGCGGTCAGGAATCCAGATTCTTTTAAGCTGATCATCACAAGCGGTGTAACTTCCTCACTCGGACCTGAGCCAAACGATTGGTCACTGCACGAAATATAGCTCGATCTGATTTTCTCTCTTGTCTGTGCGGTTTGGATATTTGCTGTTTCCCCAATGCATTCTCTTTGATGAACCGTACAGGTGCCTTACGAGGAAATACTAATTCTTGTAGTGACTCGACTGTATTGAGCATTAAGCGGAAATGTTTCGCTTTTATGCTTCTACTGCTGACTGGTATTCACCCAAATCCTGGTCCCCCAGTTACATGTAGCATGCCATCTGATTTTAAGAATAAGTCTGGTTTGCACATCATACATGTAAATGCTCGCAGTCTGCTTTCTAACATGAAAATGGATATGCTGAAAATTTGGGTTGAGTTTGGTGCAGATGTAATTGTTATCTCTGAGACCTGGCTTTCCAAATCCGTTTTGGACAAAGTTGTAGCAATTGAGGGTTTTAATATTTTTCGTTCGGATCGCCTAAAAAGCCGGTGGCGTGGCGATCTATGTCAGATCCAGTCTTGCCGCCGAAGTTTTGCTTTCCAAATCTGTCGCTAAACAGTTTGAAATCTTAGCTTTAAGAATTGATTTGCCTGGGGTCAATACCTAACTATTGTTGGTTGCTATAGGCCCCCTTCTGCTAATGCTGAGACTTTATCCTCTTTAATGCAGCTGTTATCTCAACTGAAATTTAAGGAAATCGTTCTGGTAGGCGATTTTAATTGGGACTGGCTTTTGCCGGTGTCTGATCCGTTTAAGGCCATGTGTTTGTCTTTTAACCTTACTCAAATCATTGAAAGCCCAACACGTCTTAATCCCAAATGCCTAGATAAATCATCTCTTATCGATCTTTTAATTACTAACATGCCTCATAAATATTCTGCTACAGCAGTTTTTGCTAATGATCTGAGTGATCATTGTGTGATAGGTGCTGTTAGGCACACTAAAATCCCCCGTACTACGCCCCGTATTGTTCATAAAAGAAGTCTGAAGCACTTTGTTGAACAAGCTTTTCTTCATGATCTTTTTCATTTTAACTGGGACCGTATTTTACTAATTGGTGATGTAAATCTTGCATGGGAATATTTTTATGACAGTTTTAGCTATTTTATGGACAAACATGCTCCTCTTCGTCGGTTCAGGGTGAAGGGACGAGAGAGCCCCTGGTTCACTGCTGGACTGTCAGATCTCCTACATAAGAGAAATCAGCTCTGGGCCAATGCAAGGAAGTCAGGCCTTGAGGCTGACTGGCTACTTTTTCGGCAAGCACGTAACAGTTGCACTGCCGCTATTAGGGAAGCTAAGCGTGAGTATTTCTTATCACAGACCACTGACAACTTAAACGACCCTAGGAAATTTTGGCATACCATAAAATCTCTTTCAGCCAATACCTGCTCCTCAGAGCTGCCTCCTAATATTGTTGTCGACTCCACCCCTATATCAGACAAATTTGAGATGCTAAACTGTTTTAACAAACATTTTATAGCCTCCAGCTCCTTGTTTGACTCTTCATGTGATGGTAAATCACCCACTGTACCCCTTGTCGGTCTAGCAGGTAGCCGGGGTTTCTCTTTCTCTTTCACCCCTTTCTCTGTTGAAGAGGTTCATATGGCGTTAAAGGACCTAGACCCTCGAAAATCAGCAGGCCCTGATAATCTTCCCCCTTACTTCTTACGTCTGGCTGCACATATTATAGCTCAGCCTGTATCCCACATTTTTAATCTTTCTATCCAGAGCAATGTTATTCCTGATGTGTGGAAAACCGCCCTTGTCCTCCCTCTCTTGAAAGGAGGTGACCCCACATTATTGAATAATTATAGACCTATTTCTAAGCTCTCTATTTTAGCGAAAGTTCTTGAAAGGCTGGTGAATGACCAGGTCAAGGATTACCTGAGTCTGAACGATATTTTATCTCCATTTCAATCTGGCTTTAGGAAGCAGCATAGCACAGCAACTGCTGCCACTAAGGTGATAAATGATATTGTGGAAGCCATGGATGCTAAGAAATACTGCGCTGCCCTGTTTATCGATCTCTCAAAGGCATTCGACGCAGTTGACCACAGCATTTTATGTCAGCGACTGTCTACCATTGGAATGTCAGACCATGCTGTTGGCTGGTTTTCTAACTACCTCTCCAACCGTAAGCAGTGTGTGCAGTCTAATGGTCTTTGCTCCGGGTTCCTAAACACTACAAATGGTCTGCCGCAGGGTTCCGTTTTAGGACCCACTCTTTTTACTATTTATATGAACGAGGTGGGCCAAAATATTAATGCTTCCGTGCATCTTTATGCTGATGACACCGTTGTCTATTGTTGTGCATCTTCTGTTGCCCAGGTGTTTAAAGATCTGCAGTCTGCATTTGACACCATTCAGGCGCAACTGTCTCATCTCAGGCTAGTTCTAAATGCAGGTAGAACTAACTTCATGTTCTTTTCAAATAAAAAGAAGGTGCCTGCTGTTCTGCCCTGTATTATGTCTGCTCAGGGAACCCCTATTGAGTCTGTGGCCACTTATAAATACCTAGGCATCACAGTGGACAATAACCTTTCTTTTAAATGCCATGTTGACAAATTGCTGAGGAAATTGAAATTGAAGCTGGGGTTTTTCTTCAGAAATAGAGCTTGTTTTTCATTTAAAGCCAGAAAACGTATTGTTGCGCCACTTTCTTGCCGCTCCTGGATTACGGTGATGTTGTGTATATGAATGCCTCTGCTCACCCTTACATCTGTTGGATGCTGCATATCACGGAGCTTTGAGATTCATTACCGTTGTAAACCCTCACACATCACTGTACTTTGTACTCTCTCACAAACTGGTCATCACTTTCCATGCGCAGAATCACCCACTGGTATCTTTTTATTTATAAATCTATCATCGGTCTGCTCCCCTCCTATCTGTCCATGTATATGACACAAAAACAGTCTGATCGTAGCCTCCGTCCCTGGACTACATCACTTTTGCCATCCCCTCAGTCCGCACTGAACTTGGCAAAAAGGCGTTCTCCTACTCTGCCCCTGCAACCTGGAACATGCTTCAGCAGAAGCTGAAGCTGTCAAGCTTTATTCCACTAGGGGACTTCAAACTACTTGTAGGAAGGCTGGTGAGAGAGTCTGTGGGGGTCTGCACATGTACTCACTAGTTTTATTCTTCTTGTCACACTTTTGCAGTTTTTGAATCAATTATTTTATTGTTTTGTGTTTTGTCCTTGTATGTTCAGTTAGTCTGTAACTCAGTGTTTTGCTGCTGCCTACCCTGAACAGGTCTCTCTTGTAAATGAGACCCTGGGTCTCAATGAGATTTTCACCTGTATAAATAAAGGTTAATAAAAAAAAATAAGTAATCCAGCTAAGTAACTTGCAACTGTGTTCGTCTTAAAACTCAGGGATAATGACTACAGAACAGGAAAGCTAAACGAGGCAGTGACTACTACGCCACCGGATTTATATAGCTGATTAAGTTCAAGTACAGAAGAATGACATCTTATGACAGAGCACAGTAAACTTCATCAAATGCTTACCTTGAAATGTATTCTTGAAATGCAAAATACATATTACGCTAAATACTACTGGCTACCAATCACCATTATCCCCCACAATACATGTTAACGTTACACTGCTTGCTGTTTAACGTTATCATCTAGGTAGCTAACCAACTTGGCTAACTTAAAGGAATAGACAACGGAATTTCAAAACACAGTTTGGAAGATAGATCATGTCATAAACTAACGATTCATGCGAATGTTTGAACATATAGAGCTCATACAACTAAGCTATCCATCTCTGAAAGTCGGTCCTGAACCAGAATTGACGATTTCATAGATGCCGCCATTGAAAGTATTTCAACCAATCAGAAGAATCCTCGCGGAGATGCTCTGACGTCACATGGGCGCAGCACGTTGAAGCTATACCTGGCGAGTGAGACTGCACAAGCATTGGGATAGTTGTTAAATTACTCACTGTTGTCACCATTTTTCTGGGCCAAAGGACATTGTTAGTCACAAACAGGCCCTACTATTCGCGAAAATATTCAAGAAGGCTGTTTGAAGGCCGAGAGAGAGAGAATAATATGCCTGCGTGTGCCGCAGTTGGGTGTACATGCAGGACTGGTTCAGGTCAGCAGCTTGATCGCACGTTCTATGCTGCTGCGCAAAGGCAAAACACCGTAACATCACATTTGGTCGAAAATTAGTTATTGTCATTTTGGGGGTATTGAAGACCTCCTTTATCATGTGGATGAATATTTTGAGTCAATTTGATTGTTTTTATTAAAAAATCAAGGTCTGTGTCAACAGTAACTCCGAAAATCCCACCAGAAACCATGACAGAACGCCGTAACTGCACTTACTGTGCTCACCCTTTGTTTCAGGACGCTGACGTTGAGTTAAAGAGGACCTATTATGCTGATCCTTCCTTTAATACATATTAGTAAAGTTATAATGTTGGTTGTCCATACTCAACCTCTGTAAAGTTTCTAAACATAAGATACAGAGGTTTTGCCGTAATCCAAGAATGTGATTTTGTGAACGTGATTTCCTCTCTGAACAGCTCGTCCAGAGCTACAGGTGTGGCTCGTTGAAGTGGAGGTGAAGGCAGGCTATTTAAGGGCTGGCTTTGCCACTAAACGTTGCGGCTGCATTTTCGTATCCCAGCCCTGCTGTTTTGTGTCGCTGCTCCCCTGATTTTTACTAGTGTCTTTTGTTCCTTGTGTAAGTTTATTAAAATTTTTCTATTTTTTTTTGTATCAGCCTGTGCGTGGGGGTCCCTTTCTCAGCTTTTGGGTCCATGGTCCCGGTGCCCGCCAGATTGCAGGTTGCACGCGGCGGGACCAAACCATGACATAAGCTGTAGGCTAACTATGATGGATAGAGCATTCATCGTGTTTACAAATTAAATGTCAGATATTCTAAAATGTCCAAGACTATCAAATGATCTTGCACGACTGTGTTAAGCAGCTTCTAAAATGAAGTTACCGAGAAGGAGCGGAGTTTAACCGTTTATGAAACATTACATTTTATTTGTTGAGTGCCCAGCTCACTCTGCCCAAGTGTCATCCGTCTCCAAAAACAGAAGGCAGTTTCAGTGTTTCTATGGGCCATCTGTCAACTTGGATGTTCCTTCGACTGACGTCTCAAATAAAAGCCATTACATGAAGACACAAATTAATGTGCTCTAAACTTCAATTCACAGAGCTTCAAACACTCTGTAAACCTCAGCTAACACATTCATAAGAATCGCGTGCACCATATTAAAATCAGCTGAAGTCATTGGACAAATATGAAGCAGGAGTGCGTGTCTGATCTAACTGTTGTGTACTGTTGTGTAAATAACAACTCCCACACACACTGGTGCTCAGGAATTTTCATTTTTTATGAGTTGGCCACACAACAGATTGGACTGCGGATTGTAGTTGTTTGATTTGCAGCACAACCCTCAATTCTGATAAGTGAAGGAAAATGCAAATAAATAGCAGTTATTTTTACATGCATTCATTAGATTCGCAGGTACTTGAATCCAAAAGATTTACTCAAAAATGAATAATTCCTCAAATCCTGTTCATGAAAGTGATTTTATAGAAAGGTGTGAGACAGCATTGGACTGACTCACACGTACCAGGAGCACGATGACGTCATCAAAAATTACCTTCGTTTCTTGCCCCTCCCCCAATATTAACCCCGTCGGCGCCGATGCCCCCAGCACATACTGTACAGCAACAGCAGCGCAGCCAACAGAGGACTGAGAGAGGAAACATGCAGGAGGCACAGGGAGAGCTGGAGTATTTCCTGATGATAATAACAATGTGTGTGTTTGTTTCTGTGTGTGTGTGTGTGTGTGTGTGTGTGTTCTTCTCTCTGCAGGTTGTCAGGCTGTAGAGTCACACAGAGAGGCTGTGATTCTCTGGCTTCAGCTCTGAGTTCAAACCCCTCAAACCTGAGAGAGCTGGACCTGAGATACAATCACCCAGGAGAGTCTGGAGTGGGAGCACTGTCTGCTGCTAAACAGGACACACTCACACTGCTGTAAGTAAACACACACACACACACACACACACACACACACACACACACACACACACACACACACACACACACACACACACACCTGTGAGAGCTGGACCTGAGATACAATCACCCAGGAGACTCTGGAGTGAGAGCACTGTCTGCTGCTAAACTGTCTGCTGCTAAACACACACACACACACACACACACACACCTGGACACTGAGATACAATCACCCAGGAGAGTCTGGAGTGAGAGCACTGTCTGCTGCTAAACTGACACTACACACACACACACACACACACACACACACACCTGAGAGAGCTGGACCTGAGATACAATCACCCAGGAGAGTCTGGAGTGAGTCTGCTGCTAAACTGGACACACTCACACTGCTGTAAGTACACACACGCACACACACACACACACACACACACACACACACACACACACACACACTGACTGTGTTCTGCTGTTCTTACAGTGTGGACCATGGAGGAGAGAACAGGACCAAACCAGGACCCAGGAAATGTGAGTGTGTTTCGACACAGAGCACACAGGTACACACAGGTACACTCTCTGGTCTGTGTGTGTTTATGTGTGAGAGCCTTATCTAAACATCTCTCTTACACACACACACACACACACACACACACACACACACACAGATATAAGAACATACATCCACAAACATGCACAGGTACTGTTACAGCTCTCTCTCTCACACACACACACACACACACACACACACACACACACACACATAATGAGGTGAATATTAATAATGATAATTAATCTCATTCATGTCTCTGGTGTGCAGACGGCTGTCACCTCACACTGGATCCAAACACAGCGCACAGAGAGCCCTGTCTCTGTCTGAGGGGAACAGGAGTGTGACACACACAGACACACCGGGGAGAGAGCAGCCGTATCCTGATCATCCAGAGAGATTTGAGTCTGAGCTGCAGGTTTTGTGCAGAGAGAGTGTGTGTGAGCGCTGTTACTGGGAGGCTGAGTGGAGTGTGTGTGAGGGCGGGGGAGGGGTTTATATAGCAGTGACAGATAAAGGAATCAGCAGGAGAGGAGAGAGGAGGGACTGTTGGTTTGGATGGAATAAAATCTCCTGGAGTCTGAACTGCTCTGAGGGCCGTTACTACATCTGGCACAATAATATCCTAACAGACTTACATGCCCCCCCCCCCCCCTACAGCAGAGCAGGAGTGTGTGTGTACAGGGTCGGTGTGTGTGTGGACCGTCCGGCCGGCACTCTGTCCTTCTACAGCGTCTCTGACTCTGACACACTGACCCTCCTGCACAGAGTCCACACACACTTTACCCAACACACACCCCTCTGTGCTGGGTTTAGAGTGAAAAACTCCTCAGTGTCCCTCTGTACACTGGAGTAGAAATACACTCACAAACACACACACATACACACCCATATCCACACGTATATTACACACTCTAATTGGCAATTTCACATACACACTGTAACCACATACACATACAAACTTACACACACGTCCCCAAATTCATACACATTCACACTCATATACACACATGCTCATATCCAATTTCACTGTCTCTCTATCCCGCTCTCTCTCGCACACACACACACTCAGTATACCAAACTGTACAGAGCAGGAGTGTGTGATGATGATGATGATGATAGAGGAGTGTGTGCGTACAGAGCAGGAGTGTGTGATGATGATGGTAGAGGAGTGTGTGTGTACAGAGCAGGAGTGTGATGATGATGATGATAGAGGAGTGTGTGTGTACAGAGCAGGAGTGTGTGATGATGATGGTAGAGGAGTGTGTGTACAGAGCAGGAGTGTGTGATGATGATGATGATGATAGAGAAGTGTGTGTACACAGAGCAGGAGTGTGTGATGATGATGGTAGAGGAGTGTGTGTGTACAGAGCAGGAGTGTGATGATGATGATGATGGTAGAGGAGTGTGTGTACAGAGCAGGAGTGTGTGATGATGATGGTAGAGGAGTGTTTGTGTACGGAGCAGGAGTGTGTGATGATGATGGTAGAGGAGTGTTTGTGTACGGAGCAGGAGTGTGTGATGATGATGATGGTAGAGGAGTGCGTGTGTACAGAGCAGGAGTGTGTGATGATGGTGATGGTAGAGAAGTGTGTGTACACAGAGCAGGAGTGTGTGATGATGATGATGGTAGAGGAGTGTGTGTGTACAGAGCAGGAGTGTGTGATGATGATGGTACACACTTGCACACACTCTTGTATGCCTAAACACACACATACACTCGTGCACACTCACCCTTCCATGCTCACACTCAAATTCACACAAATAAACCTTGTGCACCTGTGTGTGCTCGCGCACACACACGCACACACACACACACACACACACGCTAACACACTCGCACAGAGGCCCACACATGCACCTTAACACACTCACACACAGGCCCACACACACACGTTAACACACTTGCACATTATGGGGGGGCATTTTCTGACAGCGAACTATACTCAAACGCGTGTACAGCGCCTATGCGATGACATCAAATCCCTAACGTGCGCGTTTAAATTCCATTCACTTTCAATGGACAGACGAGCGTCACGTAGGCGTCGCGCAGACGCTGCACATGCATTGTTGCGCATACGCCTACGTGACGGGTGCGTGACGGGTGAATTACGCCTCAAATCCGTGACATGAAGACCACGCGTGACTGTTAAGTACAATTCTACATGAGCGCACAGGCACACGCTGTGTAGTGTTTGTGGAAATCATATTAGTGAGGGGTCATTCGTGCCGTGCCACGTGCGAACGTAGCGGACACCTGTGTGCACTCTCGTCTCAATGTACAAATAATTATTTATTTTATGATGACGAATTTTGAGTTTAACAGCTGCTTCGCTTCACAAATCAAGTAGTCCATGTATTACTAAGAGAGATCGATGACACACTAGTTAAGGCTATTTCAGTCTACATGTGCACACGTTAAGACGTCTGAAGCGCTCGCTTTAGTACAATAGTGACACATGCGTTAATGCCTATAACGTGTGCACGCCTATAAGGGTATGTTGAGGTATATACCATTGTATATTGTACTGTACCATTGCTCAGGCGCGAAACTGAGGAAGAGGCTGTGCGCATTTACGCATGAGGTACACTGGATCATCAGGACCTGACAGTTATTCATTTTCTATGTTCTGCAGCATATCTACACAGATCAGCTGTTACACATAGTCTCAGGTTCATACAGGATTATTTATAAGAAAGCATAACTTAAAGATGAACCCCAAGCCCCATCAGAGCTGTCAGGATATTTTTATTTTTAAGTAGCTGAAATTAATTTAATTATCCCTTTCACCCTTGCTATCATTAAATATCAATTCGATATCATTCAAACCTTGAGAGAGAGAGAGAGAGAGAGACAAAAGGGAATAATGACATAGGCTATATCAAAATGCTACCCATTAGAGCTTGCACAGATCAGTTCATCGCATCATTTTCTCCCTCAGACTGGTTCACCATCTCAGAGTCAGAGCTGAGCAGGGACAGGAATGGGTTGCAGCCAGTGGCGTACCATGGGGTTTCAGTCAGGGCCAGCGGTAACGAACCCCCCCGCCCCACACACACACGCACACCATAGACTGTGACACACGCTTGTCACAGACTTGCCGATACAGCCAACACAGTCACAGATGATCTTCAACAAGCACAGCGCTTACCCACAGCGCGCACACGCACACCACTGTGCATTACTGCAGCATCGCCAGCAGGTCTTCCATCATGTCACTCAGAAACCAGATTGCACACAGATAGGGCTGTCAAAATGAGCTTAAAATGCAGTTCGAATATTCGCGCCAATTATTAAACACATGATATATCGATATGATATCGAATATTTTACTTTCTGTATTTCCCACACAAAACGACGAGATACCGAACTACTGACATAAGGCACAGCAACATAAACATATACAGTATTTTATGGATAATAAGCACAGATTAAGACCTAGAGTTTTCTATGTCTCTGTAATAAGCCCCGACAAAGTGAGCCTGGACTCAGGACCCTGATGCATCGCAGAGCTTATGAAGTAACAACACACCAGGCTCATCTAAGTTTGAACGAGATGCCATCCGTTCAGTTTTATTCCGTGGGACAGTAATGTTAATTCCACAACATCATTAGCTCTCTCACCACGATAAAATCCAAAACTATTGTCCGCAAATGAAACTACATTTCAGAAATCACATCTTCTCTTCTCCAGTTTTAAACGTTAAATAATAAAAACCAGCACCCGCTGCAGGAATGGTAGGCTAACTCGAACTTGCATAGTTTGCAAACAACTTTCGTTCGGTCCTCAGATTTACCGTCGTCTACTGACCATAACCCGAAGTATTTCCAAACGGTGCTTTTTAGATTCTTTGGCGTGTAAATCAGTTATTTTGTGAACCACAACTTTCTTGTAGAATCAAACTTTCCACCATCATTACCGCGTAAAATATCAGTAAGTGGTGTGACTACTGCTCCTGGCTGTCTGTCAAACGGGCATTCACTGCGCATGCCTGGCACAAAGATGTAACAGTTTCAAGACCGTGCCACCGCTGTACACTGCACACACTGGGTATCATTCATGAAACGTTAGTAAATCTGTGCGTAGATTTGCACATAAAAGCCTACCCTACTAAAAACCTATTCCGGATTCATGAACACCGCTGGAAACTCAGATCTAATCGTAAACAAGTGTGTATGATCATGAATGCCAATCCATCGTAAAGTGACAGCGCGCTCCCGGTAATCAGCTATTACCATAAATCCCCGCCCATGAATTGCCAATAACCACCATATAAGGAGGTGTAGATGCATCCAGTCGACCTGTCAGTCATGGCGCAAACAAGGAAGGAGAGAGAAAGAAAAAATAATTTTTCCAAAGCGGAAATAGAAATAATTTTGGGTGAAGTGGAGTTAAGAAAAAACATTTTATTTTCATCTGTTAGCAGTGGTGTGACAGGGACAGGCAAAGCGAAGGCCTGGAGGGAGGTGACAGATGCCGTTAATGTTGTCTCTGTAGTTCAAAGAACCATGTCCGAGGTGAAGCGTAAATGGTCTGACATGAAACTGGAGGCAAAGAAACGCATAAGCGCACACAAAACAAGACTAGGTGCAACCTAGTATACGGCTGGGCCGCCAAGTGCTGTATGAGAATGTGGGCCCAAGAAAAGGGTGCAAAATGAGGCAAAGCTCATGCAATTATATGAAGTGCAAGTTTAGTAATGAGCTGAAGCTCATAAATTATTTACAAAGTAGGTAGGGGAGAGTGTGAGAGTGTCGGAGTGGGAGAGTGAGAGTGTGAAAGAGTGAGTGTGAGTGAGAGTGTGTGAGTGAGATAGTGGGAGTAAGTGAGAGTAAGGGAGTGGGAGGTAGGGAGAGTCTTGAGTAAGGAAAACATATCAAAAGCAAGTTATACATTTGAATAGACAAAGAGCTAGAGTAAGGGTCGCAGTTATTGGTTTTGTGAATGTGAATTTGAGAGAGACAGCAACTCATATATTCAAGCAACTCCTGAAAAACAAGGATTGGAGTGAACTCGTCCATTTTCTAAACCGTGTTCGAACTCAGCTTGCTTGTGAATATTCAATAACTGATCCGAGAGTGCCATCTAGTGGTAGAATATTGTAACTGCGCGCATGAATTTGCAGCTCCATGTCCGCTGGCGGACACATCTGCACATTGATACCCCGCCGAGCACCGTTGTTCTTCTCAAACACGCCAAATCCAGATAATCCTTAAATGATGAATTAAATTCATATTTTAATTTGTAACGAGTAAAAAAGTGGCCAGTGTCAAAGTAACGAAGTGAAAGTATACTTTTAATCTTTTTCTGTCGTACAGTAAACGTCCAGGTTTAAAGAAAAAACTCAAGTATAAATCCTCAAACTATTTAAGTACTGTAACGAAGTGCATGTACTTCGTTACTATACACCTCTGATGATAGTGCATCCCATTGTACCTGTCTTCTCTCGTATCAGTTGCGAGATTCAATAGGAAGATTAAGGAAATGATTCTGGTACCGGCTACGAAATTCAAAAGGGAGATGGAGGAATGTAACACATTGTACCAATCTATCGTGAAAGAATCTTAACAATGGTCGGAATGTGTTTTTAATTCCCCTACTGTCCTCCATGCTTGTTAACTGTCGTATCAGTTGCGAGATTGAATAGGGAAATTAAAAACACTTTCCGACCATTGTTATGATTCTTTAACTATAGATTGGTACGATGTGTTACATTCCTCCAGCTCTATGAAATCTCGCAACCGGTACCAGAGAAAACAAGCATGGAGGACTGAAACAAACCGAACCAATCTAGCGTGAAAGAAGATCAGCCTAATAATGGTCCGATTGTGCTCGTAATGCAGCAAAATCGAATGGAACTTTTTAAAAGACCGGGAATCTAGCTAGGGCAAGCACATCATATGCATCTGCTAGGCTATATTAATATTTAATCAGCCTTTTGCTGTCCATTAGAAGAAAATACACATTAATTTTCGTAAAATGGCGACCAATATCGCCAAGAAACATTCATTGGTGTCAAAAATTGTGCATTGTGAGCATTCTATATGTACAAAATGTGTTTTAATTTAACAGTGCATTTACCTGATTATTGCAGTCTAGTGCTATACTGGATTCAAGCAGAGCCATTCTGGATTCAAGTACTGGTTGTGTTACGTTGGCGTAGTGGGTACAACAACGTAGTGGAGAAGTAGCTACTTCAACGACCGGGTGTCCAATCCAGCTTGGCGCGATCTTTTAAACTTAAAGTGCCCCTTCCCCGAGAAAATGGACTTAATCTGTTAGTATTTGAATATGGTAGGTCCATAATCAGTTTGTGACATGTCCTGGTTCTTGAACTCCAACACCACTTGAAGTATTGGTTTTTGCGAATAAAAGGAAATAGGCGGAGAATTTACGTCAGTAAAAAACGTGTTGCAGTATTACGAAACGCCGCAAATTGAATATTCACATTCTCGCCGGTTCTCGCCCACTCTGGAGTGTAACCGCCCACACAAAGATTCGAGCAACGTGCCAACTGTCACGGTGAAGCCCCACTACACACGGAAAATCCGCATGTCATCCGCACCGTCCAGCGGAGTTGCTCGTTTATGGGCGTATCTGGTCTGCTGGCTTGTGGGCGTATCATACAATATGTCATCAAATAGAATCCATTCCCGCTGGATTTTGATTTTTATACTGTTGTTTTAAATACAGAGTTGATGGGTTCAACAGTATAATAATGTAAACTGTGACGGCCTGATACATTTAAATTAATCATGTCAGATACCTGAAAAGATACGTTCATGTCGCCTAGTTGTAAATCCTCGTTTACGATAGTGAGCCACGAGGCTCAAAACGTCACTCACCATGTTAAATTGAACAGTATTGTAACGTTGGAATTATGATAA
Source organism: Gymnothorax javanicus (assembly GCA_029692085.1). Taxonomy (NCBI): domain Eukaryota; kingdom Metazoa; phylum Chordata; class Actinopteri; order Anguilliformes; family Muraenidae; genus Gymnothorax; species Gymnothorax javanicus. The sequence goes on along the minus strand of CM056206.1, from coordinate 8,647,881 downwards.
GTGAAATAGCGATTTGTATCCAGGCCTACTTCACCACGGCTGAACTTTTGCACAGGAACTTTTTATACCATTTAAAACTAATATAAGATAGCCAGCTGGATAGTCACTAACAATTTCTGCTTGTTGTTGGTCCCTAATAAAAAGTTCCCCCGCTCATTTTCAAGCGAAAGAGACTGGTTCACGCAGCACGGGAACCGTATTCATTTCCATATGGCTTGAAAATTTCATCTTCGTCCCCTCCCACTTCCCCGCACCGGAGCCCGGCTCGTATCGGATGGTATCCCAGAATGCATCGCGCACCAAAACGCACGCATGCCGTAGAAAATGAATGGGATGCGGAGGAGTACGGAGATTTCCCGTGTGTAGTGGGGCTTCACCGTCAAGCCCCAAGAAGAATGTTTGAAACGGCGTTTATAGCCAAAGTAAGTGGATTAATTTATGGTGAAGTCGATGGTGAAGTTTTGTAATATTCAACAATTCAAACGCTAACCAGGCTGCTTACCAGCTAGCTAGTGCATTAATAACATTATTAGCGATTTCAGTCAAAGTCTGACAAAGGCGCAATTGCACCGGTAGTTACGAGAGCAATGTTGGTTTGTGTTTTTGGCTCTGCAGTAACGTTACCAGTGGCGGGTCTAGAACCGGGAATTGGGAGGGCGCAGACACGTCCCTTTATGACAATTAGTCCTGGCTAGTTCTCAATCATTTTCCTTTACTGACACGTTTTCCAATTATCGTAATTGGCAACTGAAGACACGGTTTCTCTCCATATGCGATCGAACAGCGATGAAATCATGGGCGAAATTCAGTACAGAAAAATAATTTACTTATTAACACGTTGACTGCCAACTACGAGATAACTCGTAATGGCGGGTCCGGGCCAGCGCTAGACTTGAAAATTCGGAGGAAATTATCCATCCCTTTATTGACTACAATTAGTCCTGGCTACTTCTTGATGGTTTTCCTTTATAAACACGTTTTCCAATTCAAGAATAATCAAGTGGCAATTGAAGACACGGCTTCTCTCCCCCATGCGATCTAACAGCAAATAATGGTCTACATTCAGGTAATTTCGGCAAGTACCTACACCTGTTTTTGCAGCACGGTCACGCAACTTGCTGTAAAAAATAGACAGCTGTCAGACTGGAAAATGTAAACGGAGGAAACCACGTACTTGCCACCAGAATTACCTTCATTCGCAAATGAGTTCTGCAATGCCGCTCTCGCTGGAAAAAAAAAAATACCGTTGCTGAGTGCCAGTGCATAGACCTAATTATAATTAAATTATTTTCTCTACTGAATGTAGCCCATTATTTGCTGTAAGATCGCATGGGGGAAAGAAGCCGTGTCCTCAATTGCCACTTGATTATTCTTGAATTGGAAAATTTGTTAATATAGGAGAACCATCAAGAATTAGCCAGGACTAATTGTTGTCAATAAAGGGATGGATATTTTCCCCCAAATTTTCAGGTCTAGCGCTGGCCCTGACCCACCATTACGACTTATCTCGTAGTTGGCAGTCAACGTGTTAATTGGCCAGTGCTTCGCATTGATTGATCAAGTCCGCGTTACAATGAAATACCGCCTTTCACTCTCGGTATTGCGTGGGTTGATTAATTTAAAAAAAAAAAAAAGTGGCACTCGGCAGTTAAATAGGCAGCGTGCTGCTCAAGCTATTAGCGTGAGAGTCGACAGGTAGGCTATGCAAATTTGAATAACGTTGATTAAAATACAGCAAATACGCATCCAGATGAATGATTGTCTTCTTACTTAATCGGGGAGAACAAGCAGCACCTGTTAAGTGTGGAGTGCTCTCGGAGTGAACCTTTAGTTAATCATGAAAATGACTGAGAACAGGTCAGGCCTAATAACTGTTTTAAACGGATGTTTTGTCACAATTCTCAGTTCTGGTTCCGCCACTGTACTGAATTTAGCTCATGATTTCATCGCTGTTAGATCGCATATGGAGAGAAACCGTGTCTTCAGTTGCCAATTACGATAATTAGTAAACGGTCAGTAAAGGAAAATGATTGAGAACTAGCCAGGACTAATTGTCATAAAGGGACGTGTCTGCGGCCCCCCAATTCCCAGTTCTAGAACCGCCACTGAACGTTACTTGCGCAAATTGTTCTTTGACCTCTACAGTCGCCTTCTAGTTAGTGGCAGAGCTACATGAAAATCTTTGCGCTGAGCAGCTCGATTTTTATGCAGCTAGCAAGTAAGCTATATTATGCTGGCAGCATCGCAGCGTCCTGTACTGTCCAGGGATGCGTTCCCCAAAAGTATAGTTGTTCACTGCATTAGAGCATAAAATTATTAGAGATCCATCTTGATACATCTAGCCATAATTTTGCATTGGAATTCAGAACATTTTGAAAGTAGAATATGATTTATGTGTGCAGTGTAAGGGCAGTGTCTTGAAATCACAAAAAGATTCATAGATTTCTGTTACTTGTTCATTTAGTTAATTATGTAATAGTTGTGATTTACTGTTTTAGGAAATGAAAAATACTGTGCTGTGTCGAGAGATACCGCAGTTTTATGGGTACAACAGTCGATTTGAAGGGATTAGGATAAGGATTAGGGATTGTGGTTAGGGGAAGGGTTAGGTTTAGGGGTCAGGGTTAGGGTTAGGGTCAGGGTTAGGATAGGGCAGGGTTTGAAATTGGGACTGCCGTACTTCTCTACATTGAAATGCATTGGAAAACTGCCGTACCTGGAGCAACTGCCAAAATACTGTAGAATATCTTTACTGTCATACTTCCCAATATTCTGCAAGTGTTCAGCCAAATCCACTACTGCTTTTCTCTTGTTGTGCCCACTTCCTGATTATGTGAATACGAAAATTCAATATCATAGTCCCAATGGGCCAAAAATAAAGGGAATACAGTTATTTGCAATAATTTGTGTCATTTTTCCCCCACTGCACCGCAACACCGAATTTTAGGGTTCCCCCACCTGTCAAATCCCACTTTAACCACTGCTCTTACTGAGCACCATCAATCTCTGTCAACGTGCAGCATTAACACTGGGAAACAGCAGCATAACCTTCTCCTGACCAAATTCCAGCAAAACCAATCAGGCACGTCCATTACAATAAACAATGCTGAATAAACTAAAACAGCACAATAACTTTTTCTCCACAAAAAATAAAAAAGTAACACTCACCCATCACTTGTAAATAAAATCCATCCTCCGATCCTTTCTGATGAAGCGTTCAATGACCTCCTCATGCAGCTGCGCCTCCTGCTTAAGATGAATGAACAGTTCCTTCTCTATGGAAATAGCTGCCAGTGCAGAGAGTCACGTTTGTCCAGTCTTACTCCTAGAATACGTTTTTATGCGCTTGAGAGCTGAGAAAGATCGCTCAACTGATGCTGTGGAGACTGGTATGGTTAAGACCAGGCATGTGAGGGCATACAGCAGTGACATGCTGACTGCAAGCCCTGTGCTCCTCAGAAAAGTCAGTAGGTCACTCAGGCTTCTTCCCTGGAAATTCGTCATGCTTTACATGACTTTGAGCTCAGCTCTCAGTCTGTCCAGGTCAAACTGTGCGCCACTGCTTTCTTTCAAGCTCCTCAGCTCTGCTTCTGGAAATGTCTGCTTGAACTTTAAAGGGGACCTATTATGCTGATCCTTCTTTTAATACATATTAGTAATGTTATAATGTTGGTTGTCCATGCTCAACCTCTGAAAAGTTTCTAAACATAAGATACAGGGGTTTTGCCGTAATCCAAGAACGTGATTTCGTGAGCGAGATTTCCTCTCTGAACAGCTCCTCCCGAGATCTTCACAAGATCTGGGCAAAACCTGACGTCAGGTTGTGCCATCCAATTAGTACAGACCTAGCCAGAGCCAATCATGGCGCTGGACCTGCCCACACCGGAAACTATTCTAGCAGGCACTAACAACGGCAGATCATGCCATGCCTTAGTAGCATCTTCACTTTTGGAAATGCAAAAGAAGAACCGCAGATCATTTTGAGGTGCAATTTTGTCAGTATCTCTCCCAAAGCTGCTTGTCTGTTTACTTTTGGACGCGAAGAAAAACAACGATTTTTCTTCCAAAAGACGATGCCACCAGAAATCAGTGGGTAGCTTTTTTTGTTTGCTGGCAGCAAAAAGCCACGGCCAAAGGGAACGTTAGCTGATTGTGCTCAGCATTTCACCAAATACAGCTTTATCAATAAAGGATAATTCGACACAGGATAAGCGTTTCAGCTGCTTCTCAAACCTGAAGCAGTTGCATCGATCAAGCGCTCGGAGCCACAAGCTGTAAGTAACCATATAACAGCAAATAATGTAAGTGAAGCTAACGTGTTACGGGTGGCTAGCAGGACCGCTAGCGATAGTTAGCACTAACAACTGGCCTCAAACGCAGGCTTGGTAAAATTTCTGAAGATGAAGCCTGTATTGGTCGCGACTGTCTGTGACTCACAGACACAGAAGCTGTAAGTCGCTTTTACTGCATAAGCCAACCTGACGTGATAGCCAGTTGATTGTGGCTGTAGCACAGCGGCTAACGTAGCCAAGTTACTGTTGCTAATGTTTGTGTCCTAAATATGCAAGAGTGATATCGGGAAATTCTACAGAAGGTGTGTGAACATAAACCTCATTTGAAGCCAACTTTTAATACTTGTTTGTAATTTGGATGCTTGGTACAACTGTTCACAGTAACAGAACTTGCTGTCTGTAAAACCTGTATTGCAAGGGTTTGTCTCTGTGGTTATGACCGCCGTTACCAGCTACTGCATGTTAGTTTGCGTGTCGTGCTAATTAAAAATGCTTCTGGTTAACTTATATGCAGTAATTATGATCGGTATGCTTGTGTTACTTCGGTAAGCATCAATGTGGCAGTTTCATCATAACGTTGCCCGATTGTAGCCTCTACAGTTAGTGATCGCTTCACTTATCCATGACCGGGATCAGCCGGATACTTCACAAATGTCCGAGCAAGCTCTCTGGTGCTACCATGAAAGCAATGCGAAACGCAGAAGCTCTACCGGTTTACAAATGATTTCTCTGCACTACCTTGACATAATTTCATCCCCTTTTAGAAATTGTTGTGGCTAATAAAAAAGCGAAAAAAGCGGAGATTAAATAGGTAATTCTTTCCTGTAGAAGTGATCGATTAAGCTAGCTCCACATAAGCAACTTGTCCTCGCTAACGGAACGTGACGGTTTGCAAAACCTGTATTATGTTCATAACGTAACGAGCTCGACTGTATTATGTTCATAACATAACCGAGCTCTCTCTAGCTGTCGCAGACTATCCATAAAGCTGCTTTCACATCGGACACGAAAATGAATTTTTCGCAACAGATTACATTCAAAGTCAATGCAAAGACGCGAATACGGGCATGTCAAGCCTTTCACACCGGACGCGAAACGAATTTTTCGCGCGACAGATTACATTCAAAGTCATGACCACTTATCAGCTACTGCATGTTAGTTCGCGTGCGCTGCTAATTAAAAACGCTCCTGGTTAACTTTTATGCAGCGATTCTGATCGGTACGCTTGTATCACTTTGGTAAGCATCAATGCGACAGTTTCATCATAACGTTGCCTGATTGTAGCTACTACAGTTGAAGCTAACCGGAGAGGTGCTGTATGTGTCTGCCGAGTTGGGCTGCAGTTAGACAAGACATAGGTTTTGCAAAGCTTGGGGTGAGTTTTTGGGTGCTTGTGAAACGATCGCTTTACTTATCCATGACCGGGGTCAGCCTGATACATCCCCAATGTCTGAGCAAGCTCTCTGATGCTACCGGTGAAAGCAATAGGGAAAAGCACAGGCTATAACGTGTATGGTATCACAAATGATTTCTCTGCATTGCTGTCGATTGAATATTAAATCGGCGACTAAATATTAAATTATTTCCTGTAAAAGTGATCGATTTGCTAGCTCCACATAAGCAACGGTTCACGCAGACGGAACTTACGGTCTGTAAAACCTGTATTATGTTCATGACATAACCGGAGCTCTAGCTTGCTCTCGCGCACAATCCATAACGCGCCCATTCTCCGCGAGGAAACGCTTGTCATTCCGACGCAGTAAGTAAACCATTACCACGGGCATTTCCGAAAAGGCCGTTTAGCCTGGAGCTTTCGCCCCTCCGTCATATACCAGCACAGAAGCTGTTTGTTTCTCCACGCTAACAACACACCACAGCTATGCACACGACCCAGCAGGTCCTAATACACACCGAAGCAGTCCATAAGCTGTTGGTCCACTTTTAGCTGCTCCTCACTGTCCATGTTTCCCTCTAAACTCAGACCCACCGGATTTCTACGGTCTCCGGTCTACACTTGGGCATGTCGACCCGTTCTACAAATGTGTCTATATGGGGTGGATTCTAGCTTCCCCTCCATCCTAGCTAAGAGTAGAAAAACCGCGGTACTCACCAACTGTTGCCGTAGCAAACTGTAGCCGATATCAAATTTGAGCTTGCGCTGACAGACATTCGCACTGCGTCCTCCACTTTCGCCGCTGCGTTTGTTAGAACAAGATCATGTCATTAGATCTATATTCAAGTATAACGTTAGATTGCGGAATTTGCCCGCCGCTTCCTTATCATATTGCAGACGTGTCTCAGGTTTCACTCTGGGAAGCCGGACACAGAAAACTGCGTTCTGCAGCCTCGTCCCGCCCAACTCCGCCCTCCACAGAGCTGGCCAGTCAGAAGAAAGTGGGCACACGGGAGTGGGGGCCATAGCGAAGAGCCACCCCAGTGAGGCGTTTCAGGCAGAGACTACAATGTACTGCAAATGCAGTTTTTTGAGGATGGCAGTATGAGCGAAATAAATACCCTTTTTTTTACTTTGCGCGATCAGGAGTACTCTAGGGGAGTCAAAGACCAAAATATAAACTTGGAAAAATAGCAAAATAGGTCCCCTTTAAAAACAGCTGTGCATCCAGTAATGAAACAAACAGTAGTCGCTTATGATCTTCAAATCAATTCCTGATTTGTGTGATGATGCTGTCCACAACAGTGGTGTGTAGCTCTTAGTAGTGTGCGCGCGGGTCTGGTCGGCCTCTGGCTGCGTTTGGCTGTCCCACGGCCTCCGCTGTCCTCTCATAGATGACATCAAATTTTCCACGCTCAGCTTCAGTACTCTGACAGAAATCTGCAATTCTGGCCAGACTGAACTGCACATCTAAGCTCTTATTTTGCAGTATTCCGAAGAGCACATCAGCAAAGTCAAAAATGCTGATGAACGCGAAAAGAAAAAAACAAAAGTCAAAGCTTCTCAACTGTGACAAGTGCCCTGACGCACAAGGTACGCTGTCATGGTCATAATCCTCCGCTTGGTCGAGGATGTGCTGGAAGAGCTCGACCAGCTCAGCTCTTCCTTCTTGGACCGTGCACACCAACCTAGAATTAAAGTTCCATCTCACTTGAGAAACTCTTGGCAGCCGCCTCTCGCAAAATTCATCCAGCAGTTGTGTGCGCTTAGGTGAATGTGTGAAAAATGCAGATAATCCTCCCAGGTTTGCAAAAAAAATTTTGCAGTCCTTTATTTTTGATGCTCCCGGAGACATCACGAGATTTAACGTGTGAGCATACCAATGCACAAACAGAGCCTGGGGAATTTCCTCTTTTATGCATGCCTGTACGCCATTCAGCCCCGATGCCATTACAGCAGCCCCGTCGTAACACTGTGCCACTAACTTTTTTTTGCAATCGTAGCTGTCCAACATTTCAAGAACTAAAGCTGCTAGATCATGAGATCGTTTGTTTCCTGTGATGTCCTCAAACTTCAAAAATCTCTCTTCTACCCCCATGTCAGTAACATACCTGAGTACAAATGACAGCTGTGCAGTGTTGCTGAAATCGGTGGTCTCATCCACCATAACCGCCACAAACTTGGCGTTGCTGATCTCTTTCTTGATGGCATCATTTAGAACCTCATAAACAGCATTTATGAGATCATTCTGAATTTTTCCTGATGTCCTCGTAAAAACAGTGGTGGTGGCAAGGTGGTGACGCAAGTCAGGATCATAGTCTGATAGAAGAGACAGTAATTCCAAGTAATTACCTCGATTCAGGGACTCTCTACCCTCGTCATGTCCCCTGAAAGACAATTCTTGTTGTCCTAAAAAGATCACACAGTCAACAAGGCGCTTCAGTATGTCACGGTTTTTCCTCACTCTCTCGTTGTGCAGGCTGATCTCTCTTCTCCGCTGCTCATCCAGCTGCAAATCCACCCTGGACTCGCCAAATGTCTTCAAATGTACCACTGCTGTGAGGTGACGCTCAGATGCCTGATGTTTTATAGCTGACATAGGAAAGCTATTAACGCCGCTAAAACCAGTGCTAGTTCATGTTCCCTCTCTGGCACTGAAAAGTAAACGCGGCCAGCAAAAAAGCTTATTTCGCTCCGTGCTAGCCGTTAGCCAGTCATACCACTGGTAGTTGCTTTGGGTGAAGTGCCGCACAAAAGCTTTGCTGGTCTCAGTCAGTCCATCCAGCTTAGGCGTACGTCTTCCTTTCTTAATGATTTCTTTCTTCTCTTCAAACGATCGCCTTGAAAAAGGTACACAAAGAAATTTGGCAACAGGATCGGGCGTGGCCATAACGTTTCGCATCGGCTAGGTTCACTTTTTTTTTTTTTTCGGCTACATTCACTGACAGCCCGCCAAAGTGGTGGATGACGACAACAGGGGCTAGCGCCGACACACCGCTGGGCCCAGGGGGCGTTCTCTCACCTTTTTTTTAATTTTTATTTATTTATTTATTTATTTTTTTGGCTACGTTCACTGACAGCCCGCCAAAGAGATGGATGCATAGGCTGTATAAAAAGATGGACGCAGCACCCTGGTCTGAAAAATGAAGCCCGTGCGGAAGTACCGTAAAATGGCATTCTATTTAATGGCCAGCAGATGGCGACGTCGGTGGTTGCAGAAAGAAGTTCAATGCTGTAGAAGTCTATGAGAAAATGACCCTACTTTCCCACCTGATTTTTCATTTAAATAATGATTTTTCACATTATTTTATGGTAGCTATAGCAAGTTTCAAGTCTCCTTCGATATATCATGATGTTCACTTTTGTAAATTATGGTCCCATACAGACTAGAATAAAAGATAAAGCCAGAATATGCTTTAGGGGCGTGGCTATCCTCTGGTCCTTGTCCGCTACCGTCAGATCCAGAGCCACAGTCCTCCCCGGATCTTCAATACACGCTCTCGTCCAATAGAAATCACATCCGGTTTCAAAATGACAACATGGCGCAATTCAAATTGCCAAAATCGAGGCTTCCTTTATAGTATGCTGAAACCAATGGGTGACGTCATGGTAGCTTTGTCCATCTTTTTATACAGTCTATGGGTGGATGACGACAACAGGGGCTAGCGCCGACACATCGCTGGCCCCGGGGGGTGTTCTGTCACTACACATCAAAATCTGATTGGCTGATGACACGGTCAGTCAAAGTTATAATCAAACGGTAGCTTTGAGGAAAGGCCAAAGGCCAGCAATACTACTTGAGCTGGCCCACAGGAGCTGTGATGCGTTTAAATTACTTTCAGATATGACGGAAATCCCAGCACGACCACACACAAAACAACCTAGGAAACATTATTGTAACGTACTGAAAAATAATTGAATTCAGGCACATTCAGACACACATTAAGATAATGATAAAAAAAAAAGAAATTAATTTTGTCTGGGCCAGCAGAGAAGGCCCTGCTGGCCCTGACAGCCCACCACTGGTTGCGGCAAAGGTGAGGCGTTCAAGCATCGTAAGCCATTGTCAATAACTTTCTGTTCCCGATTTTATTTTATTTTATTTTTTTAAATAAATAAAATAAAGGTGTCTGACATTGAACCATAGTCTCTTCATTGGTGAAACATAGCCGAGGCTAAGATTTTGATGTAGCCTAAACAATAAGACCATATAATGGTGGGATCCTGCTAGAGCGGCGAAAAGCATTCAGACATCTCGCTCCGTTTCCAGCAATGCAGCCAAAAATCAGCTGTAGCCTGTTCCAGTGTTAAGTCAATGGGAGAGCGAGGCGTCTGACTGCTTTCGTAGCTCTAGTGGGATTGAGCTGCATAGGTCATATGTCCGGTTAATGTTGGCTCATGGTCGGCCGTCATTCTAATGCCGACATCTCCCCGATGTCTTGCCGATTAGCTACCGATCTCCACAATAAATCTCACCGATGCACTTAGCTATGTCGGGCAGGCACACGTTGCCCCGACGTCGGCAAGACCTAATTTGTTGTCAAGGTAGTAGCCTAATATCGTTCCATAAAGCAGAAATAAAGCAACATCTTTACTTTTCCCTAACACAGATCTAGATACAATGCACGGCTGTGCAGATATTTGATATATTCTGTAAAAATAGCTAGTAGTTGGACACACCTCATCCCCTTTCTTCCGCTATCCAAACCTGACAAAAACATTTATTTTCCAGAGAAAAATGATTTAATGGAATGACCTTAACATTAAGCTTTGGTATTTTTATCTGTCAAGGACACTTTCATGTTTTTGTGTTGGGAAATATTAAATAGCCTACATAGGCTAATTCAAAGAAAACCTCAAACGAAAAAAATTGACAACATTTGGGCAGTGGGTCTTCCGGTCTGCTCGCCGGAATTGTAAAATTAAACGCATGAATAAAAACAAGAATAAACTCCCATTAAATATTGATTCGTAATTTCGTTACTATCTCACCACCTGTTGTGACACTGTGTTAGTCTAGACTTAGTAGACACACGAGGGGTCGATAGTCTATCTGTCTTATGTGTTGTCTGTGAAAAGAAAGACCAAGGAGACGAAGGCAAGTACTTCCTGTAACCCAAACTCTTGTTTTTTATGAATGAAATGTAAAAAAAAAACAAGACTAGGTGCAACCTATATGGCTGGGCCGCCGAGTGCTGTATGAGAATGTGCGCCCAAGAAAAGGGTGCTTAATGAGGCAAAGCTCATTCTGTTATATGAAGTGCAAGTTTAGTAACGAGCTGGAGTTGATAAATTATTTACAAAGTGGGTGAGGAGAGTGGGAGAGTGAGAGTGTAGAAGTGTGTTTACATAAAGCGTTATTCCATATTGGTGATGGTTGAATATGGTTAACTATGTGACAAAAAAATTGAAATGCAATTAATTTTAATGAATTGATTACCTATTGAAAGCTCTCGAAAAGGCCTTGTAGTTGACACCAACATCATGAGAATTGGCCGAGAAATAAGAAAGTTTTGAAATTTTATAGTGCCCCCAAATAGCAAATTGTTTAGTATTTATTTCAGTCGCTGTGGATAAAGAAAAAAAAGTGTGTTGCGAAGTGAGCAATTTAGGTCAATTTTACCTCAAATATGGTACACAGTCAAAGAAATTATAAAAGCAATGTTTAAAAAAATGCAGTAAAATACAAGAATTCAGGAAAGAAAGCATGAACGATTTTCATAAGCGACAGTTACAACCTGACCAAGTATTGCACTTTGTCACATAGCTAATATGATAACAAAGGTGTATAAAGTACTGGGAAAAAAAGTTACAAAAAAGTAAAAGTACCATTACTGAAAGTTACTTTGGTAAGAGTTGAAGTCACCCATAAGAAAATGATTTGAGTAAAAGTCTTAAAGTAGCTCACGTGCTAGCTTAAATGTACTTAAGTACCAGAAGTATCTTGTGAAAAAAATCTAAGTATCAAAAGTGCAAGTACAAACTATTTTTCATAGCACGCATAGAAAGAAGCAAAGCAGCCACGCATTGTTCTCTCCTTGTGCTCTTTAATTAATTTTCAGGTGAATGAAAGATACAGTATTTAAAAAACAAACTGGCAGTCTCCCCTTTATACATTTCTTCTTCTTCTTTGAATTTACCGGCGGATTAAAAAACCAAAATAATTGACTGTAATCAATAGAATTACATGGTATCAATAACATGTTGAATTTTTGCTTCAGAAAACTACTTATTCTGAACTTCTAATTGGGATACCATATTTTATATATATATATATATATATATATATATATATATATATATATATATATATTTTATTATTATGATTTTTTTAACTGCTATGGGCAAGTATATTGCGCAGTTTGCACATCAGGCTTAGCTGAGGCGTTAAATTAAGGCAAGTCCTGAAAAACAGGTATTGGAGTGAACTCGTCCATATTCTAAGAGCTCGGCTTGCTTGTGAATATTCAATAACTGATTCGGGTGTGCCATCTAGTGATATAATAGTGTAACTGCGTGCATAAATTTGCAGCTCCATGTCCGTTGGCAAACACATCTGCACAAAGCGGCTAAGATACCCTGCCGAGCACCGTTGCTCTTCTCGAACACGCCAAATCCAGATAATCCTTAAATGATGAATTACATTCATATTTTAATGTGTAACGAGAAACGAAGTGGCCAGTGTCAAAGTAACGAAGTGAAAGTATATTTTTTAATGTTTTAAATGTGGTAGAGTAAAAGTAAAAGTCCCGGTTTAAAAAGAACTCAAGTAAAGTACAAATACGCCTACTCAAAAAAAAAAAAAAAAAAAAAAACTACTTCAGTATTGTAACGAAGTATACATGTACACCTCTGTATGATAATGTATACCAAATCCCTTCATTGTACCCGTTTTCTCTCGTATCGGTTGCGAGATTCAATAGAAAGATTAAGGAAATGATTCTGGTACCGGCTGCGAAATTCAATAGGAAGATAGAGGAATGTAACACATCGTACCAATCTAACGTGATAGAATCTCAACAATGGTCAGAATGTGTTTTTAATTTCCCTATTCAACCTCGCAACCGATACTGTCCTCCATGCTTGTTAACTGTCGTATCGGTTGCGAGATTAAATAGGGAAATTAAAAACACTTTCCGACCATTGTTATGATTCTTTCACGCTAGATTGGCACGAATTATTACATTCCTCTATCTCTATGGAATCTCACAACCGGTGCCAAAGAAAATAAGCATGGAGGACTGAAACAAACCGAACCAATCTAGAGTGAAAGAAGATTAGCCTAATAATGGTCGGATTGTGCTCATAATCAAAAATCAAATGGAACTTTTAAAAGACCGGATGCTAGCTAGGCGAGCGCAGCACATGCATCCGTTATATTAAGATTTATATTGAAACCATCAGACTGTCCGACCGCGAAGTTATATTAAAACCCTGTCCGACTTTCGGACACGTAGACACTGCTTCGAAGTGTCTCCGTGTCCGACAGTCGGATGGTTTTCAATAATTCATAATTCAGTTTTTAACTTTTTTTTTTTTTTTAAGCCATGAACCTCATGCAAGAGAATAAAACTGGGTAGCTAACTTAATTTGAGCAACACCGATTTCGGACACGTAGACACTGCGAACAAACAAACACCGTAGCTTACTGTAACTTAACTCATGATGAAATGCCCATGCAAGATGGGTGCTTAACTTAATTTTCGAGCAACATCGCGGACCGCAAAAGCCCTAAACAAACAAACACAACTGTGACTTGGCGAACTGAATTTTCGAGCAACATCGCGGACCGCAGAAGCCCTAAACAAACAAACGCGTACTGTGACTTAACTCATAAAATGCCCCCGTTTTTAAATGGGTGAACTTTTTTCAAGCCATGAATTTCGAATGGTCTGACTTCACCTAGGCACACATTCGTAAGTCAGCAAAGTGAAAATTTCACTTATGTTCTAGAGACAAATCCAAAATCCAGCAACAGCAAAGTGGGTGCTCCATTTCAATTCTGAAATCCACTAACGGCAGAGTATTCCATTCCTGTTGCAAAGCATCAATGCCGAAATTCGAGACCCATGTAGCCTATTTATAATGCACAGACCAAGTAATCGGCCAACTAATCGTTGAAGTTCTTCCCCGCCGGCCGACCAATCGCTGAACATCTTCCCCACCGGCCAGCCAATCGTCGGCATACCAATCGTTTAAGTTCTTCCCCGCCGGCCGACCAATCGCTGAACTTCTTCCCCGCCGGCAAGCCAATTGTTGAACTTGATCACTCACTCACTCAATCACTCACTCAGTCACTCAGGTACTCAGCGACATTCGCGTTTGTAGGGGCCTGGCCGCTGCTCGGCCCAGCCCAAAAAAAGGTATGTGAGTGGATGGGGGCAGCGGGGCGGAGGGATTTCCTTGGGACCATGACGTCACTCGGGATTCCCCTGGTCGTCCCGTTGTTGTTTTGTTTTTTTTTTTATTATTCTTCACAACGACAGACACTATAGCGAAATAAGCAGTCATGATGCCCAAAACGTGAGTTAGTGGCGTTATAAGATGTATGGGAATTATAAATTAATACATAAATTAAAATGAGTAGCTATAGGCTACGTCCCGTGGAAAAAACACATAAATTAAAGAATCACTTGGCAAATGTAACCTCTTAGACTTCTCACCAATAGGCTAAATCACAGAATATTCACAGAAAAATAATAAAGACAAAAAGGTTGTTGTCCTCGTGAGGCCTGTTGAAAAAACGAAAACGTTACCAACCAGCATAATCCGCAGCAAATGACAAAACGTTGTATTCATACAATATTGTGGAGAGATGATATTCCAGACATGATATACACCCACTGAACAAAGACTGTGAAAACAAAACAAAAAACAGTTTTTTGAAAATAATGATCCCCAGTGAGGGAGGACCTTGATCTTTTACATTTTAAAGTTTATTTTTTACTTAATCAGATTTTCTTTGTTGGCACTCGTAATTCTTGCACATTTTTCCATAATCATAGTTTAAACTTCGTTAAATTTGCAGGCTTTTTTTTTGAAAGGCCCACATTAAGGCTACTTGGACTTCCGAAGCTCACCTGATTTACTTTTTTTCACATTCTTTACGAGAGGAAAGATTAAAGGAGGCATTTACAGAAACCAATATCGGACCGTTATTTGAATTTGGTTTTCTCGGTTTTTCGTTTTTGATTCAGACAACAAAAAAAAAACGGAAAACCCGGTCTGTTTATTGGTTTTTGTTTAAAACGTAAAAAAAGAAAAAAAAAACACGGTATTTCCATTTTCCCGTTTTTTTGGTTAAAACGAAATATCAAACTGACAAAAGGCAGGCCTACATGGACCTGTTAGAAGCCTCTGGTCTGACTCTGAGATGGTGAACCGGTCTGAGGGAGAAAATGATGCGATGATGCGCCTGACCAGTGGTACAGTCCCTGATATACCTCAACATCCCGTTATAGGCGTTCACACGTCCTAGGCGTTAGCGTGTGTGTCACTGTTGTACTAAAGCCAACGCTTCAGACGCCTTAACGTGTGCACGTGTAGACTGAAATAGCCTAAACTAGTGTGTCATCGGTCTCTCTTAGTAATACATGGACTGCTTGAATTGTGAAGCGAAGCAGCTGTTAAACTCAAACTTCGACATCGTAAAGTAAATAATTATTTGTACATTGAGACGAGTGTGCACACAGGCGTCTGCTGCGTTCGCACGTGGAATGACACTTGTCACCCGTCACCCCTTCATTATTTGGTGTACTCGCAATGCGCGTGCCTGTACGCATGCGTATTTATCAGTCTTTATGCAGGCATAGGCGAAGCGGTTAAGGCGTTTTAGTATGGCTCGCTGGCATAAAATGCCCCCCATAGCACATAGGCGCGTGCGCGCACACACACACACACACACCTCAGTACTGTATGTTTTGTTCGTTAAATGGATTGTTTATCTTGGAGAATAATGTAAAACAGGTGGAGCTAAATATAATCATGACTCATCTAAAGGGGGCGTGTTCTGCCTCTTCAGAGTTCGGCTCAGTGGCGTCACTGATGATCACAGTGAATTTATGTCCTTAAGATGATTAAATGAGTTTGATGCTGGTGAAAGATGCAGGATAAAGTGTTTTTGAAGTGAAGTAATAATGCTGTCTCCTGTTTCTGCATCTCTGTATGAAAGAAGCCTGTGGCAAACTCCTGTGTGAGATGCCCGTTATTTTACTCATTTTTACGGCAGCTTTCATTCATTTTTACAAGAGTTCCCATGTGAAAGTCTCAGAGTGTGACTGCAGCTGATGGGGGAATGCAGACTGATCATTGTAATGTACTTATTTCCTTTGATTACTGTAAACTATCATGGATTCAATGGATTGAGTGTCATCATCGTTTATATGAACTTCTTACTGTAATTTTCTCTGTTTACTGACTATGATCTTCTGTGAATAAAACTGAATTTAGAAATTAATTGTTTTTCTGTCATGATTTTCAGTTCCCCGATGAGCTGAAGTGTGACCCAGCAGGAGTTATTAATGATTATATATTATGCAGGAGCTCAATATGAGTAAATCTGTTCAGGGCCAAAGTCTGCTCTGCTGAAGCTCTGACATCATCTCCTGTGCTGTACATGGACTCCAGAATAAGCAACACTGGTTATGCTGAGATGTTGCTTCTGTTAATACAGTGTAACCATTCAGTTCATTTCAGTACAAAGTACTGTTTATCTATTGAGCAGGTTTGCTTGGTACTGGTCATAGACATGGCTCTCCTGTGGGTCTAACCCTGGATCTGCTGCACATCATTTGGATGTATTAAACCACAAAGCCAAAAATAACCATAGAAGAAGAGTGCAGTCTCTGCAGTGAGGTGTTTCTGAGCTCCTGCAGGTTTTCTGATTTATACAGATTTATATGCATCTCTAGAGTCTGTAGTCACACACTGTGAATGCAGTACTGTATTTAACAACAGCCTCAACTCAATGTGTAAAACTCTACATGCAATCAGTCAAGCTGTCTTGAGAAATTCAGCTTCTGAACACAAAGGTTAACACAATCACTGAGTCAATGTGCACCACACAGTGACATGATCTTATTACAGTGTATAACTACAGAACCAAAGATTTTTACAGCTAGACATACAAATCATGACATAAATTTCAAGTTCGAAATCCTGTCGCATTAATTGCAGCATTTACCAGGTTAGTGGCATCACAGTACATTTGGTATTATCAGGTGAAAGGAGTAAGACTCACTCTCTCGTGCTCTGAAAGATATTAAATTATTTCAGCATAGATGTTAACATTTCTGCAGACAATGCTGTCTTCAGAACATTAGTATCAGTTTGACTGTAGGGAGATAAAAAAAAAAAAAAAACAGCTCTACAATCCCACAGGTCCATCCGTCTGACGCCGGTGCAACAATCTAGGTGAAGACCGACAGGTTAACAACTGCCCCAAAGCCAAGTTACACAAACACATTTTGGTGACCAAAAACAACCCTCACACTCAGCCGTGAGAGCAGCCAAACAATTACATGCTTGGCTCGCGATATATGATGTACACAATGTAATTAAAATCAGAATATTACACATAAGCCATGGCGAATGGTCGTCGGAAAGGTTGATATCAAATTAATTGTTGAGGTCTCTGACCTGACAGATGTATAGAGGTAAATCCTGTCAGAGAAGAGCGTTCTCCATATCACCACGAGAGGGCAATACCCCCCTCTCAAAGCATACAAATCTCAGGGAGGAGACGCTGTGTTTATGGGAGTTACAGAGCAAGAGCTCCTGACGTCACCAGCTCTGCTGGTGCAACATGGATCACTGACCCTGATCTAAATGCTGTACCAGTTTTACCCGTGTACACCATGGTCTCTTTAACACATAAATAACACTGGCAGTGTTACATGAAATTACACCACTGATCATCACCTCAGCCCCAGCCTCAGGGTGACAACAGTATGGAGACTCATGACTGAGGCTGCCGTGGTAACGAGTCCCATATTAATTATTCTCATCTGGTGTGTTTGACAGGAAACTGCTCCTTATGGTGGGGGACGTTTCTGATGTCACTAACATCTCTAATATTTGGGTTTTCTCAGAAACCTAACCTCTGTGATGTTTGGAAAGGTCTATGAGACATGGATTTGTTTCTGGTTAGTGCCAGTATTTATGAATGATCTGTCTGAAATGATGAAATGACAACAACCTCTACTTCTATCATGACGTGGCTCAGGAAGTAGGGCGGGTGGTCTAGAAATCAGAAGGTTCCTAGTTCGATCATCAGCTCCTCCAGAGAACATATTGAAGTGTCCTTGAGCAAGATACTGAACCCCAGACTGCTCCTGATGTGCAGGTTGGCGCCTTGCATGGTCGTCTCTGCCATCATGTTGAATGAGAGGCATAGCTGTGTAGCGCAGGGTTATTTTATAACCCCTGCTGAATAGACTGGGTACTGCTCTATGTGCTAGTAATGGTTTTTCTTAGCTAAAGACCTACACGGTGTAGATACAGGCTCCTGGTTTTCACACATACACAGCACTGCTTGTTATTTTCCACTGACCGTTAAATATTGTCACTTTGCTTTATTTAAGCGGTTAGTGTGATACCACTAATTGGGCAGACCTAACGTGATTGCTGTAAGAATAAATAAATTTCATAGGACAAGTTTATGGTCCGATTCTCCGTCCTCCTATCGGAGCACACAGTGGGTGGGATCTGGTGTGGGGAGAGGGGTAACTCAGACAGACAGGGGAGACTTTTTTTTTTTTTTTAGGATTCGCGAGAGGGAGAATGGGATTCGTACGAGAGAGATAGAATAAGAGTAAAGCCTCAGTTTTGCCTTCGCCTGGCTCCATTCGCGGATTGCGCGCGCACCTCAACTGAGTGCAGAGGCATTTATACTTGGCGCATTCTCCGTTGCAGTGTTCGCCGCAAATACAGGAGGCAGTAGGAAAAAAAATACTATAGGAATTAGTACCATCAGTCACAAAACAGTAGAAGTAGAAGCATTTTGAACTGGGCGACCAATGAGTGTAAGCCAAGGATGTGTAGGCGACACTAGGGCGGCTTGCGAAGTTTCAAAATCCTGGATGTGCGCGACCTCGCGAAGCGCCACCGCGCGCTGCTGTCACCAGGTGCGCGTTTACGTCATTTATGGCGCGCGAAGCTCGCGCATTCGCGACTGCCTCGAGCATAAATAGGGCTTAAGTTGTCGCAAATCGCGCAGCTAACGAACTCTTTATTATATAGATATTGTTTGTTTATATATTGTAGTAATAATAGATAGCGGCACCTGGCAGCTGTGTCGTATTTCAGAGTTTTTTTTCCCCCCTTCACTTTCTGTCGCCTAGCTACTTTTAACTGTTATACTGGCAGTTAGCTCTTGCCTGCTAAGATAACCTATTGGATGGAACAAAGCCAGTCCCTTTTCAAAATGTGGATACAAAAACTGGACACTGCAAAAAAACAACACCTTGAAACAACAAAAGATTAAACAGTTATTTGACAATTAGTGGGCCAACTTAAATAACTTATAATATCAACCAGTACCTTAACTATATTTCTCCGATCAGATCGCTCTTTCCTTTTAGCTTGCGTCGGTGTGAGATCCTTTCGTTTGTAGGGAAACACAGAGCGAAGCCAACATTATTTGGGTCAACGAAGTCCGGCCAGCCAGACAAAATGAGTACTGCAGACTCTAGTGTGATCATTCGGGTCAAAGTTCTTCCGATTTATAGCTCAAATCCACACCTTTCGTTGTCTCTTGCCACGGGGAACACGAAAAAACCTTATGTTTCCGTCTTTATGATACCGGTGTATGCACCCCGCTACGCAACAAATAACCACTATATTTCCTTTTGCCCCATATCAACTATATTGGGCGTGCGCGCGCGGACTTCCGGCCTTAAATCGAACTGGTCTATTCACGAATCCAGCATTTAACTTTCATAATTGTATGTCATACTGGCAAAAAAAATGAAGAAACTAGACACTTTGGGACCTCTCCTTAAAACTCGCGAGCGATTGGCTAATCGGCTGTCACGTACGAGAAGTAAGTTGCACTGGAGCTTGTACACAAAATGACTTGTTTGACTCCTCATTTCAACAGCCAATTTGTGAAAGAAAACCAACTTTTCTATCTTATTTGGGACGAATATTCTTATCGATACATTTTCTACATACTCAGTGAAATGATTTGACACAAAATATCCAGATTTTGTGGGTTTTTAACTTTTCCGTAAACAAAGCTCTGATCTCATCTGGGATTGCAAAATGAAAAGTTTGCATTGGTAAATGCTTAGCGTGTACAGTCGTTTTACGCGTTCTTGCATTGTATACTACACAAAATGAGTGCAAATTTTGGACTTGAACATAGAAGCGACTGAGAAACACGGCAACTTCATACTCGCATGGACCGGTTGCTTGTGTTTATGTTTGGGTTTAAACTTTGGATATGTGCTGTGCCGAAGTCCTAGTAGTCCCCGGTGACTAGGATCACGATATGGCCAGTGTTCCAGAAACAAACACAAAGGCAAAATTAGAATGTCATCATCAACAACAATGATCAACGATACTAAGTTAGTAACAACAACAAAGCAACGTAAACACAAGCTCACTTGTCAGCAGAGGTGTATAATCCAGGGTTCAGAAAGTAAAAGTCCTGCCAAGTTTTTCTCCCTCCCACAGAATGAGCTGATCACTCACATTGGCTCCATCTCCTGTCTGAAGTAAATCCAGGTGGTTGGAATAAAGTTCTGGGGAGGATTTTTACTTTCTGAACCCGGACTATACACCTCTGCTTGTCAGCTCGTCTTCACAGCACTCTGACATAGACATTTACACCGAAGCCGTACAGCGGGGCTGGGCCGTGCGCTACCTGCGGCGGGCCCAGCGGGGTAGCAGCTGAGCAAGTGGGGAGTAAGCACGAGAACGGATCTCAGAGATGCCAAGTCTCACGCATTCGACGTAGGTCCTACGCATTTTTTAGGCTTATTCACCGTAGTCCGCAATTATTCAATGAAAGCTGCCTCATGAGATTCTCAAGCGGAATTAAAATCCTTGTGCATTGAAGTTTAAGTTTCATTTGCGTAAAGGTGGACCTCACCACAAGTAACATGGAAAGCGATTATGACTCCGGACTTCTCGTGCTTATCTTTACTCAGGGATAGGAAACAATGCATGTGTTTCATGATCGTTTAAATTGTTTAAATGAAACAAGACCATTTGAAATGTCTTTATGCAATTCCATTGCTTTCAATCCCTCAGTAAAGACAAGTGTGAGAATTGCCGAGTCATAATCGATTTCCGTGTCACTAGTGGGGAAATCCACCCTAATGCACGTGAAACTTATTAACTTAATGCACAATGACTTCAATTCCGAAAGTGATTTCTCCAGTGCGCGTTGATTAAAAAATTGCTGACTACAGGACAGGAAGGTGAATGCCACTAAGAGGCGAGAGACTCCACCAAATGCGTGAGACTTGGCATCTCTTTTTTGGGAAGTGATGTAAACTCAAACCATTGTTTGTAGGGAATAGTTCGCTACGGTCCTTAATTACTGTTGCACGAAACGGATCAGGAAGTATACTAGTTTTGATATGTAAACGCACTGGCACTTCCAGCTGCAATTGACATATTTGGTTATTGTCATTTCACTGCTTGTTTTGTTGTGGTTTCCCGACTAGATGTTTACATATTTTTGAGGTCGCCTTGTTCGTGAATAATTGGAGGGAGAGACCGAATCCTTAGAAGCCATCTTTATTCCCAGCCTTGAATCGTGCAATAATCCAAACCCGGTGAGCAGTCCCTGGCCAGGAAGTGCTAGCTCGGCATTCTTTACAGAGCAATATTTATGGGAAAAACTCAACCAACTTTGCTCCAATCAAAATACATGGGTTGTAACCATCTTATCTCTAACAAACTTTGCTCCAATCACATTTCATGGGTTTTAACCATCTTATCTTTAACATTTTTTTACTCTCCAACTTTGTTTTGTTAAACCATGGTGGAATACAGAAGTATAGGTTTTTTTTAATAAATAAAAGGAATATACACTAAAATGGACTGGAAAATTACAGTCAAGAGTGGAAAAACACAGCCAAAGGAATAGGATACAAGTAGATACATAAATGATTCAATTGATTATGTTTTTTTTTCAGTAACAACTAATGATTTTACTGAACAAATATTGATCAAAGCTACAGAAATCAAATGCATCACCTGATTATGTTTCAAATCAACGAAACAGAAGCCTGCTTACTAACCAAAGCTACAGAAGCCCACTGCTTATGTGTGTGAGCTGCTTATGCATGTGTGAATTGACTTGCTTGTATGTGTGTGTGTGTGTGTGTGTGTGTCTGTGTGCGCTGCTCATCCCCTCCCTATGCGTATGTGAACTACTTGTATGTGTGTTTGTGTTATGTGTGTGTGTTTGAACTGCTTGTATGTATGTGTGTCGGTGTGCGTGTGTGTGCATGTGTACGTGTGCTCCCTGTGTATGTGTGAACTGCTTGTATGTGTGTGTGTTGTGTTATGTTATGTGTGTGTGTGTGTGTGTGTGTGTGTGTGTGTTACTGCTGCATGTGTGTGTTACTGCTGCTTACATAATATGGTTATTGATTATGATTATTGATTATGGTTATTCAACATGGCAATTGGTCTACTGACGAATATGATGAGAAATCTTGAAATATAATCCACAACATTCCTCCAGTTGAGGCCATCCCAATCATGGCCTCACATTAACCATGGTCAAAAAATGGCACAGCATTGTCTACCCCTGGTCTATGACCCCCATACTACACACAAGTGAATTTCTTACGAGTCCGAACATAAAATATGGCTGGTGGGCCCTTTCTGACTGTAACACTTCGAGTAAAAACAGTCTGTCTTGTACGGCAACATG
This sequence comes from Gymnothorax javanicus, assembly GCA_029692085.1. Lineage (NCBI taxonomy): Eukaryota > Metazoa > Chordata > Actinopteri > Anguilliformes > Muraenidae > Gymnothorax > Gymnothorax javanicus. The sequence goes on along the minus strand of CM056206.1, from coordinate 8,625,302 downwards.
TGAACTCCAATTGTTTTCGTGTCCAGGTTTCTCAAGGCCTTTCATTGCTCGGGTAAATAAAGTCCCAGTCTAATGTCCCACTTGAATCCAGTAATGTTGCTTATAGCAGGTAATCAGTCCAAAGTTAGTCCAAAGTCCAAGTCCATATTCAACATTGATTTGCAATTTTTCCATCTGATTGTTTTGGTGAACGAGCCTTCATGATTGGAATCACTATCTCAGTACATTTGTTCAAAACTTCAGGGAGGCTCCAGGAAGGAGCGGGCCTCGACCGGCTGGTACGCTAAACTGCCACCCGCCCGTCACTGGAGTGAGAAAATAAAATACAAACACAAACACAGACACATGCAGATCCACTATGCACTCGGCACATACAGAACGAGGGTCATCTGCACCTGCCTAATTTCGCTTAGATGTACCAGATTTGATCATATTTACTTTTGCTGCAAAGACTGTGCAGACACTTTGGAGTCAGAACATTTTAGAAACAGTTTCATCCAGGCCTTCCCAAGGACTTACAATGGCGTCTCCATGCAATAGCCCATAATAATAATCTCCTAAAAGACTTTGTTTTCAACAATTGCCACTTCATGACTTTATGCCAAAATACAGTACAGTGTCGTCTGGGGGTAGACTCACCCCTGCCTTAGGTTGTCTCCTCGATAGGAGATCTTACCCGTCTCTGGAGTGAGTCACAACACACACACAGGTGTTCAGCATTGAGCTCTGTCCCTCTCATAATGGGATAGTTGTGAGTTCATTCCAGCTGAATTGGGGCTATTGCAGCAGCTTTCTGGGCATAATAGATGAAACAGTTAAAGTTACAACTCATCAATAACAATTTGAAACAGATGCTGCAATTATAGTTCTGACACTTAGATTCTTGTTTAACCAGCCAAATAAATCCTAATTCAAGAAATTTGTCTTGTGTATTTTTCCCCTCGGTCTGAATGTGCTTTAGAACATCATTAATGTCACCTTAATTATTTGGAATACAATGAGTTGTCGATGTGCCACCCTGATAAATTAATATTATTCAAAAATTCATAATTACCCAAATTGCTGACCCTCACTACTGAGCTGCTGTCAATTTTAAATCAATATTTTTGGGCAGTGTACTTATAATTTTGTGTTTCAGTGTATTCTGGGTCAAAAGATAGGGCAATAACGATAATATCTTTTCACAGTATTTTTTTAAATGAATTTTGATTTAACAACCCACCATAATCTAGGGTTCCGCTAAGAGCATGGAGGAGATGCACAGTTAGGGCTTATTAGCCCCAGCCATGACAACTCCCCATATCCTCAGCAGAACCGGGTGGATTTGCTTTCGACCGTATGTTACAATATGCAGTTTTTTTTTTTTTTTTCAGACAATTCACCAAAACGGGCACATATTGAATATTCAACTGTAATATAGTTTTTAAAGGTAAACAATTGTCCCCAATCTGGTCAGCTCAGTCAGTCAGTCAGTACCTTTTATTTGAAAATCCCCGTCCTTCTCACTAATAGTCAGAGGCAAAGATTTTGTCAGCCTAATCAAAATAAATTTAGAATGTGATCACGTTATTAGTCGACTTTTTCAATTATATGGTGGTCCACCTTTTGAATTTAGTCTTGTGTTAATACTCCAAATTGAATTTCCCCAAATTTATTTTAGAAGAATCTCTTCCCTTCTGGAGTGCGCACTCTGTGGAAAAGTTTCAATAGAATGAGTTAGATGCACACAATGAGCTCAATCATCATAATTTTGCTGCTTTTCCTCTCGCCTGGATCCTTTCCTGTAAAAGTAAAAAATCAGGGAAAATTTATTAGTCAATTCGTCTCCTTGAATTGTTGGTCCGCTCCTGTTCAAGAACAGAGAAAAGATCATGAATTTATTGATTGTATTTCTTCGGTCAGGAAAGCTTTCAGTCACATTTGTTCACCTCATTTGTTATAGCATTGATCCTTTACATGACTCCTTTGCTGGGCAGAACTTATTCTTGTTAAAAAATTAAGAAAATTCCACATGAAATCGTATTGCTTAGACCCCCTTTCTCCCCTTCTGTTCTCTGGCTTCTGTATGTCGACCTTTCTCCTATCTTTTTCCCTTATCTGCTTTTGGTAACCAAGGCTCCATTTGCTGTATTGTTTTCTCTGCGCATTTTTGTTTAAAAACCCATCCAGTCTCCAATCCCACAATAATTCCCTTGATTTTTTATTCTTTTAAAAATCTAATATGTACTATGAATTTTTTTACTCAATTTTGTATTTACTGCTAGCTTTCTGATCATTTTACCCTAATTTCTTACCTTCAAATAGCAACTAAAAGTTTACAATACTTGATAGAGAAACCTCTGTATCAATTAAATTTACTGAATTTACTGCCCTGTATATCGTGTTTAACAGTACTTTGGCAAATTTTGAATGCTCTGTGTTATTCTTTTTGTTTCTCAGTTTTACTTTTCCTTCATTTTATTAGACTGTGTGAGATTGGTGTGCTAGAAACATATCTCTGAAAATATGTTTCAAGCACACCAATCTCACACAGTCTAATTATTTAAAGAAATATGCTTAGATTTTCTGGTTCTTCAGAATTTTACAAATATTTAACTAATTCAAATGGTGTCATTACTTCACATTCATAGTGGATATTACTGGTTTTGCTGATAGCATTCTGTCACATATGTATCATGTTGAGACCATAGTTGTTCTGGTAATTTGTCTAATTCTGTCTTATTTTGTTCTCCAAGTTCATTTCTGATTCTTCAATAGGAATTTTCTACGGTGGCCCTGAGGTGCAAAACACAACGGCAAATCAGAAAACACAACACAAAAAGAGAAAACACAACGGCAAAAGAGAAAACACAACACAAAAGAAAAACACAACACAAATCAGAAAACACAACACAAAAGAGGAAAACGGGCGTTTAGCAAAACAGAAAAGGTAGGTACCCTCGGGTGACATGAGTCGTCGCTGATTGGACGAAAGAACTACTCCGTCCTTTGAACCGGAAAGACAATTCTGCTGTGCGCCAGACAAGCGGACAAGCAGGATGCTGCCATGTATTGTCAAAATTGTGGCAAAGCGTTTGAGGGAAAACCGAATTTCTGTAGTGAGTGTGGGCAAAGGCTGCACGGAGATTTTAATAATAAACACTGATCAGTGTAATAGAGACAAATGTGATCACTATACAGCTTCCACTGTACTTTTCATCCATCAAACAACATAGATGTACCAACCTCCCTCTTCTGAAAAAAAAGACCACCATGACTCGATGCGCTGATTCGAGGTTGACGAGCCGTAACTGTGGCTAGATGAGCCTGCATAGTGGTCCGTATGCCCGTGACGGAGGGTACATTGTATTGCTGCCATGATCCCATTTTCTGTTCCGAGGTCAGTTCTCAGTCTCATTGGAACCACTCCAGTACTCTTGGCACAATTAATATAATTGTGGCGATGACAGATGGATTATTGTTCGTTGGTCCACAAACAAGCCACATTATTTTTCTCGAAAAGCCATCTATGCATCCTGAGAGTGCCAGACCAAATGGTTTCAGTTTGTCATATCCATCTACATGCCATATGTAGTTTGGACCCATGGAGTGATACGTGCGTCTCGTAAACCTTCTGCGTGTTCTCAAAGCCGTCCCTCGTGGATTCAGTTGTTTCAGTAGCCTCATAACAACATCACGTTTAACGCGAAGCCTGTATTTTTGTTGGAGAACTTGCCACATAGTCCGATAACCGAAGAGTTGCCCTGGTCCTTCCAGCTCTGTCAGAATGGCACGCCTCACCTCAGGGAGTGGGGAATAGTTGCTTCTTCTGTGCAGCCCTGCTTCTTTTTAAACGTCTTCAGCGTACGCAGACTCATTTTTACGTTGTGATGGGTCGACAGCATGTCCAGTATCACGTTATATCCATGTCCGGCATCAAAATATTCCTTAACAGCAGCGCGTACCTCATCATTTGTGGCGCTCATGTTTTGAAAACATGTCTTTCCGGTTCAAAGGACGGACCAGTTCTTTTCGTCCAATCAGCGATCTCATGTCACCCGAGGGTACCTACCTTTTCCGTTTTGCTAAACGCCGTTGTGTTTCCTCTTTTTTGTGTTGTGTTTTCTGATTTGCCGTTGTGTTTCCTCTTTTGTGTTGTGTTTTCTCTTTTGCCGTTGTGTTTTCTGATTTGCCGTTGTGTTTTCTCTTTTTGTGTTGTGTTTTTCTCTTTTTGCCGTTGTGTTTTCTGATTTGCCATTGTGTTTCTCTTTTTTTGTGTTGTGTTTTTCTCTTTTGTGTTGTTGTTTTTCTCTTTTGCCGTTGTGTTTTCTGATTTGTCGTTGTGTTTTTCTTTTTTTTTGTTGTGTTTTCTCTTTTGCCGTTGTGTTTTCTGATTTGCGTTGTGTTTTCTCTTTTTGTGTTGTGTTTTCTGATTTGCCGTTGTGTTTTCTCTTTTTGTGTTGTGTTTTCTGATTTGCCGTTGTGTTTTCTCTTTTTGTGTTGTGTTTTCTCTTTTGCCGTTGTGTTGTCTCTTTTTGTGTTGTGTTTTCTGATTTGCCGTTGTGTTTTCTCTTTTTGTGTTGTGTTTTCTGATTTGCCGTTGTGTTTTCTCTTTTTGTGTTGTGTTGTCTCTTTTTGTGTTGTGTTTTCTGATTTGCCGTTGTGTTTTGCACCTCAGGGCCACCGTAATTTTCACTTGCTTTATTTTCCCTATCAATTAACAGTTAATCATAATCTTAATAATTTGTTTCCTGTCCTGTTCCAAATCAACATTAAGGGCCCATTTTTTTTTCCTCTCTCTTTCTCTAATTCTGGGTCCTGAGTGGGGTGGAATATCATTGTACAATGCAGTTCAGTTTCTGGCCATGTAGCCTGGGGTATTTGGGCCTCTACATACAGTATTTTCCCCAGGTACTCCACACTTGCTCTTTAATTTGGTCTACTATATCCCCCAACCAATAAACATTTGCTAATTCACTTTTTTTTCCCTGATTAGCTACAGGTTTTTTCAGCTGCTGTCTCTCCCTCTGCTCCTGAATATGGGGGGGCATACGGCGCTGGGTTAAATATTGTTCCTGAATATGGGGGGGCATACGGCGCTGAGTTAAACATTGTTCCTGAATATGGGGGGCATACGGCGCTGGGTTAAACATTGTTCCTGAATATGGGGGGGGCATACGGCGCTGGGTTAAACATTGTTCCTGAATATGGGGCGGCATACGGCGCTGGGTTAAATATTGTTCCTGAAACTGGGGGGGCATACGGCGCTGGGTTAAACAATTCATTATCAGTAAACTTTTCAGATGGCTTGGACTGAGATGCAGCTTCACTTTGCTTTGCAAAATATTTATCCTGATCTTAAATCTTTAGGATTCCCCTTTCACCAAACAATTCCAGAACTGCCAGCTCATTTTCTTCTTTTTTTCAACGCTTTTTGCCGCCGATGCATAACTTGTTATTATACCTATCATTTTTTCACATATTTTCACATCAAATTTCCCCTCTTCTGGCCACTTTGTTACTCTGTTTTTTTTAGTCCTTTTTGCTCATTTATTTGACAATTTTTTTAATATCATTCTCAAAGGTAGGAAATTGCTCTCTTAATTCCTCCACAGGCGCTGCCATTGTTATCTATGTATTAAATTAAATTTTATTACTTTAGCCGAATTATCTTTCCCCATGTATTAAATTGCAATATGTCTATTTTACCAGTTACACTGCTCAATAAGCCGTCAATATTATAAACACACTTATGCGATTTCTCCTCTCCCTTTTCACTTAGATCATATTTTGTTACGCATTCCTAAACCAGTGTTACGTTAAGTTTATAACCATCTACTTTAGTTCCATTTGCTTTTTTTTTCTTTTTCAAACATAGGAAGTTGCTTTTGTTTTTTTTTCCCTTCTTTTTTCCCTTTTTTCCTTCATCTACCAGCTTTGCCGTAATCATCATTGTTTATTTTTTTTTAATCCAAATTTCATTTCTCGGCCAAATTGTTTTTTCTCCTGTAGTCAATGATGATAGTACACCGATCAAAATAAGGCTTAAATAATCATCTTTAAATGCATGCAATTTACTACTTCTTTTAATCTGCCAAATAGTAATGACCATTAATAATAATGTTAACACTTATTGCATGCAGACTAGGGGTTATATTTTATATTTAATGCACTCTTAACACTCCCAAATAATGCAATACACAACAAAACCACTGTTCACACCCACATCTAGTCCACATTCATTAAAAAGGGCGCCACACCCCACAGTACAAACTTCCCGTCAACAGCGTCTGTTCGGGACCCCGCAATCCTCACTACCAGTCAGTCCACCCTTAGGACCCAACAAACCTCACTTCCCGTCAATGTCCTCGCTAGACCCACTAATCGGCCAGCTCCATACGCCAAATGTGCTGTGCACCCTTTTTAAAAAAATAATAAACAACAAGACAAACAACACCGCAAAAACCGATCCCGATACCTCTCTTAGGTCATCCAGGCCGTACCCAATCTCAAATCTCAAGAAAGAGACCCTGCAGGTTAATTCCCTGCCATAGGGTCCCAGCACCGGCCTCACATATAACAAACAGTCATACACCAAACCAATTACAGAACGCGCTCTGAGTTCCAAACAATTACTCACAGTAATTTGTTGCAAATGCAGTGTTAGTGGTTAGTAGTTACATAATAATTCTGCGGATTCTGTCCCTCTCCTTTTAAGTTCCCCAATTTTGTGTCTAGATTCTTTGAGCCGAAAGGTCACTTGTCTCCAGTGCTCCAGATCAGGGCCGGGACAACACAAAACAACACCCCTACATATCTATCTGAGCAAGATAATTAAAGCAAATTAATTAAATTGCTCACCTTATCCTTAGTTTGCTGGCATCTTAGGGTGCGTGTGTGTGTGCTCCTCGCACCATCTCCGAGCACCGGAAGGTTTCCTGACTAGATGTTTACATATTTTTGAGGTTGCCTTGTTCGTGAATAATTGGAGAAAGAGACCGAATCCTTAGAAGCCATCTTTTTTCCCAGCCTTGAATCGTGCAATAATCCAAACCCGGTGAGCAGTCCCTGGCCAGGAAGTGCTAGCTCGGCATTCTTTACAGAGCAATATTTATGGGAAAAACTCACCCAACTTTGCTCCAATCAAAATACATGGGTTGTAACCATCTTATCTCTGACAAACTTTCCTCCGATCACATTTCATGGGTTGTAACCATCTTATCTTTAACATTTTTTTACTCTCCAACTTTGTTTTGTTAAACCATGGTGGAATGTAGAAGTAGAGGTTTTTAAAAAAATAAAAGGAATATATGCTAAAATGGACTGGAAAATTACAGTCAAGAGAGGAAAATACAGCCAAAGGAATAGGATACAAGTAGATACATAAATGATTCAATTGATTATGTTTTTTTTCAGTAACAACTAATGATTTTACTGAACAAACACTGATCAAAGCTACAGAAATCAAATGCATTGCCTGAATACGTTTTTAAATCAACTAAACAGAAGCCTGCTTACTAATCAAAGCTACAGAAGCCCGCTGCTTATGTGTGTGAGCTGCTCATGCATGTGTGAATTGACTTGCTTGTATGTGTGTGTGTGTGTGTGTGTGTGTGTGTGTGTGTGTGTGTCTGTGTGCTGCTCATCCCCTCCCTATGCGTATGTGAACTACTTGTATGTGTGTTTGTGTTATATGTGTGTGTGTGTGTGTGTGTGTGTGTGTTTGAACTGCTTGTATGTATGTGTGTCGGTGTGCGTGTGTGTGCAGGTGTACGTGTGCTCCCTGTGTATGTGTGAACTACATGTGTCTGTGTGTGAACTGCTTGTTTGTGTGTGTGTTGTGTTATGTTGTGTGTGTGTGTGTGTTACTGCTGCGTGTGTGTGTGTTACTGCTGCTTACATAATATGGTTATTGATTATGATTATTGATTATGGTAATTCAACATGGCAATGGATCTACTGATGAATATGATGAGAAATATTGAAATATAATCCTCAACAGTTTCCAGTAAAGTATGTGAACAAATGGAATGTTGTTCTTATTTATAACCAAACAACTGGATGCAGCCAAGCACAGATCGCCAGTATTGGAAACAGGGACATAAACAGATGCGTGAATGGACTACAAGGGCATCGGTGAGCAATACCACCCGGGAACCTGTATACACGGATGTATTGTCAAAAAATAGGACTTACTGATTGGATTATCAGTATTACTGATTACTTAAACTTGGCACTGATTGATCTGAGAACTGATTGAGCTGAGTAACCATGCTAATGGAGCCTGTGAGTATAGAGTGCCCGATCAAAGATTGTAGCTATGTAGCTACACATGCAGAGGCAGCGGCAGCGGTGGCCATGCTGAACATACACGCCACCACACATGCTGCACTCCCTAGGGAGCTGGGCGCGAGCGCTAAAATGGAGAAACTGAGGCGCCCCCCCCTTAGCACTGGCCGGAACGGCCGATACCTGGTCATACTTCCTAACCCGCCAGAATGAGTATAAAAGGGGCACTAAACTTGTTGGATCCGACATTGTCACACAGCTACTAGAGTGCTGCGAGGAGGACCTGAGGAAAGACCTCACCCGTGCAGCGGGCGAGAGCCTAGTGGACAGTGACAAAAGGGAGGTCCTCGCTGCCATGAAGGCGCTCGCCGTCCGTGCGGAGAACACCATGGTAGCTCGGGTGGCCCTATCTAACATGCGACAGGGACACGAGGAGCCCATCCGGTCATTCCATGCCCGCTTAAAGGGGCAGGCGGACACGTAAATATAAAATGGAGTGCACTAAGGAGGAGTGTGACCAAGTCAATGACTTCACAGAAGAGAGAGTGCGCGACGTGATTGCCCAAGGCATAGCAGACCAAGAAATACAGCTCGATCTGCTTGGCGGAAAGAATCAGGACATGTCATTAAAGGACATGATAGAGTACATCGAAGCCAAGGAGTCTGGAAAGCGCTCATCATCACGCCTACTTGACCCTCAGAGCACGGACACAATCAACAGTTTGTATCGGTGGGGGGAACAGCAGGACGTCTGCACCAGAGGTGGCGCCAGACCAGAGAAACTGAAGGCAAAGCCCGAAGGGACATGTATCTACTGCGGCGAGGCGGGCCACGGCAAAACGCCTCAGTGGCGCACCAGACGCGCCGAGTGCCCTGGGTATGGCAAGACGTGCCAGAAGTGTAACCGCCAGAATCACCTTGGCAAGGTCTGCCTGGGTGGTTGACCGACTAGGGCCCCACCCGAGGAGACAGACGGGGTGTGCAACGCGCAGCAGACGGCCGCCTTCGTCGAGCTATGCACGCTCACCGTGGCCAGCGCGGGTGACAAGCTACGCACACTTTCCCTCGCTCACCACCTGTATGATGACATGTGTGACAAGTGGATGAAGCGCACGTCCAACCCGCAGCCATACATCAACCTCACCCTCACTGTCAAACGCGGGGATTACAAAGCGCTGGGCCTTGACCTTCAGAAACGCACCCGCGCAGTGACCCTGCCTGCCATAGCTGCCTGATCGGCGTCAAGGCCACCCAACAGATGGGCCTGAGTACAGAGGACCTTATTCCCGTATCCATGACCATGAAGGCCGCAAACAACGAGGGAATACAGATTCTCGGGGCCGCGGTCGTCAGGCTCACCGGCAACAGTAACGACGCTCAGAGATTGGAGACGCGCCAGATTGCGTATGTAACGGACACCTCAGACCGCATATTCCTCTCCCGCAGAGCCTGCATGGACCTGGGCATGATCTCAGACAAGTTCCCAACACTTGGGGAGGTGAATCTGGCCGCCTTGGAATTATTCGACTGCCCGCAGCATGCAGAACCGCCGACCAAGCCAACCTCGCTCCCCATGCCGGCAACTGAGACTAACGGGGAAGTCCTACGGCAGCACTTACTCAGGAAGTACGCTCAGAGTACATTCAATACATGCCCTCATCAGCCCCTGCCGAGGATGTCCAGCCCACCGCTCTGTCTCATGCTTCACGAGGGTGCGACGCCAGTTGCTTATCACACCCCCAGCCCCGTGGCCTTACACTGGCAAGATGAAGTGAAAGCAGGCCTTGACCAGGACGTTCGTCTCGGCGTGTTGGAGGAAGTACCAGTTGGTACGCTGGTGACATGGTGTCACCGCATGGTGATCTGCGCGAAGAAGAACGGCAAACCACGTCGCACCGTTGACTTCCAAGCCCTGAACAACCATGCATTCCGCGAGACCCACCACACGCAATCCCCGTTCCACCAGGCCAGACAAGTACCCAGTGGGAAATGCAAGACTGTGTTCGACGCCTGCAATGGCTACCACAGCGTCCCACTGCGTGAGGATGACCGCCACAAAACGACCTTCATCACTCCATGGGGGCGCTACCATTACCTTTCGGCCCCACAAGGGTACCTGGCGTCCGGGGACGGTTACTCATGACGGTACGATGAGGTGGTCGCAGACATCGGTAACAAGACTAAGTGTGTGGATGACACTACTGTGGGCTGATACAATCGAGGAGAGTTACTTCCAGGCGATACAATGGCTGGATGTATGTGGCCGGAATGGAATCATCCTCAACCCGGAGAAGTTTGTCTTCTGCGCACCCACGGTGGACTTTGCGGGCTTCACGATCACCATGACTGACGTATGGCCGTGCAGCCGCTACTTGGAGGCGATCTGTGACTTCCCCCGACCGCGTAACGTCACTGACATCAGGTCATGGTTCGGACTGGTCAACCAGGTGGCCTACGCCTTCAGTATGGCTGAACGTATGCAGCCATTCCGGAAGCTCCTGCAGAGTGGGGTACGCTTTGAGTGGTCCCCAGAATTGGAGGACATATTCCGCGAGTCAAAGGAAGTGATTGTCCAGGAGATCGAACAGGGTGTCCACATCTTCGACAAGTCCAAGCCTACATGCCTCGCCACAGACTGGTCGAAGGAGGGCATTGGTTTCTGGCTGTTCCAGAAGCACTGTCGATGCACGCCAGTCAGGCCCTTCTGCTGCGCCGATGGATGGAAGATGACTATGGTCGGCAGCAGATTCACACATGTGGCTGAATCCAGATACGAGCCCATAGAGGGCGAGGCACTCGCAGACTCCTTGGACAAGGCGCGCTACTTCGTGTTGGGCTGCAGGGACCTGATTGTGGCGGTCCACCACAAGCCACTTCTGAAAATCCTTGAGGACAGAGCGCTTGACGACATACCCAACCCCTGCCTCAGGAATCTCAAAGAGAAGACCCTGCGTTATCGCTTCTGAATTGTACATGTCCCGGGAATGAAGAACAGGGCAGCGGATGCCATTTCACGCAGACCGATCGGCACCTCGCGCCCATCACTCATGAACCTTCCGGACGACAATGCCGCGGTGATGACCCACCTCTCACCCAGCACACACACCGACGTCCTGTCTCTCCTACGCCAAGCTGAGCCAGAGGACGACGACAACATTGAGGAGGGCGACCTGACATGGTGTGCCGCAGGCCTTGAATCATTGCGATCGGTGACATGGGACTGCGTCAGGGAGGCCATCAGCAGCGACGGCGGTATGCGCATGTTGGAGGACGGCAACGGTGGCGGACAGCTTTCCCAAGTCAAGAAGTGGAATACCAATGGTGATTCGCGGCTTCCACCAGTACCGCAAGGACATTACGTCAGCTGACGGGGTGGTCCTGTACAAGGACAGAGTAGTCTGGGTATAAAATTAATTGGACAAAATCAGTACTTTTCCCATTAAACTCGAAATTGGATCCCAGCAAATTACCCCAGCATATTCCTATTGTTAATCAATTTAAGTACTTGGGGATAGATATTTTTCCTTCATTGACTAGTATTGCACATAAAAACTTTCAAGGGATCTTTAAAAAAATTGAATTAGATCTCGATAGATGGTCATACCTCCCAAAATCACTACAAACTTGTGTATCGGTAATTAAGATGGATATATTGTCACGGGTAAATTTTTTCGCTTCTATGATGCCTTTGTCGCCCCCAACTGATTATTGGGACAGAATTCATTCTTTGGTATCCAGATTTATCTGGGGTAAGAAACGACCATGCATTAAACTGACTACTCTTCAGCGTCATAAATCAGAAGGTGGCCTTTCAGTTCCTAATTTCAAGCATTATTTCTGGTCATTTGTCTTAAGACCATTATCAGTTTGGTTTAATTCTGACGTAGTTACTTGTTGGAAATCTATTGAGGCTAATTTAGCATTCCCACACAGACTGGAAGACCTTATTTATTCAGCTGTTCCTTTGAAACGAGCCAAGTTGCGGCTCGGTCCCATAATGAGTTTTCTTTTGTCAGTATGGCGGCTTGCAGAAAAAGGATCTAATATAACGTAAATGGCATCTTAAAAGCCCAATTTTTAACAATTTCTCTCTGCTTTCTGGGGGGGTTCCATTTTCGTGTTCGGCCTGGAGTACTAAAGGGATTCACACATTAGCAGATATCCATGATGAGGCTGGGCTTCGCAATTTTAATGATTTAAGACTGTCTTACAATTTACCAGGCTCCTCCTATTTTTTATATCTTCAACCGCGGTCATCTATGAAAGCGTACGGAGTGCCATGGAACACTCCATTAACTACTCACCCCTTGCATTCTATTTTGGTCAATAGAGGTCAAAAAAGAGGTTGCCTCACTCAATTATATTCACTATTTCGGAATGCCTCTTATAAAGCTCTTCCTATTTTACAAGTATGGTCTGAAGACCTGAAAAACTATACTGAAGAGGTTTTACTTGACTGGGAGAGGATATGGTCCTCAATTATAATGGCCTCTAAAAACCCAAATCATCAACAGATTCATTATAATTTTATCTATAGGACTTAGCTCACTCCGAGAAAGGCTTATCTTATGAAAAGAGTATCATCCCCAATCTGTACTTTGTGTACAGATGGTCTCTTAGGTTCTTATATGCATATGTTTTGGGAATGTAAAGATGTAAAAATTTTTTGGGGTGTGGTTTGTACTACTCTGTCAGCTATTTTGGGTTTAACTGTGCCGTGCTCTCCCACTGTGTTACTTTAGAATGACACTGCCTCGTTGGAACTAACCTGTATCAATAGACGCATTCTTTTAATGGGTATTACTGCTGCCAAGAAGATACTAGCTTTACGTTGGAAACCTCCACATATTGTTACCAAAGCAGACTGGATTAATACATTTAGTGATATCATTAACATGGAGCTCTCAGTAGCGAGGATGCATGGTGCTCACACTAACACTATTTTTGTATGGCAAGAGATTGCTGATAAAATCAAAGAAATGCTGTAATTTGTTACTTTATCATTTTTAAGTTGAGTTTTTTTATCCTGCATATATTACTGTAGGGAGACCCATGAGGTTGGTGAGGGAGGGGGGATGAATTACCTGTCACATGCTTTGTGGGTTTTTTTTTTTTTTGTATATGCTGTAATGTCTTGTGTTATTTCTTGGTAATATAATGTCAAAAATAAAAATAATTGATCACAAAAAAAAAAAAAAAAAAAAGGGGAGTAGTCATACCGCCCTCACTCCGCGGCGAGGTGGGGCCCTGCACGCCGCCCACCAGGGCGTCTCGATGATGACTGCCCGTGCAGAATCCTCTGTATTCTGGCCAGGCATGTCGGCCTCCTCGTGCCACTCGAAACAACTGCAGACACTGCCACCGGATGGCACCCTTACAGCCTGCGGCGCCACCGACCCCACCCATCCCGGCCATCTATCCCTTCTCAGGCAGTGTGTTCGGACTTTTTCGTGCACAGGGGTGTACGCTACCTTGTGACGGTGGACCGCTACTCAAACTGGCCGATCATCTCAAGATCAACGGGTGGTGCTGCCGACCTCATATGCCACCTACGTCGCGCCTTCGCAATGTACGGGACGCCTGAAGAGCTAGCATTGGACGGGGGGCCGGAGATCACCTCTGCCGAGACCAGGTCTTTCCTGCGCAGATGGAGTGTGCACCACCGCCTCTCATTGGTGGCCTTCCCCCGCAGCAACTGCCGTGCTGGGATTGGGGTGAAGACGATGAAACGGCTCATCACCGACAACACCGGCCCGAAGGGTGAACTCGACATTGATGCTGTGCAGAGAGCGATACTGCAGTACCGTAATACGCCTGACCCTGACACGAAGATATCTCCAGCGATGTATGTCTTCGGCCGCCCGATACGCGATTTCATCCCGATTCCCCCCGGGAAGTACAAGCCACACGAGACTTGGCGTGAGACGTTGACGGCGAGGGAAGAGGCCCTCCATAAGCGCCACATCCGCACAGCTGGCACCTGGACGGAGCACACCAAACGCCTCCCACCTCTCAAGGTGGGGGACTTGTTCTGCATACAGAACCAGATGGGACCCTACCCCAACAAGTGGGACAGGACAGGCAGTGTCATGGAGGTGCGCCAGCACGATCAATACGTGGTCAAGATTGACGGGTCGGGCAGGGTCATGCTTCAGAACCGGAGATTCCTACGCAAGTTCTACCCAGTTCGCAACGACCAGCTACCACCCCGATCGATCTACGACGATCTGGTGACCCGCGTCGCCGTGCCAGCACCTGTTGTAACACCGCAGCTGCCTGACCTTATGAGCGGCACCATGACACCCGTAACGGAGACAGGGCCCGCTCCTCCACCAGTATTGACAACTGCGGGCTCTCCCCGGCGCGGGACACAGCCCACCTCCGTCGAGCCAGCGGTGCCGGGTTGGGACACGATGGGGCATGATGTCCTTCGTGCATCGCTGCCGGCTTCTGAGGTCCCAGTGACTTCCCCCCTGTTGGTACCCATTGTGTCACCACTGCCAGTGATGGGCCTGCGCCGATCCGCCAGGGTGACCAGTGTACGTACCTGGCACAAGGACTATTCTATGGGTTAGCTATGCTATGGGTTCTGCGGGCGTTATGTTGAAGATGTGACCTTTGTTCTGTGTTTATGGTTAGTACGGCCACTCGTTCACTCAGTTGGACTTCTGTTTTCACAGCCTTTATTTTTTGGCGTATTACAGGCTCGAGGGGAGATAGGGAATAGTTTGCCATGGTCCTTAATTACTGTTGCATGTAACGGATCAGGAAGTATACTAGTTTTGATATGTAAACGCACGGGCACTTCCAGCCGCAATTGACATGTTTGGTTATTGTCATTTCACTGCTTGTTTCCAGTAAAGTAAGTGAACGAATGGAATGTTGTTCTTATTTAGTTTGGAGTCTTGTTACAGCCTGCCACTACACACCTATTTGGGATGTTGATGAATGTTATCTCAAAATCAGCGAAATCAAGGATTGATCAAGGCGAAATCAATTATCAGTATAGAACAAACCACTGGTCGATCAGCTGGGAACGTTTCGCAACTTACTTCTCACACGTCACAGGTCACATGACTACGAGGTCCGTGCAACGACTTTTTTGAGGGGTGGGGCTTAGGACCGTACAAACCAGCCAAATGTTAGTTTTCAAGTAATGATAAAAAGTTACAAAAAGCATTTACAAATGTGTGATGCATATTAATTTGTTACATATGACCCATTTCTTCAAAAAACAGCCAAAAATTTTTTCTGAGTTAACCTTTAAAGTTAAAAGGGACAAGATTTCCTTGCTACTTCAGTATAGTGGATATCACTGCATATTGCACATTTTCATACCATTACTCCGGTTTCTCACTTCTGGAACCCGGGTACATATAAGGTAAATTGACCCTTCGATAGAGCATTGCAAGGATTCATAAGATGTCTTTTCCATTAAGCTTTTGTTCTATTAGAAGGTCCTAAAGACCATCAAAGTCCTATAGAACAGGTTTTTCAACTAAGGTGTTCTATAGGAAGGTCTTATAGAACAGCAATAATATTATAGGACTTTCTTTTCCATGCAGGTGTTTTATAGGTTTCTATGGCAAATTCCTATAGAACACACAGAAATTCCCATAGAACATGCTGTTCTATTAAAATGTTCTATAGAGTTCCATTGAAAAACAGAAAATAAGTGAAATTAAAAACCCTGCTTTATCAAAGGACATTCTGTCCTTTCAAAGTAGAATAATTCTTCCACAAATAGCACAGGAGTAATCAAAACTGTGTTAGCAGACATCTAACTTGCCTTAAGTTTTCACTTTTACCTAAATAAAATGTAAAAACTTGAAGAATAAGGAGTGGAGTGTGAAGCCAAAACAATTTGATATAACTCTCCTCCAACCAACTCTTGAGTTTGTCTGAGAAATTGTGGGCCTCAGGATGTCCATCAATCTTCATCCGTACTGCTCCTGGACACAGTTGCACGCAGTACCCACATTTGAAATGGGGCCCTGTTGATCTGCAGTCAAATGCACTACGAATGGGCTACACTCCCACTGATGCTATTTTTTGTCAGACATTGCAAAACTGAATGCATTCAAGTTACTGTACAAAGCGCAGGCCATCAAAAACATTCAGTCCCTGCCAAATAGAATAATGCTTCCCAAGTGGCACAGGAGCAATGAAAATGGTCATCTGACCTCTAATTTCACTTAAGTTTTCACAAGAATGCAAAAAAATCCAGAAATTCAAAGAATTAGTTGCTGCTGTAACCTGACAAGCAATGAGGAACCAGCCAGCTGGAAATATCCTACTGACAAAATACAAATAAATCCTGGAGTATATAACCTGACAAGTGAAGAGGAACTAGACAACAGGAAATATCCATATCCATGATGGAAACAAGGAAACTGATCCTGATAGGAAGTAACAGACAAACAGACAAATACCTCCAGGTATATCCTGACAAGTGATGAGGTAGGCTGTAGGAAATGCATCCTGATGCCAGGGAAACACACCTCTGTCACTCACAGGACTTCAGTGAAATATAGTTATAGTAAATAAAGTATAGTAATAGTATAGTAATAAAGTATTAACAAACATTTAAGCATTAAAAACATCAATTATATAAGATTTCATATAATTAGATTAAGATTTTCATATAATTATTTAATGTAAGGGAAATTACACTATATAGGCATGTCAGCAACACTATTCATGCCAGTTATTAACCAGCTATTAACATTATTGCTGGTTTTAAGTTATAATCTTTAAAGCGTCTCAGCAGCAAGTCCAAGTTTGAGTTATAATGCTTCCCTTTCAGAAGTCATGCAATGCATTTTAATACTCAGATAAATGAAGCTTCCAAACACAATGCAGATTTTAGAAGTTTTTTTTTAATTTATTTCACACATTCAGCAGGAAACAGCAGCAGATCCATTTCAGAAGTCATGCAATGCATTTTAATACTCAGATAAACAAAGCTTCCAAACACAATGCAGATTTTAGAAGTTTTTTTTTTAAATTTAATTTATTTCACATATTCAGCAGGAAACAGCAGCAGATCCATTTCAGAAGTCATGCAATGCATTTTAATACTCAGATAAACAAAGCTTCCAAACACAATGCAGATTGCAGAAGGTTTTTTTTTTTTAATTTAATTTATTTCACATGTTCAGCAGGAAACAGAAGCAGATCCATTTCAGAAGTCATGCAATGCATTTTAATACTCAGATAAACAAAGCTTCCAAACACAATGCAGATTGCAGAAGGTTTTCCTTAATTTCATTAATTTCACCTGCCTAGCAGGAAACAGCAGACCAACACAGATCACTGTTAAATGATGAACAGTAAAGCATTTAGCAGCTTAAAAGCCAGATATTTCTCTCAGGAGTTGGTAAAGTCCACAAAGAGAGTGAATATTGGACTCAGAGTCATCAGGTGTAGACAAAAACCACTTTAAGACTAAAAAGTGTATCCACAGGATATGGAATTTGTATTTTTTGGCAAAAATGTTATGATAATCTCCTTACACTGCACTGCACTTGCTCAGCAGCAAACAGGAGACAGAAATGGTTAAGAGGCAGGTAAACAGAGTATTTTGCAGCTTAAGAGCCGGACAGTTTCCTCAGGAGTTGTTGAAAAACTCTCATTATCCTCAGGTGGAGACAAAACACTTCAAATTCAAAAAAGTGTGTCTGCACGAAAAACAATAAATTCTATATTTTAAAAACACAAATGTCAGAAATATCTTCTATTTGACAGGACACTATTTACTCAGCAGCAAACAGGAGATGCACAGTTTGAGATTAACTTGTAAAAGTAGTAATGCAATTAGCAACTTTAGAGCCGAAAGTTGCCCTTAGGAGTCGGTCATGACCAAAAAAGAGTGAATATTGGACTCAAGATTCATCTTGTGGAGACAAACATCACTACAAAAAAGTGTGTCCACAAGAGAAATTACAAAGTACACATTTTTAAGTGTTAAATTATAAAACACAAATAGAGAATATAGCCATGAGCAGGAATTAGAGTGTTTAAGGTGCACAGATTTTAATGGTTTCACAAAGAAATGGAAAACGGCGGATCATTTTTGTGCAAGAAGCTTTTGTTCTGCGAGAGCTAGGTTATTAAAAATAAGCTACCCAACCAAACTTGGCCTTTTGTGAAAGAGTAATTGCACCCAAAGTAAATCAAAATCGATAATTACAAACATTTTCTCTTGACGCACCCAGGCATGATTACTGCCAGTCAAGTTGAACCTAAACATCACTTAAATAGAACCGGTCTTGCAATGTGAAGCAGGCGAAAAGTAGAACAATTTAAAGAGAAAATCAAGGCGAGAGCCATAATATACAAACGTACAAAACTGGAGGTGCCGCTGAACCAAAATTCCTCCAAGAATGCATCTACAACTCATCCGGGAGGTCAAAAAAGACCCCAGACTAACATGTTCAGAACCTTGGCCTCACTTCCCTCAGTTAAAGTCAGTGTTTACGATTCCACAGAAAGAAAGAAACTGGGCAAAAAAACCATCCCTGAATGACTAAAATCAAAGACATAAAAAACAATCAATAAAACAATAAAACAAACAAACAAAAAGTCCTTTAGACCCCCCCTTGGTCCCCTAATTGACTCCTCGTCATTTCCTCCCTCCACTCTTCCACGGCTTTGCCGCCGCCAGCCGCGCAGTAGGAAACACCTGTGATGCGAGTGTGGCCGGTGTTGATGCGCTTGGGCCGGCCACGCTTGCTGCAGGCGTACTGCAACGTCTGCCGGCGGGCTTTGCTCCCGGGCAGCCTCCCCACCCCTGCAGCAGCAGCCTCTGCTGCCTTCCTCCTCCTGAACGCCATGGTCCAGGGCACACGCTGAAGTCCAGGAAGAGGAGGAGGCTGAGCAGCAGGGGCAATGATGTTAGCGCCCGGGAGCGGTGCTGTAGCAAGAGGAGGAGGGAGATGGCCAGCACATGAGGGTCAGGAGGAAGAGGGGGAGCAGAGGAAGCTGAGGCCCAGCGGGGCCAGGCTGCTCCTCCGGGGCATCGAAGTGAAAGGGCTGTCCCTGCCCCACCTGCACAAAGGACAGCTCTTTCGCTGGAGGGAGAGGCTGGGCAGAAAATGCCGGAGCAGGCTGTCCCTGCCCCACCTGCACAAAGGACAGCCCTTTCGCTGGAGAGAGAGGCTGGGCAGAAAATGCCGAAGCAGGAATGATGCCTGTTCCTGCTCCAGCACAGCTCGCCCCCTCTCTCTCTGTCGCCGAGTGAACTTAGATGGCAAACATAGGCTGTTTTAGGCGCTCCACCTTTCAATATAAGTGAAATCACAGAACAGATTCCTACACAACAAGGAAAACATGATTGTTTTATCTCCTTATACAATGACTTGCAATTAAACAGTCAATTTGTAGTTATTGTGATCAGCAAATCAAAAAAAGGCAGTAAAACTCAAGGCTTACAACACATCACCACAGTTTAATGTTAAAGTCACCACTGGGACAGGGTCCGCTGGTTCAGCTCACAGAGCTGAATGTCCGTCTGAGCCATCCACCTCGGGCTGCTCAGCACTGCTTCTCTAATGCCCACGCAGTCCGAGAGGATGAGGGACCACCGAGTCCTGGCGATCCCTCCGGACCGTGTGGCCGCGGGGTGGAGACGGCAGAGCTGGCTGCAAATGGTTTCTACCAGGCGACTGGCACTGGGCCAACTTGCAGGGCCGGCGCTCAGTCCAAGACGACAGCTGAGAGACAGTTATGGAGGGGACAGTGTGGGTTACTATGCAGCAGATATTTATCAGAGGAAATGACAATGTTTGAGATGAGTCTTACCGTTGGACACTCTCCTTCCCAGGACAGGAGGTGTTCTTCCCCTTTGCTGCCTTGAACCACCCCCTGGGCTGCCTCTCCCGGTGTCTGGGAGGGTAGACAACTCCATGTCTGTCCAGCTCTGGCAGGCATTGCCAGAGCAGAATGAGTGTGTCTACCCTCCTGTCAGAAAGTCTCTGAAGACTTCTGACTTCCACCAGGGCCCCGGCCAGCTTCAGGACATGCTTATACCCTGGCTGGCCCCAAGACCCTGTATCTCCTGCTGAGGAGAAATACGAGGAAGGAAGGACATACATTATTATCATTACCATTAGCATTATCATCGCCATCATCATCATATTGTCTCAAATAACTCATTCATAAGTGGAAAATTATAATGCAATAGTGGGATTACATTTTCATTTGAATATTGTCCACTATGGGCTTCCATGGGGGGGAGCCAATTCAATTCAAATTCCAATTCTTCAAATGAATTGAATTGAAATTCCAAATTCGGAATTTTGCACAAGCCTGGCCCACACCCCAATTTCCCCTCACCTTGTTTGTCTCTCCCACCACCTCCTATCATTCTTGGCAAATTACCATTTGTTCCTAAGCATCCTTTGAACTTTCAGCTAAAGTGTTCACATTTTCCCTCAGCTGTTGGTTCTTGTTCATCTGTACTTGGGGAACAGACCCACTGGTTCCTCTACTCTATTAAACTATCCACTTTGTAGCTAAGACGTGCCTGCATTTATTTTTCTACTGACAAAAGTAAGGAGGAATACAGCGAACTCTTAAAAAAATCCCCCATTATTGGCGAGCCAGCCCAAATCCATCGTTCTTGTTCCGTTTTTCAAAAAAAAAAAAAAAAAAAAACCAGGGAAGTTTATTACGGCGGGATCTTTTTGATACTGGACTACAGGGAACGCAGACTTCACTTTTTATGTCAACACCGCAATCAAAAGATTGATTGCGTCCATTCACCAACCCTGACTGAGGAGAAACGGACTTGAGGGCATGGACGAACTACGTACATTTGTGAGTATGAAATATTTCTGCATGTAATATTGTAGAGGAATAGTTACGAAAATTGTGTAATGTTTTAAAATACAAGTGGCAAGAATTGACTGTGCATGTGTGCGGTGTTCTAAGCAGGGGCTTGTATAAAGTTACACAGACCTTGGACAATTTTCAAGTACCAAAAGTAAGTTTGGCCATTGTATGAGGAGTTTAAGAATGGCTGAGAAAGATTGGAAATCGTGGGCCGCGAGATATTTGGCCAAGCATTGCAAGGAGACATTTTATAATGTAGGGGAGAGCTGGTACCAAAGTAACATTTTTCACATAGACATCATTTTAAAAGATAACATTACAGACCGAAAAAAATTTTCAGAGCGATTAACTACTTTCGTGTGTGCTCTGTCAATATCAGGTGCTAAATCATCCCAATATATATTGACTTCGGCATAGTTTGACGTCGAACGGAAGTTGCGCATTGCTAATTTCGACCCCTCTAGTCGGGATGAAAGTAACACACGGGCGGGACAAAAGTAACGTGATTAAATTAACTGAAATCTTTTAAATTACTGTTGTTTTTCATTAAAAAAATCAAACTATGTCTTTGCTAACATGCAATTGTAAATATACAATGCACTTTATCTAAAAAAAATCTTATTTCATTTTAAAATAATAAATTTATTTAATTCAATCATAAAAATGACATTAAAACAGAAACAAAAACAATCAGACATTTGTTTTAAACATTTTCATTTGCCTCAAATGTTTCAAAAGTAAACGTGAACATGTTTAATGTGCAATTGGTCTATTTATAAAAATTATGAAATTACTTTACTCATTATCACAGTTATGACAGATATAATGAGCTGCACCCTCAGTGCATGTCTCATGTGACCACAGCAGACAAAAGATGCATTGCACCCACACTTCTCCAGGCAAAGATGAGGCAAATGTCTCCCCACAAAAAAGACATTCCTCCTCATTGCCCTGAGAAACTCTGGTTGCAGTGTGTCCACTAAACAACGTTTTCTTTGGGCGTTTTGAAGAGGACTGTTTTTTCTGGCCCCTCTGCCGACTCTCCTCCTCCAAAGCAGCTTTTACTGGGGTGTCGGTCAGTATTGCTGTTGACCTGCAATATTCAATGGGATGATAGTCAGAATCAGCTTGTTTTTATATGAGCAAGAAAATCAAGACAAGTTAAAAGTTTTTTTCCTCGAGCCAGCCTTTGGATATGGACGAACCTTTTCTGGGCTGAACCTCTGTATTGGCGTGCCACTAGATGTTCCTGGAACCACAAGCATACCTGGATAAATTATATTTCAAAAAAAAAAAAATGCTTGGCAAGGCTCAACATGCACATTTAAAGACACACACAGACACAAACTCTCACCATCTACAGGAATGGCAGACTCATGGGGATGCAAATGGGCTCTCCAAATGGTGATGGAGCTGGCTCTGGTGATGAAGAGGGCGCTAGGGTTGGTGATGGAGCTGGCGCTGGTGATGAAGAGGGGCGCTTAAGCTGGCGCTGGTGATGAAGAGGGCGCTGGTGATGGAAGAGATGAAGCTGGAGATGGAGGGCTGGTGATGGAGCTGGTGATGAAGAGGGAGCGCTGGTGATGGAGCTGGCACTGGTGATGGAGGGCACTGGTGATGAAGAGGGCTGGTGATGGAGCTGGCGCTGGTGATGGAGCTGGTGATGGAGCTGGCGCTGGTGATGGAGCTGGTGATGGAGCTGGCGCTGTTGATGAAGAGGGCGCTGATGATGGAGCTGGCGCTGGTGATCAAGAGGGCACTGGTGATGGAGCCGCTTGAAAAGGGCGCTGGTGATGGAGCTGGCACTGGCACTGGGGATGGAGCTGGTGCTGGTGCAGGATGGTCGGTCACAAAAGCTGGAGCAAAGTCTGTCTCACTGAAAATATCTGGATTCAAGGGCCAGATACCGAAATGACGAAATGCTGCTTGCTGTCGCAGCTTGAGGCAGAGCTTTAGCCACAAGACTTGGGATGTTGTAGATGGTCAGAGTTCTTCCAGGGTTCATTCGCATCCAATTGTCTGCTGCACTGTTAATGTAGTGCTTCAGAGGACCAAAAACGCTTCGGTCTAGCGGCTGAAGACGGTGGGGAGCAGTGGGGGAAAAAGACAGGAGTACAATGCCATGTGACTTGCAAAAGTCAATAGCTACCACAGAGAGGTGTGATGCATGATTGTCTAAGAGTAGCAGCAACTTTGACTCGAAGTCACGCGGGTGTCTTGCAAAATGCTGTAAAAATGCCAAGAAATCTGTCTCCTGCATCCACCCCCCGATCCACTGGCAGAACCAGTGCAGCCAAGGGGGCCATCCCGGATGAAGTAGTGCTGGAACTTCTTCCTTGGGAAGATAAAGTAAGGGGAACAAAGTTGCCTTGTGCGTTGGCAGCAAAGGCAACGGTCACCAATGTCCCTCTTTCCCCAGAGGTCACAGCACCGACCTGGCGCTGGCCCTTGGTGGCAATGACTTTGTCTGGCACTTGAACCGCCGGGTACCTGAAATAATAAATGAAATGAATTATTGCTGTTGCAAATCACTGTTGCTTTTTCATTTATCTAAATATAAATTTTTACCTGTTTCATCCATGTTCCAGATGTCCTTTGCTTCAAAATTATAGCAGGTGAGGACAGTCTTTAGGTTTTTAAAAACGCTGTCACGTTGGTCTTGTTGAAGCTGGTGGAACGGGACATGCTGGTGGCTTGAGGTCGACGGATGGACAGGGTTTTGTTGCGCCGAGGAAGGAGGTGAGCCAATCCTTCCCTGCCATCTGGTTTTTCTCCCATGAACATGGAGTTTTGAGGCCAATATTTTCGGCCAGCTCATATGCAAACTTTCGCACCTAAAACAGCATGAAAAAGAAATTGAGGTTGTTCCTATTAATCTGATTTTTTTTTTTAGATAAAATTGCAAGCACCTCAGAGCCTCATTTCTGGAGCGGAGGTGCTTGTCAATCTTAAATAATGGCGGTAGTGGTGTAGCTCTGTCTGCAGTGTTAGCTCCAACCTCTTTAGGACTCAGGCCAAAATATATATCAGCTGCTCTCTTTATATATGCCTGCAGTCTCTTCTCCTGTTCTTCTGTGAAGACTTTGTTGTGAGCCCTGTACCCTGGGGCCCTGGTCTGCTGCCCTCTTGCCTCTGCCCTCCTCTTGCAGTACCTGAACAGGGTGACATGACAAACGCCATGCACCTCTTCTGCCCTCCTTATACTCTCGCCTCTTTGGACATCAAAAAGGCCCTTCCGTAAACCTGCTGGTCAACCTTTCCTCTCTGGGTAGTTCTGACCCTAACTCTTGGCATTTTCTGTCAGGTAAAATATAACACACACACACACACGCATACACATTTTTTAATGAGCTTTAAAACACAAAAATGCAGCATTTTTTAATGAGCAAAAACACAAAAATGTGGGTCGCAGAGAGAGGGACGAAGTAACCGTTGGTACTTCCGTCCCGCACCTCTGCTGCCCTCCTTATGCTCTCGCCTCTTTGGACATAAAAAAAGGCCCTCTCATAAACCTGCTGGTCAACCTTTCCTCTCTGGTTAGTTCTGACCCTAACTCTTGGCATTTTCTGTCAGTAAAATATAACACACACATTTTTTAAATGAGCTTTAAAACAGAAAATTCGGCCGCATTAGCAGAGAGGGACGAACGTAACCGTTGCTACTTCCGCCCCGACAGTGACTCCTGACATTTGAACCAGGATTGCTTCTAAAGTGGAAAAAGTCTGATATTTCAAACTTCAGGATATGTTACAAAACTAAATGACCTATCACTTCATCATAAATATGACACATGGAGCGATAAAGACAATCTTTAAGTCAAAAAAGTTTACCATTTGTCTGAATTTACTCACCACTGTGGAAAACGGTCTTCCCGGTCTCGTTCTGCGGGGAAGCGTCAAAACCTCAAGATTTTTCCCGGGTCTGGACAGTGTCGCGAGCTGCACGTGCTGACCTAATATGATGCATTGAAGTGCAGATGGCTGTGAGTAAATCGCCGTATTACTTTCGTCCCGCGTTACTTTCGCACCGGCTCTCCCCTTTGTATGAAATCGGTGACTGGTTGGTCCGAGTGCAAGATCATTTATTTTCATTGGAGTACAATAAAGATGAGAAAAGCTGCGGTTCTTATATATTTATTTTCCGTTTTCTTTGGGGTTCCGATAATTGGCCAGCTGTCAGAGGAATAGTATTTTGTCGATTGCAGCAAATGTTCAAAACTGATTCAAAAACTAACTTGTGACGCCTGCCCAATGTACTCCAGCGACGACCTTAGGCTTATTAGCACAATGCCTCAAATATGAGTCTGTCACGAACAGTGTACGGTCACGAAGCAAACGGTTTTTTTGGGGCTAATAACGTCGGACATCGTCCTCTCTCTCTGTGTGCGTTTCCATTACCCTTTGAAATGAGCAAAATTTAAATAGCGAAATAAAAAAAAAAAACTGGTAAATAATAATAAGTATTATTATAATAAGCCATCCTACTACATTGTTACCGTGAAAGAATTTCTTGAAACTTTGTGCAAACGAACTTGGCATACTGCACCTACTTTTTACCGAATATTTAGGGTGGATCACTTTCGGAACTACATTAATTTTAATGTTAAACTTTCAATTTGTGATGAAAAAATGTGGCCAAATTATGCTTTTTACGGCTTCAATTCCTCCTGGGTCTCATATTTTCAAAGCAATTAAGCCATGTTTGGTGTCAAATCGTTCCTTGGGATGGCAACAACAATAACAGTTATAAATTTTAGAACTAGCACTGTGATAATTGGGAGTTATTCATTGATTTATCCCCATAGGTTGGTTTTAGGGGGGTGCTCATCTAAATTTGGCCATAATTTTTCTATGAATGATTCAGTTTATGTACTGGGGAGGGTTTGATGAAAAGTTGTCCCTTGGGGAAATGGAGACTTGTACATACATTTAGACTTGTATGATAACTCTCCAAAATGATAACTGCATTTATGCATTTTTCAAACATTCTTGTGAACATCAATATCTACTTTTCAGTTCACAAAGTGCTTTCTGATAATGTTTCTTCAATAAATGTAGCAACAACTGATAGTCTGTTCAGGTATCTTTGTTTGGGCTTGTAAATATTCAGAAAAGTATCATAGTACTTTGCGTGACCACAGTTTTGGCCTGCGCGCCCAACTTTTTCAGGTTAGGAGCGCATGCGCACCTAGGTCCAAAAGTTAGTCTGGAGAGTTGTACTGGCCAGTGTGGTTTTAAAGTTAGTGCACTCTCAGTACCCACGTTGGCGCGCTTTCGTTTGAGCTCATATTCAGGATCAAACAAAGAGGCATATGACAGGCAATATTCCACTCACGACTACCCGCGGTGAAGCGCTGGAAGTTCGTTGTCCGTTTCCTCTCCTCCTCGTCCTCTCTTGCGCTCCCTCCTCGAAGCGAACGGCCAGATCCTTGGGTCACTTCTCCCGTGAACAATGCACGAGCTCAGCTAGCCCAATCGTCACTGTAGCGCTGCTATTCCATACAGTCTGCTAACAGCTTCAAACTTACCCGCAACCGCAGGCTTTGGCAGGAATCTGGCTTTCGCAAAAATGTCTTATCCAGTTGAAAAACTTAAAGCTGTATAACAAAAATGTCCAACAATTCTGCAAACTTAATAAACCAAATTTTTCCATTCCCCACATAACCAACGTGGCTTATCTCCAGTCTGCCATCATCCTCCCACCTTCTCCCCCTCAAAACATTCAATTGGCTCACAGCGCCACCTCTCTGCCTGACAGAAACTTACACCCAAATGTATTTTCAATACATGGACATCTTTTGCAATAAAACAATACATTCACATTAGCATGTTATTTATAACAACAAAAAAACTCTTTATCTCACTTTGTGAACCAGCATAGGAATTAGGAGGACACTACATTAAGTTTGCTGAACTGTGTGAACAGGTCAACAAAAGTGAGAAATTGACCAAGGATCTGAAGTCTGAAAACATCGGTCTCAGGGTGTGGCTGAAGGCTCTAGAGGCTTTATACGATTCACCAGAGGAGGAAGCGCAGAACTCTGCTGTAGGTTTTCAGCTGGGCAGCCGGTGATGAACTCTGTCGCTGAATCTGTGGCAGAACCCACTAATGTCACTGCTGTCCAGGTCCCTCCCACTGTTGGTGATGGACTATCTGATACTGTCTCATCTGATGGCCTAAAGGGGTCATTATCCGGCCCTTTCGTTTGCTGTCCAAGCTCAAAGCAGCAGGACCGTCCTGTAATTCTAACTGGAGTTCCAACTGGAGACTTCAAGCTCAGCAGCGGCGCAGAGACTGGTCAGCGCCTTCTCGGGGAGAGGAGTACCAGTGGGACAATGTACAGGCACAGAGATACGGTTCATGGAGCTATGAACACGGGGGGAATGGTCACTGGGGTAGATACTAAAGAGTACACTGTCTGTTGTGAGAGTTTAAACTGCCATGGTTTTAAATCAAGTGCACCTTATATAGCAAACAGGCTGAGTAACTGTGACGTTATGTGCCTCAGTGAGACCTGGCGAAGGCCTCATGAACTCTCCAGCATTCCTGATGCCCTTGCAGCTGTTCACCCTAATTTTAACGCCACAGAGTTTGTGTTTTTCTCTAAATCTGGTATGAATGATACTGATGGGGAGCATCTTGGGCGACCCTTCGGAGGGGTTACCATTATTAGGAGACTTAAAGGCGTCTCATGGCACGAGGTTGAGATTGTGAGTGACCGTATCGTTGGAGTAACACTGAGTAATGGCAGTAATGTGTTGCAGGTTATAATCAATGTCTGTCTGCCATATTTTAGAGTCTCAGTCATGAGAATCTGACTTGTTTTATTGATTGTCTGGATGTTTTGCAGGTCTGTGTTGACAAGTGGAGCTGTGTAGCCCCTCTAGGGATATGTGGGGACTTCAGTGCTCAGTTTTCCAGACCTTGTGAGCTGGGTTACACCTGGTACCGGGAGGTTATAATCACCAGTATAAGTTTTATATGATTTTATGAGTTCTAATCTCATTTCAGCTAATCTATCTTGTAAACAAGTTGTTGATTATACTTTGTTTTGTGTTAAGCGTGGAGTCCATACCTGGATTGACCACTTGCTCACCTCGGTTTCATGTATTTGAATGTAAGATTATTGAGCATGAAGCAGATAATGTGAGTGATCATCTGCCTGTGAGGGTTATGTTTACAGTCAACTGTTGCCCTGAGCAGTGTGAAATAAAAATGAATCCAGGGGCAGGTGGCAAGAGGTTAGATTGAGACAATACAGAAAAGTCTGTTATGTATAAGCATATTTTAGAAGAGAAACTGCGATCTCTCTCTCTCTCTCTCTCTCTCTCTCTCTCTCGTTGACTCCTCTACTATACGTAATTGCATATCTGCACAAATTTATGTTGATGGGGTATTCATGTAGCTTAATAAGGCTGTTCATGCTGAGTCTGGCTGTCCTTGCAAACGGTTATTTAAACCTAAGTCCTATTGGTGTGCTGATTTAAGTCATCTAAGGGACTCCAAACGGCTTTGGTGGCACCTCTGGGTGGCTGATGGTCGGCCTAGACAAAGAGCCGTGTTTGATTGCTGGAAGCACTGCAAGAAGCAGTTTCGTAGTGTTTGATTGCTGGAAGCACTGCAAGAAGCAGTTTCGTAAAGCATCACGTTGCTGTTTTCGTAATGTTTTCAGAGCATCGGTCGATAAACTTAACAGGCACTTTATTGCTGGTGTTACGAACCAACTGCTCTCCAAGCTCGTAAATACTTTAATACAAAATGCAGGGTAGTAACAAAAAAAAAAAAAAAAAAGCGGTGTGTATATGTGCGTGTGTATATGCGGGTGAATGCACGGAGGGAGAAGAGAAAAAAAATACAACTTAAACATGCACTGGCACCTGACAAACCCCCTCAGAGAGGCGAGGCTCACCTTTCCTTCCCGGAGAAAGGCCGTCTTCTGAGGAGACCTGTCGTGCCAGCAGCGAACAGCCCGCGCGGTGAAATTTCCCGCTTGGTCTTGGGGTCTGTTCAGTTTTGTTTGATTAATCTTTTATTTATATTTTTTACCTTTTTTCTAAAAACAGCCAAGCAGCTAACGTGATAACCACAGTCCTGAAAAGTGATTTGTGCAGATGAGAGATGAAATGGCTGAGACGCTTCTCCCGGCGCGGTTTACAGGTGGCCAGGTGGCAACCAAACGGAAAAACAACCCCACTTGTCGTGCAGCCACCCTGACCTCCCTCTCTCTCTCTCTCTCTCTCTCCCTCCCTCCCTCTAGGCTGATCAGGCCTGAGGATAAAAAACTCCTTCCCCGGAGCTTGCCCCAACACCGTCTTATTTCTTTGTTTTATTTTTCAACCTCTGCTGCAGCGTTTCACAACAACCCGACTTTCTGCCATCGCGCCGTTTGAACTCGCCGCTCTCTCTCATATATGAAAGGTAGCCCCAGCCCTACTGAGGGAGCGTCAACTGCACATGTGCAGACGCAACAGGTGCCAATAATCAAGTTTAAACGTAATTCATTTAAAATAAAAAAAAAGTGATATGTATGTGTATGTAACACTGGTAACTGGAGAAAATTTTGGAATATCATACAGAAAAAGCTGACAGTGAATTCATCCAGCCTAACAGCGAAAGACTTGTCCTCATACTTTAGTAATATTATGACAGGTGATTGTGTCCTGGATCCATTTCAAACCTCCGTAAAGGAATCAGTGAGAAGTACATTTCTGTCTCATAGGGACCTGTATTCTGCCAGAGAAGCAACCTATCACAATGTCGAAAAATCTAAACAAGGTAGCAAAAACATTAATGAAACTGAAGAAAAACTCCTTTCCAACTGATTTGTCAGATCAAGAACAATCTCCAAGAGGCTTGCATTCTCACTCGATCTGGAGAGATGAAGTTGGAAGAACTGTGCTATTGGGCCCTTGAAAAAGGCCCCAAAACTATTCCAGGGCTTTACCCCCATTTCTCTCTATTCCCCCTCACTTGCAACTAGTCTTTCAGGCATCTCTCCCTGGGCATCCTTGAAAAAGCAACATATGTTCTGAAAGGAACTTTTCCTAGTTAAATATAGGTTGCAAAGATGTTGTATGGCGCTGTTGCCACAATCGGAGATGCAGTATTTGCCGTGGCACCTGGTTCGCCGGCAGCAGAATGGCGATGGAAAAAGTCTGTGTGGATCTTGTCAATTCCATGACTGATAATGCGTTATTTGTATTTCAAAGAAGAAAAGATCCAGAAGGATTGTCAGAAAACCGTGTGCTCTTTGTTTACTCTTTTGCCTTACAAACCAGTGCGGATGTGCGACCGGATTTGTTTTCAAACACAGCAACTACTAATAACTTAAAATATCTTTTGTCTTAACAAAAATAAATTGCGCGCTGTGATGTTTGCATCACGATTCGTTTTTATTTTACTAATGTAAATCTATTTTAACCGTCTCGCGATGCATCGTTACATTCCTATTTATTTACATTGTAACTTCCTCTTTTTAAGTTGACTAAATGAATTTATGACTGTCAAAGTAGACACTATCCGCCAGTTGTCATTCAATACTGATCAGAGCTAAGTGCAACAACCGGTCTTCGCTCATGGTAGATCTTAGATATGTCTTTATCGGTTTCACTTTGCTGAAGCTGCGTTCAGCACCGGCTGTGGACACACTGATTGTGCCCAAAATTCAATACAAAATTGATACAGTTGGGTAGGTAATATCTAACTTGTTTTATTTAAAAAAAAACAAAACAAAAAAAACAAAAAAAAAAAAAAAAACAAAAACGTCAGCAACCGGGGGCGTCTTTTGAGCTCCTCTCTCACAGAAGGTACCTCCTTCACAAAACTAGTGTACTGAACACATTCAGCCACAGCTGCATCAACATCAATGTCGACAGAATATGTCGAGGCCAAACATTTGAATTTCTCCTCGTCACCTATATTGCGTGGCAGCAGAAAACTGAAGTTCACAAAATGTGTCAAAATCCTCAAACCTAGTTTGCAACTCGGTTATGAGTCGATCGAATATTGGATAAAATACCGATGTTTTGAATCTAGTCAAAGATTCAAAATAGTTTGTACACCTTTGCGCTTTTTCTTCTTTTCCTGGATGATTAGTCAGAGTATGATCGTGCAACTTGTCTCGTCGAATCTCCTTGTTGCAGAAGAAACACCGCACATTCGTTCTGTCAGGAAACAACATTCTTAACTTCCCAAAAACGGAACAAAACCGCGTCTGAACCAACCTGATCCAGGATATGAATTATATGTCAGCAAATTTTCCCGCAATGACAACAAAGCCAATAGAAATCATTATGTCAACTTAATGTTAATTTCACGTCCTCGCCTGGCATAGCCTACTGAACTACCAGAAGTGAACAAATCGGCTGCTTGCTGCGTTAGTTTGTACGTGCCACTACATTTAAGTGTATTTCACAAATCTCACCTGAGAAATTACCCCTGCATTTTCCCTCAGGGGAGGCAAGCTACCCGCCCGCCACTCCCGCCACTGTGCTCACCTACTGTTCACCTGTGCAGATGACAAATAAAGCGGCGATAAAGGAATCCAGCCTCGATGACGGAGTCTCAACAAGCAAAGGAAACCGTCGTCGACTGGCTCACTTATTGTCGCGAAGCTTATCTTCACGTAGTCCAGCAGTGCAGTACTAACCGGTATAGGGGGCCCCAGGGCCAGTGGTGGAAATCCAAATTTGGGATGGCGAAAATACAGAGGGTCGCCTGCGCGATGGCAAGTGGGTCTTGGGGGGCGGGGCATTTGCCACGAGACCAAGGAAGTTTTTTTTTTTTTCGTTATGGTCGAGAACCGGGATTCGGCAACGTTAATAACCCTGTAAAAAGGAGTATGTTACTGCCGGTTCGACACTCGTAACCGACCGTTAGAGGGCTAAGGATTGCCTTAGTGAGGAGACTTCCAGCAACCTGACGGTAAACCACTCCATCAACTTCATTGATTCCTGCCGCCACCGGCGCGCACACTCAAAACAGAGTGCCAATGGTGGCAGATTAAACGGTCCCCTGCCATCCACCCACACAAGCAGCAGCAGCAGCTAAGGCTTGGGTTTATAACCTGGCCGAGTGCATGTGGCGACGTAAACACAGCGGCGTCGACCTACTTTAAGCAAATTTTATCCGACATCCTGCTACTTTACCCGCCACCTGAGAGCATGTAAGATCTTGCCGTCGCCACTCTCTAGGCTTCTGTTCCGGCAGAGGTCCCCAATGATTTAAATGCGTACATCAAATTGTTAGGTAACGATCTGGAACCAGACGCGAGAACCAGGAATTGCAGTAAAATAGGATTTTATTTGGAAAGGGGGCGAACCCCTACAGAGCAGGAGGCAACGGTACGAAGTCCACAATCCAAAAATTTAAAATCCTCAGGGCGTAATCCGGGTTGTTAACAGGGCACCAATCACAAAAAACGTAGTCAGACAAAAAGAGGTTCGATACACAGAGATAGCAAGTAATCCAAAACAGAGCCAAAATCAGTAATCAGGGACGGTCCAGTCAGAAGAGATTCACGAGAGATTACAAGGCGAAAACAAGCGTAGCACAGGCAAACCAAGAGAAACATTCTGACGGGGAACTGCTGTGAGAAGACTGTTTAAATGCACACAAGGGAAGTCACATGCTATGATCAGGGACAGGTGAATGGGATCAGACTAATTACGTGGGAGAAAACACGAGGGAGAACCTAACCACATGAAAGAGCTTTTGATCACTTCAATCACCTAGCATGGGCCGAAAGTCGCACAGATTCTGGATCAAGATCCAGATTACATCTCCAAACAAACATAAGTGATATAGTGCCTCGAAAGCTCCATGCCACACATGAAGTGAATCTGGTCACCTGTTTCATAGCAGATGATTGTGAAGGATTTTCCCATTGTAAGTAAATGGGGAAAATTTAATTACAAAAAAATTTGTTAAAAATAGAAATATAAAATTTTTCAAAACTGTGAACAGTCTTGGTAGACATTGTCCCAAGGAAGCTCCATACCAAATTTGAATGAAATCTGTAGTTTTGGAGAAGAAGATTTTTAAAGTTTTCAGGTGAAAAAACACAAAAAATTCATAAAAAAATACAAAAAAAAGTTTTTTCACAAAACTGCTTGAACAATCTTGGTAGACATTGTCCCAAGGAAGCTCCATACCAAATTTGAAGCAAATCGGGCCAGTAGTTTTGGAGAAAAGACCTTTAAAGATTTTGCTAACGGATGACGATCACAATCACGATCACGATCACAAACTATGATC
This sequence comes from Gymnothorax javanicus, assembly GCA_029692085.1. Classification (NCBI taxonomy): domain Eukaryota; kingdom Metazoa; phylum Chordata; class Actinopteri; order Anguilliformes; family Muraenidae; genus Gymnothorax; species Gymnothorax javanicus. The sequence continues at coordinate 8,591,945 of CM056206.1, read as the reverse complement.
CGGTCTCGCATAATCACAATAGCCCAGTGACTGAAAGGGGCAACTAAAATGTAACGTACACAAGTGGTTTACCTAATTAAGGTTATTTAGTATTTAGAGGCCAGAAATTTGCTTAAAAGCCAAGAATAGTAATCACCCTCATTACCCATTTCTGCGCTAGCCATAGCCTCTACTGAGCTACTCTCAAGTGTTAGAACTCGGACTATTGCTTCCAGCCTGCGTCCTCAGCTATTCAGTGACTCAACCCAGCACCCCTGCCTGGTTCCTACCATTTGTCTTCAAAACGCAACGAAAGAACAAACCTTCATTTAAACCACTATTTTAACAATGTGTAATGGTTTCCAGTCCTGTTCACGTCAATCACAAACAAAGCAACCCTTCAAACTGTCCATTCGTCTGCTTCCCAAAGTGTGGCAGTCAATGGGCCAGGTCATATTCCCAGTGCCTGCACCCTCTGTTTTCAATCTTTTCATCAGCTTCTTTTATCCCTCCTTTCATTCCTGTCTCAGCAGGCAGCACTAATATCCCTGAGCTCATGTGTCCTATCGTCCCCTTGTCCATTCCTCTCCTCTTCCTATGCTGTATTTAAAAAATCAAATATGGTTACTTCGGTTCATTCAGCCTCTATAAAGTATTCATTGCAGGCAATTCAAATCATGGAAGAACAAATCTGGCAATTCTCTTTCCGACCACTCTATCCTTAAGCCTGGGGCTTCCCCTTATCCTGCACTTGTCTCCACCAACTTAACTCTATTCCGTCCTTAATCATCTCACAAATTCCCATGCTTCTTCTATTCAATATTGTTAAGGACCATTTTAGGTGTGGTCTGGAATTCATTAAAAGTGAAATGTATCAGAATACCATTGAAGTCTAGTGCTGCAGTATTGGTATCAATCGATTGTAATGTATCAGTATCACCATTGTATTGTTTATTAGCTATGGCATATGCCACATTGAGTATCCTAATTTTAGTATTGGGTGTATGTGAATATCAGTGTAGTGTCTCAGTATCACTGACACGTATATGAGAATCAGTATCAGTGCCAGTATCAAAAATGTACAGTTGTCTTGAAACACTGTGCTGAGATGGACCTGCATAGCCATGTCAATCCATTATCCAAACTATTAGGAATATTTTGGAGCTCTGAGCAGTGTAATTAAAAAAAAAAAAAAAATTTACTCCTACTTTCAGGTCAAGCTGTTCCAATATCCTGGGTATTACCCATTAATAGGTCTAAGTGCCGCCACCCCCATGCATAGCTGTCCTCCATTTTGTTTTCTTTCTTTCTTTCACCCTTGAATAACTGGCTTGAAAATGTTTGCCTTATTAGTTTTATTCTTACAATAAAAGAATGGCTCTCCAGATTTAAAGTAAGCTCTTAAAGTCATTTGCTTTTACTTGAAGAAGGCGGGGAGAGGACTGGTGGAGGGCCAAGGTTCATTAACATCCTGCTTGCCTTTGATATGCTGCAAGAGTATCACTTCAGATGCATCTTACTGAGCATTCCTGACTAAAATGGGCATGTTTTTCCATCAATGCCCTCCAGCATTATGAGAATTTAGTGGGCACTACTCAGCTATTGACTCTGTGCTGAGCCATTAATTTTTAGCCTGTTTTGAAAATGGCAGCACTCTTAAGCTCCCCAGTTACAGAGGCAGGTTGTGATTTCCTAGACCTTTCACTGTGTGTGATCCTTTCCAAAGAATATCCAGGATGCAGCATTACTGCCAACTTTTTGCCTTAAGTAGCACATCATTGCACAGACAAGATTAGAACAAGGGATTACCACCTTATTTCTATTTCAAAAAGACTTGAATGAATGAAAGCAGCTGTTCATCTGTGTTGTTTCTTTATACTATGCAATTACTCTGAATCATTTATGACAATGCTGCTGAAATTCCATAGTTGCCTCTTTACCTGTGGATAGAGGTGGCATTACCATGAAATAACTAATGGACTCTCTCAGTAGATACCTCCTGAGGGCAGGAGCACTGTGCAAGATGCATGCTCATTCATACGGACATGAATGGACACACGCAGACACTCACACTAATACTTGTGTTGACGGATATAAGCACAGCATAATAATTCACGTGCGTAAACTCAGAGATGCTTGTATAGACACACTCTCTGCAGTTGACATTCCAGATACCATTCTTTTTCCCTGTCCTATTCCCTTCATCCCTTTAATGAAATCTCAGTTTAGGCTTATGGAAAATTATGGATGGACACCAAAAACTCAGAGCTTTGAAGAGGAAAGTCCTGGAAGAGAGGAAAAAATATAAACATTTGCACTAAAAGTAGCAAGAATAACACTGGCAGAAATAAAGATTTTTCTGTTGTTTTTTTGTTATGCTCTAACTTTGTTCTCAGTAGTCCACGAGTCTAGTTGGAACTGATGGCTTCTCCAGTACTTTGCCTCCTGAGTGCTCTGTACCATGGCCAACCCTACATACTGTACATGCACACTTATGCACATTCATATCTGCTAGATATGCCAACACGTACTACACAAACCCTTAACCCTTAACCCTTGTTAATCCTTGTGTTTCATTGGAATCGGCTTAAATGGGGTCAACAAACATAGTTTACGTGTAATCTTTTATACAGCAACAACAACGTGTTTATAAGTAGTTAACTTATGAAATATCAAGCTGTTTAAACAATGTTTAGCATGATTTTTTGTGCTGATAAACAGGCTCTGGTGTCTGTGTGACCCCAAACAGAGCATTAGGGGTTCAAAATGTGAATGGTCTATTTATCCTCATTCAAATGCTCTCAAATGCCTTTCTTTCACTGAAGAGAGACATTGCAAAAGCTCACCAAAATGAATGCTCTCTTGTGAACTCTACCCCTCTTTAGTGTGCAACTCTGCCTCCACCTGAGCACCCGCCTGCCAGGAAAACTAATGTCACACTCAATGGAATGGCACCATAGGGAGGACTGCCAACCAGACAGTACACAGGGAAGCACTTACTGGGCATTTTCCATGGGGCTCTTTTTTTCAAAATGGAAGCTGGGTGAGGTCACGGTAACTCCACAAACCATGATAAGGAAAAAGAGGTCCGCACACTTTTGGGCAGTTCTTTATTTTAGCACAGGGGACCAACAGCAGCGCGGGCCGCGTAAGCATGCCGGGGTTTTGTTCGTTATCATAATTAACCACACAAGAACGTGCATGGCCATTCTTAGTTGGCGGAGCGATTTGTCGGGTTAATTCCGATAACGAACGAGACTTCAGCACTCTAACTAGATATGCGGCTCCAAGCTGATCATTGTCCCTTGTGTGAATAAAGAAAACTGTCCAAAAGTGTGCAGACTTCTTTTTCCTTATTTTGATAAATTGCACTATTGGATGTCTACGCACTTTGGAGTGACTTCACGGGAGAGCACTGTGTTTTTTTTCTTTTTCTAACTCCACAAACCATGGCACACTTAGCAGAAGCTCTAATTTCATATCTCATTTTCATATGCTCATTTGAGCAGTGCATGAATTTTATAATTTGAGCAGGTCCCACTGCTTTTCTGTGTGAAAACATAGCTAAGATCTGTGATGGAGCACAGCAGTACGACAACTATAAGGTGCAAAATTGTGACATGTTTGTATTTTGACATTTTGAAATTGAAAGAGAGGGGAAAAAAAATACAGATATGGTTCCAAACAAATCTCCTCTCTTAACTGATAAGCATTTACAGTAACTGATTCAATATTACTGGCATATAACCTAATTAACCCATTTAAACCGGGACAGCATGCGCGCATTTTAAGAACGTGTCGTTGCCGACACAGATATCTTGGCAATAATTTTTGAAAATACCGTAATTACTGTAAGTTTTAGCATAATAGAAAATTTTCCAACTGTTCCTGAAAGCTGAGAAGCAGTGCTTCAGCCCAAATACAGGTTACTATGGTAAACATGGCAGCATGATTCTCTGCTGGGATTTTTGCATTAGGCCTTAAAGGGTTAACGGTCTAATTTGGTAAAAAAAAATAAGGCTATCTAATAAAGAACACTCATAAGTTAGGGAAGGTCTTGAAGAAGCCACTCCGGTCACCCGGCTGCCAGCCGCTTGACCAAATAGCACCAGCAGTGAAAGGCCATAGTAATTAAGTGGAGAGGCAGAGATTAAGTATCCGGTCAGTAATTTCAACCTGAAAAGCCAACATCAGGGCAGTGTACTCATAGTCCTGGCCGCCTGAGTCAAATTAGGGCAAAAAGGATTTTAAGTTTTGAACTGTGAAATATTTTTTGTCATAAAAAGTTTGGAAGCTTGTGGGGAAATAGTTTTGTGCGTGCATAAAAAGTTTTCAGCTCATAAAATGGTTTATTAGCGTACCGTTTGAGCTTAGGAAATGATTTTTGTGCTTGTGCAAAAACGTTTGAGCTTGTAAAATAGTTTTGTGCGTGTGTGAAAATTTCCTACCTTCCTTTGTGACAGTGAAGTTGCTGATACGCTCAAATTTCCTACCTTCGCGTGCGACACTTTTTTTTACAAGCACAAACCGTTTACAGACTAGATTCTGAACTTTTACAGCCTATTTTCCTCCTGTGGTAAAACATTTATTAACCAACGTAGTCAAATAAAAAGAACCGTGTTTGTGAAAAGCGCACACATCCATTGCCCCAGACATAGGCCTATCAGAGCTATACTAAAAAGGGAAAGATACGCAATGCTGCTAACATCGTGCTGCTACATAAAGAGACGTGCGAAATCCGGCTCAGTTCATTTTTTATTGTACTGTCATGTCATTTTAACAGCGATTTGTCTCGGAAAATGGATGTTTTGTTCTTCCCCGCATACACTGTTTTATTGTTTGACTCACGTTAAATTAATTAGCTGCTTAGCTAGCTGTTCTCCTGCAAGCTGGCGAACATCACGAACAACCGCTGTACCAAAGTTGCTTCACTGTCTTTTATTTCTGTTTTCTGCACCAAAAGTGCAGGGAACCATTCGGCTGTTCAAGAAGCGAATTGCTATATAAGTATCAAGTGGGTAAATACTTGAGGCAGCATAGGAGTAAGCTGGGACAAGACTAGGAAGAGGTATCCTACTGTTGCATCCAAGGACTGTATTGGTTGCATCACGCAGCTACAATAAAAAGACCCGTTTTTTGAACAGCCGAATTGTTCCTTGCAATTTTTATTCAGCGGTTGTTCTTAATGTTTGCAGGCTTGCAGGTGAGCAGCTATCCAAGAAACGGTTAGCTATCACCATCAACTGAATAATCGCGAGCCACATAGGAGTAAGCTGGGAGAAGACTAGAGAGACATATCCTACTGTTAGCATCGCGCTGCTACAATATAGAGACCTGTGAAATCCATTGCTCAGTTTTCGTTTTTATTGAACTGAAGTTTTGAGCATCCAGTTTGCCCTAGCCGACTTGATCGCGATAGCTACCCGTTTCTTGAACAGTGGAATTGTTCCTTGCACTTTTTGTGCAGACTGAGAAACAGTCCGTTATTACGATTGACTCCGGTATAACACAAGGTTAATAACCATTGCGAACCATGAAAAAGATACTTGACTGGTAGTTTCTGGTGACCGATCGCAATCTAATCAGGTGTAATGAAGAGGAATCAAGTTTTATACAGTGGTTGTTCGTACTGTTCGCCAGCTTGCAGGAGGTAATGGCTTGCTTGCTTGCTAACCTGCTAATTAATGTAACGTTAGTCAATCGAACCGTGTTGGTGAAAAGCGCACACATCAACTGCCCGAGATATATAACTGTTTCCACATCTGGCTATTGCTGGCGAGAATATATACAATTATGACATTACAGTAGAATAAAAACGGAAATCAATGAGCTATGGATTTGGCCATAGACATGGAGATAGTCTGGGGTAACAACGGAACAAAGGCGAAGGCGGGATCCGAATTCGATGGATGTGCCAGCTAATAAAATCTTGGTGAAACTTTTAATTTATAATTTTATGCGTCCATGTTTAAATGAATAAAATGTTTCAAAACTGGAAGCGAAATACGATGAATGTAGAATTTAAGTTTTATTTTTGGTGAACACTTTTTACTTTAAATTCGGATCCGCTCTGAACGAACCAGAATCCAGACAAAATTCAGTGAATGGAAACCGGGGTCGCGTTCAAGTCGGCAACCACGTAGCAAAAACTTATTTAAGCCCGAAACAATGGCGTGCTGAAACCTTCGTTGGCCATCACTGCGGCGCGTTACCTGGCCCTGGCGGCGAGGCGGCCATACTGTGCGTTCTCTTGGAAGAATTCTTGGAGCCTGATGAAATAGGTTCAAATTCGTATTTGATTTTTAAACTTTTTAAACCTCTACTTACCACAAACATGTTGTTTGATGTCATCAACCGTGGTGAAAACCAAGCTGAAAGAGATGCATTTATATACTACCCTAGTCGGATTTATTGTGCCACTGCCTTTGTAAGATGCCGTGGTTTATATACATGTTGCAGCTGATTGGATAACACCCCTGGCACACCCACCAAACAGGAGAAAACATACCTCAAACGCCGTTGTGCACTGTTGCACACCGGAAACGTAACAAAACGATGCGCACCGGTGTGACTTTGAGCACCCCAGGCTCTTCTCCTGTATGAGCCTGGTGACCATGAGCCCCAATAGGGGGAGAAATAAAAATTAGAACTGTTTGTACACTGATTGGACAGTTTTGACTTCCTGTGACCTGATGGTATTTTGATTCAAGCTATTCAGTGAGCAGCATGACTGATTGGCGAGTCCACCACAGGAGTAAAAATAGGGTGTTAAGTTCGTAACATGAATCTGGTTCGTGCTTGTAAAAAAAAAATGTGTCGCACACGAAGGAAGGAATTTGAGTTTATCCGCAACTTCACTGTCACAAAGGAAGGTAGGAAATTTTCACACACGCACAAAACTATTTCACAAGCTCAAAACTTTTTTGCACACGCTCAAATCTATTTTGCAAGCTCAAAACGTTTTTGCACACGCACAAAACTATTTCACAAGCTCAAAACTTTTTTGCATACGCACAAAACTATTTTACAAGCTCAAAACGTTTTTGTGCATGCACAAAACTATTTCACAAAACTCAAAACCTTTTTACGCTGATATTTCTGCAAGTTCCAAAACTTTTTTGCACACGCACAAAACTTTTGGCCCTAATTTGGTTCCATATTGCCACCCTCTCCCCAACACTCGCACAGGCGCTGCTTGAGTTATGACGGCATGCGGGTGACAAAGTTTTTGTGTCTGTCTGTTGTTGCTGTCAGCTAGCAATTTGAGACATTAAGACTTTACAGATGTTCCCATTCACTCCTGTTTACCTGTTCTCTGTTGCTTTCTTTACATTGGGGAAAAATATTCAAGCTTACTGGGATCTACGTCATTGCTTTGTGAGATTTGGAGATAACTTCCTGCCTTTGTTTGAAAGTCCTCACTGGAAATGGAACAAGAGGTTTGTTTCATTAATGGTTTTCTCAGCTTCCAGTCATTTTTGTGGTGTTCCACTGCGAGAAGAACTAAGTTTTGCTGCTCTGAAAAACTTACCTAATGAAGCAGAGATCAGTTTTTTGTTTAAATGTCGTATGCCATGGATCACCATATTTTTGGATATTCACTAAAGACTTTAGGGGAAAAAAAGTGGCTGTATTGCTTTACAGGATGCCTGCAGAAGTGATTGTTCTGCAAGTTGACAGATGAAACTGATATTTTAGGCGTACCCCTGTAAGTACAATGATCTTGCAGAAAGTGAAAACAGGCAAGTGTATCTGCAGGCAACTAGCTACGTCTGCACAGTAAATGTGCACTATGGTGCAAATGGACATCTGACACCGGAATAAGCCGAGGGGGCACTAATAGGTGTTGAGGGTGGGAATTCATCAAAAGCATGGGCTCATTCCAAATGCTTATTGTTCTCAGCCCTCCACCCTTTTCCTCCTATTTTTTCCTCCTCTAAGCTCCACCCATCAGGGAGATAAAGAAAAGTAACGGAAGATGGGAGGATAGGTAAACATGAACTGCAAAAATGGAACATGCTTGCTCCTTCAAATATTATTTAGAAGGAGCATCTGGTACAGTAATGGACACAAAAGCTTCCACAAAAGCTGAGGGCGATGTTGCTAAAATGGGGCGCAGCTTGCAGAGCTAGTTCTGGCAGACAATGCAAGTCATGCCCGCTTTCCACTAGACTATCCCTTGCATTTCAGAGAGTGCTTCAACCCTCTGGTAGGTGGGCTATATAAGCTGCTTTCCTGCCCCACATTTGTGGCATAACATGCAACACAGTAGCATGCAGAGGCATTTCTCTCTGCTAATGCATCACACCTGCCTGCTGCTAGTTAACATCCCACCTACACCCCAACAACAACTCTGGGCTCTGAATCGCTCCCAGAAAGCGCAAGGATATCCTTACACTCCCTGCTCTCTTCTCAAGCTCAATGGGCTGCCTCTACCAAATTTTTATAACTTTCAATTTAAATTAGCCATAAACTTTATTTTTTTGACTCTTGCATAGCCTGCCTGAATGCATGTTTGAAGGCTCATTCCATAATTATTGATGCTAAAAAATTTGTTTTAACTGGTTTGATGCAACACTATTCTGAAAAATTACCTCTGATGGTCAGTTGTTACAGTATATAAGGTGACATGAACTTTGAGCAGTGTCACGGCGTTAAACATGATGGCACAACGGAAGGAGCTCTCGAGATTGTTCATAGCCACATTGTGGCCTTACATGATGCTGAAAATGTTAAATGCCGCCATGGCATTGGAAGAAAAACCATCAAGCCTTTCAAAGAGACCGGTGTCGCTGAAGACTATTAGAACTAAAGATGTAAAACGGAAGTTAAGTGCCTCTGATGTTCATTATTTGTGTATGACAAGTAAAAAAAATGGTGGTTGATGGCACGACAACTCTTGATGGTATTTATTAACAAAGAAGTGAAAGTATAAAGATATACTATTTCCAGAGACCTGCGTGAAAATGGTCTGATTGGTCGCGCTGCTGCCAAGAGCTGGCAACTTCAAAAAAGACTGGAGTTTGCCAAGAAGTTCAAGTATTGGACACCAATGGACTGGAAACAAGTCATTTGGACCGATGAATCAAAATCTGAAATTTTCTCACCCAAATGCAAAGGTTATGTGTGCTGAAGAGTTGGAGAACATTTCAAAAATAACTGTTTGACCCCTTGACTAAAACATGGAGGTGGTATTATTTGGGTTGGGGTTCAGTCTGCTCAAAAGGAGTCGGTGATCGCATCAAAATCGATGGAATCATGGATCAAAAGAAGTATCACAGCATCTTTGCTGGGGACGCATTGGCATCTTGAAATAATTGGGTGGGGATTTTATTTTCAACAAGATAATGACCCTAAACACACTTCTAAGTCATGCAATAATTATCTCAGAAAGAAACATCTAGTGGCATAAAAATTTTAACTTGGCTGGCTCAAAGTTCAGACCTTAATCTAACCAAATATGTTGTAACATCGAAGGAATCTCTTTGGAATGAACTTCAAACCTTATGAAATAGTTTAGTGAGTGTGGAAATAGAAAAATATGTGAAAACTGTCTGAAAAATTACATGCTGTGATCAAATCAAAGGGTGGCTCCACCAGACATTGACTTTTTCTGAATATAAGACATTATTATTTTCATATTTATTAAATATTGCTATCTGTTTGTTTACTTTAATCGATGTGATCCAAACTGCATGAAATAAATACTTTAATAGTACTTGGCTTCTGATTTATCTTCATTTTGTTAAGTGTGTAATCATCACTGCTCACTACTGCATGTTTTTAGAAACTGAATTAATTGTTTAATTATTTGAATGCCAGGCAGCACCCTTTGCAGGGAGACCACAGCTTGCCAGTCACCACAGAGCATGTTTTGAAAAAGCAAGTTAATTTTTTAATTATTTGAATGCCAGGCAGGGCCTTAGAATTGACCTGTGTTAATGTTTTTGCCATTTTGGTTTAGAGACTTCAAAGATAAAGCCATTTTTCAAGGCTCGTCCAATATTGTGCACATCCCTTATATAATATACCATACATTTAAGATAGATGGTCAATGCATTTGGTCTAGCCATATTAATGACCTCCAGAAGGCTTAAGGTTCAAATTGCTCTCAGAATGTTGCGTTCTGTCGTCCTATGAAATCATAACTAGTGCTGATCTAGTGTGAACCATTTTGATGAGCCAGCTGTACAATCCAATATGCTATGTATATTATACAGCTGTTGGGTGCTGTGCCAATTATGATGTAAAAGTAAAACTAGCCTCACTGCATTCTGAGCAAAGCAGTATGACCTTAGTTATGCAGTCGCTGGGCTAGGGGACATTCGATGAAGGAAATGCGTAAGCGTGTCTGCGAAGAATTTTGACAGAGCATGCTGATTGCACATGGCAGCTGTACCTCATCAGGGATAATCCCAGTCTGTGTAGCCTGTATATTTAAGAGAAGTACGGGGTGTCAGGCAATAACCTCCTTTGGGGGAAATTCCAAAAGAAAGGCCAGCAGAAATGTAGACTAGAACGATGGGAAGAAAACAACTTGGGTTTATGAAAGAGCCATAGGCCTGGGGGAAATGCGAGGGAAATTCAAAAGAAATGTGTTTGGGAGGCAGTGAGGGCTGACCCCACAGTGCTAGCATTATGAAGCTAACTTTTGACGTGACAGGTTTACTCTGAAACTCCCATTGTCATGCATGAATTGAACTGACTGAGATAGCGTGCTGTAATGCCATTAAACACCATCATAAAATATTAACTGTCTTGTGTTTATTCTGGGAGTGTTCTGTTCACTTTCACCATCCCCCAAATACCATTTCACCCTCACACACGTACCATTGAATAATACTGTATTTTAATGACGTTTATCTTTTTTGTATTTTCCAATTTTATTATATATATATCAAATAGGACTTTCACTGGGTTTCTCACAGGTGTTGTTCTTTAAAGATTTGCTACCGTTGTTATGCTCACCGCTTGGCAATGCATCAACTGCTGTTTCAGGCAACAGTGGGTGAGAAGATCCTGTGGGAATTTGGCTGGAACTCCGTGTTTTCGGCTGTCACCTGTGCCTTTAGGTACTGTGTTTGCCACAAAGATTGATGATTTAGAGGTCTCAAAAAGCCAGAGGAGGAGCCAGTCTTATAAAACACATAGCAGCTGTTGTAAATATGTAAGTACCTCCCCTTGACTGCTCAGGCTAAATGTTGTCTTTTCTTAAGCCCCATTGAGACCTGCTTCCCCACTGCAAAAGACCCTCTGCGTAGAGACCAGGCCCTACCCTTGTGTGCCTGTGGACCCTCCCCCAAAGCTTGAGGCTAACTTACTCTACCGAAGATTGTTTATCATCTTTTTGACACTTTGTACTCATAACAGACCAGTGTTTTTAGCCAGCTATATTTTTTCTACACCTTTCTTTGCAAAGATTGCAATGAATATTCTGCTTGAACTTAATTACGGCCGGGCTAATCCAAGTACATACCATACTTCCACTCCAGGTTCCTAAGCCAGAGTTCACCTGCATCAGTTCATGCCCAAAGATTGTGACCGTTGCATCCTACTGCGCCACTGCACATTATAGAAGAAATGGATGAGGAATCTCATAGAGCTGTAGTGCTTATACACAGAATAACTGGTGTGAGGTGACTCCTGGGGTCAGATAGAAGGTATCATTCACTGAAGAAATGTGACTGTCTCTGCGTGAAAAAACGCACAATATAGTTGTACATTCTGACCAGCATTTGACCCAACCATTCACCTCCTGCTACACATCACTCCTCCCTCAGGTAACGCCAGATTCCACTGGAATTGTGAATGTCACAGTTCTGTGTTTGACGATGGGGAGGCCCCTGGTAATGTCTCACTTGATTTCATGGCGAACCGTGACCAGTTCTCATGGGGTCTGAGCAGCCTCTGAGACAAAGATTTTTGTTCATACATGGGGTTTTTGTTCATGCATGGAGCTTTAGACTGAATCTCCCTTTGAGAGAATTGGAGGAAACAATAATTAATATTCTGAATGAACTTCAGTTTTGGGCTCATAAAATGTGACATTTTATGGATGGCAGTTTGAGCAGGTCATTTTCTTATTTCAAAGCCTGCACAGACAGTGCAACTTGCTGGGGCAAGTGACACGCGTGTATACTGCATCAGGCAATGTTGTTGCCTTTAATGAGGATAGTTTTTGCTGCGTAACTTCCTCGTGTGACAACACCTTCTAGATATTTGCGGCGTCACGCAAGGAAGTTGCTCACCGTCATGGGGGCTACCTGCTGCAATGCTACGTGCTCAACCAATCACAAGCGTGCAGACTAATCATATGGTGTACGGGCCCCGGAAATTTAAATAAAGGTCAATATTACTGAAGAATTATAAATTCTTCAGGATATTAATTGGCGGCTATAGAAAGCTCTTGACCATTACAATGGCTGATATTATCCTACAATCTACATATGTCATCAGATGCAGGAACATGAAAATGGTACTATAAATGTTGTATTTTGATCCCGGTTTGTAAAAGTAGCATTTTTGAGAGCCTATAAAACCACAATAAAAGGGTTAAAACTACTTTCATTGGGTGCAAAGCTAATAAAGTGCCCAGAATCCTGAAAAAATCATGGGGTTAGCTTTGTGGTTCAAATTCTGACTACCTGTAATTGGAAAAAAAGCTAATTTAATATTGGTTCCACGCCCTTTTTTAGCCCTCCCCCAAAAGTAATCAAAACTAGTGGGCTGATTATGCTGAAACTTGGTATGTCTTCATTTGGCACTCAAAGCAACATTCTATCAACGTTTGAGGAAAATCCATGACTACGCGCATGGGAGCCCTGGAATGACCCTAATGGGATTGCTTTACTTACCAGGTAGGCTTTTCAGAAAATGTGTGGGTGACTCAAATGATGTGAATTCTCCAAACTCTGTCAGTGATGAAAAGACGTATATGTAAATTTAATTTGTGCAGTCAATGTTCAAGCCAGGAGCTGAATGAATGCCAGTGAGATTTGACCCGCCATATTTTCATGGTAATGACTTGACATGAGATCAGAGGCTGGCCTAGAAATCTGTCCAAAATATCAGGGGTCATGATTGGCCACTTCTCAGCAACATGATGAAAACAAAGTAAGAAGATCAAGCATTCTTCTGATGCAGATGGAGCAGAAGACAATTATTCCAGTGTAGATACATTTGTGTAGCTTCGTAGCTTTGCACTCATTTGTGAGAATTAAAAACATTAGTGAGTACAAACATGACTTTCCTGGCAAGTTTCTTTTGTGTGAAGCATTTATTTACAGTTCTTTTCCAGAGCTGGGTCTGTACCATATACAAATCTCTCTTGTTCTCCAGCAGTTATTTTGCACTTGCTAGTCATTCAGTTTACCCCTCCGTTCCAAACTTATAGGATAAAAACTGACAATGCAGGAAAACAAGAATAGGCCTTCCCATATTCACATAAAACTGCATGCATGGACTGGAACTTGAAGTCCATTCTTCTTTTATGAGTGTAGATCCATGCCATAATTGCACATTCACCCTGCCTCATCTAACAGGAACAGATGCATTATTAGCATCTTTTAAAATCTAATACCGCCTCTCTATGAGGCTGTGGGCAGTATTCGTGGAAAGAGCTGAGCCAGATGGTGAGATGAAGGATAGACTGGGGATGGAGATGGGGGGGGTGGGGGTGGGGAGGGTTTGCTGTCGGACCACTCCCAATACTATTAACTGTCTACGGGCCTATAGGCTACAGCCACAGGGGACTGATGGGGTACGAATGAAATACCAGCTGGGCCTCGAGCCTGGTGCAGAACAGGGGGATGAGGAAGAATAGGTTGAGCCTGACTGAGTTAGCTTGAGGATATATAATATATGTACAACCACAATTCCGAAATGGTTGGGACGAAGTGTAAATTGTGAATAAAATCAAAACGCAATGACTTTCAAATCACACCAGCCAGTATTTTATTCCCAATAGAACAGAGATAACAAAGCAAATGTGAAATTGAAAAGTCTTTAATTTATACATAAAATACGAGCTCATTTCAAATTTGATGGCTGCTACAGGTCTCAAAAAAGTTGGGACAGGGGCCTGTTTACCATGGTATAGCGTCCCCTCTTCTTTTTAACACAGAGTAGAGGCGTCTGGGCATTGAGGAGACAAGTTTCTTGAGTTTAGCCATTGGAATTTGATCCCACTCTTGTTTAATACAGGCTTCCAGCTGCTGGAGAGTTTTGGGTCTCCTCTCTTCCCAGCTGGATTTTTCGTTTATTCCGCAAATGTTCTCGTCGGTGAAAAGATCAGGACTGCAGGCAGGCCAGTTCCTTTATGGACTCTTCTACTCACGAAGCCATGCTTTGTAATAGCTGCGATATGTGGATTTGCATTGTCCTGCTGAAATACACAAGGCCTTCCCTGGAATAGATATCACCTGGAGGGGAGCATATGTTGCTCTAAAACCTTTATATACCTTTCAGCATTCATGGTGCTTTTTAAAACATGCAAGTGTCACCATATGCCTCATCCATCCCCCATACCATCAAGTTCTGGCTTTTGAACTGAACGCTGATAACAGGAGGAGTAGTCTTTCTCCTCTTAAGCCGGAGGACACAACGCCCGTGATTTCCAACCAGAATGTCAAATTTGGACTCGTCTGACCACAGGACACTTTGCCACTTTGCTACAGTCCATTTTAAATGAGCCTTGGCCCACAGAACACGGCGGCGCTTTTGGATCATGCTCAACAATGGCTTCCTTTTTGCATCATAGAGTTTTAGGTGGCATCTGTGGATGGCACGGCGGACTGTGTTTACTGACAGTGGTTTCTTGAAGTATTCCTGGGCCCATTTAGTAATGTCAATGAAAGCATCATGCTGGTGAGTGATGCAGTGGCATCTGAGGGCCCGAAGATCACGGGTATCCAGTAAAGGTCTTTGGCCTTGTCCCTTACGCACAGAGATTTTTCCAGTTTCTCTGAATCTTTTGATGATGTTATGCACTGTCGATGATGAGACCTTCAAAGCCTTTGCAATTTGACATTGAGGAACATTGTTTTTAAATTATTCCACAATTTTTTTTCACTTAAGCCTTCACAGGTTGGAGAGCCTCTGGCCATCTTTACTTCTGAGAGACTCAGCCTCTCTAAGACATCCCTTTTATAGCCAATCATGTTACACACCTGATAACAATTAACATAATTACTTGCTAAATGTTCTTTCAGCTGATTCTCTTATATATTAATTGCTTTTTCAGCCCTCTTTTCCCTGTGTCCCAACTTTTTTGAGACCTGATGCAGCCAGAAAATTTGAAATAAGCTCATTTTGTGGATAAAAATGTAAAATGTCTCCGTTTCAACATTTGAAATGTTATCTATGTTCTATTGTAAGTAACATAATGGCTCATGTGTTCTGAAAGTCATTGCATTTTGATTTTATTCACAATTTACACTTTGTCCCAATTATTTCGGAATTGGGGTTGTAATTATGCCTCGGTGTGCGCATGCTTTGTAAAACTATCTGATACTCAGTCTGTGTATTTGTTTGTTTGTCTGTCTGTTACCATCACTTAACTGCGACAGCGTGTGCATCAAGCTAAAGTAACAATGCCAGCGAGTGACAAACACTGTTCTCTTGATTTTTAAATGTGCAGAATTTTGAAAAAGGATTCAGTTCAAGAGCCTCACGAAGTTATTTGCTTACCATGTTTGTTCTTGGTACTCTGGATTTGGAAATATATGCAGCACAGGAGAGTTAATTAGCACTACTTATAGTACATGTACTACAGTACTACTCTATGGAAGATACCAACACAAACCTAGTATCAGTTGCTTCTTGGCTTTTCTTTTTTTTTGTAGCACTTCATGTTTCCAGTATACGTTTTGTGTACATAATGTTAGCCACACCCATGATTTGGCACAAGGACGCACTCTATTGACTGTTTTATGTATTCAGCTTGCTTTATGTTACTGTACAACTATTGTACATCAGTAGTGGCTAAGCAATACACACCGAGGCATCAGCACCTCTGGTGCTTTCATATAAACCAGCAGTGAGGAAGAAGCAATTTTACCCCTATTC
The DNA here is from genome assembly GCA_029692085.1 of Gymnothorax javanicus. Taxonomy (NCBI): domain Eukaryota; kingdom Metazoa; phylum Chordata; class Actinopteri; order Anguilliformes; family Muraenidae; genus Gymnothorax; species Gymnothorax javanicus. The sequence goes on along the minus strand of CM056206.1, from coordinate 8,575,901 downwards.
ATTGTCTCTATTGAGATCCTTGCTTGCAGGCCAACCAAAAAGAGACAGAGTGACTCTGTCTTTACAGTGAAGACCTTAATTGGGCATAAGGTCATCTTCTTAAAAGTAATAGTAAATTTATTACACACTAATGGGTTCCGTCCACCTATGCATGGTATGTATGGCTTTTTAGAATGTACGTGGTTCATTTTTTTTCCTGTTTTTGGTTGTAAGAAATATTCAATAAACAAAAAACTTTTTGGATATGATGAAAAAAAAAAACTTTCATTACTTCCTGCAGTCCGAAATACACTGATTTTCCCTCTAAAATTGTGGAGACTGGGGTCAAGAATGCCTAACTTCGTGATGTCAGTGTAATTGATTGCAGTCTCAGCGTGGTTCAGCTTTGAGTCATTTCTCTTATATTTGCTATCCAAAATCAATGCATTGCCGCTGCATGAATTTGACCCATTTGCTTCCAAAGCGGGATTTGAGGGAAAGCACATGCATCAATATGTCTGATGTTTAAAACGTATTTTTACAACTCTGGTTGTTCAGCGCTCCAGCCAAACAATATTGGCCTCCTTTCTTCACTGCCTTCCTCTTTGTTGTGAGTCATTTTAACTGACCTCACGCGGGTAAATCGCGTTTCTTTTTTGTCCGCGCCTCCTTGCGACAAATTTCAAGTCAAAATAACACTATTTTTGAGCGCAACAAACAGGCTTAATTAATGTAAGATTGCTTTTTTTTTACATATCAAAGAACTTAACGCCAGAAAAATTTTTTGTGTCATTTCCACTTTAAGTTCAATTCAGTTTTGCTTGCTTTTTAACCTATACCCTACAACAGGAAGTGATGTAATAAATATCCCCTTGCAGGAAATTATATGGACAAAAAAGAGAAAGGAGAAAAAGAATTATGACCTAAAAGCAAAGATACGGCTGATATATCAAAACTAAAAGGGTGTAAGAACAAGCCAAAAAGGCCTGTAGATGAATGACATTCAGCTACTCAGTTAAACAAGATATCATTGCTGCCCGGGTGGTACCTTAGAGTGAAAACTTACAGTTTCCCCAAATTACACGAGTAAACTAAAGGGATAAAAGGAATAAAATGGTAAAGCAGTTGGTGGACAGTTGATGGTTGGCCGGTGCTGCTCTGTTACTTTATTACCCTGCCTCTGATTTAAAGCCTGCTCTGAGAATAATTTTGCATAATAGCTCCAGATAAATTGCAAAATGCTTCATGGGTTCTCTGCACTCATTTAGATTCTGCGTAACATCTGGGCTGCTTTACCGGCAATGGGGCGAGGTCTCCCTCAAATATTGAAACTGCCTTAGCGTTACCAAGATCAGGTTTAATCTCCACATCGCTTTTCCATTAGGATTTCCATGGCTTTCTGAAGCTTTTTCATCCTGTCCCTGAAATGCCTGTTGGGTTTCAATTGATGCGCACATTGATAAATGACTCTGATTACTGGCGACGCCCACACGCCCTTTATGTATAAGTGAAATATGCCAGTAAATTAGGGCTACAGGGAGTGGAAAAAGATGTTGCGGATTTTGCTGCTTCCTTTTCCTTGCTCCAATTTGTACAGTTCTGAAGGTCGCTCTGGTTTGTATCGAAGCCTCCGCCACAGTGTTCTAACAGAAGGTGGAATATGGCCTGCTTGCATTGATACAAGAGCCAGGCGTGGAGACAAAATTTTCTGTGAAAAAAAAAAAATCTGGCTGGACGGTTTGGGAGTAAAGGTTTCCCGAGATGGACTACAGAGTCATTTGTGCCTGATGCAGGAAGGTGGGAGTCAAAACTTGCAGTGAACACAGGCTGGGTTCAGTGTGTGTGGGGATAGTCCATGCAGTTCAGATCTAGGGGATGCAGCGACGGTTTATAAAGGAAAGGAAAGAATAGGAGGGAATGGAGGAGCTGAGCCCAGGAAATGAACAAAGTTTGAACTTTGTGTGCGTAAAAAAGTTTTGAGCTTGTGAAATAGTTTTGTGCATGCACAAAAACGTTTTGAGCTTGTAAAATAGTTTTGTGCGTATGCAAAAAAGTTTTGAGCTTGTGAAATAGTTTTGTGCGTGTGCAAAACGTTTTTGGCTTACAAAATTTTGTGCGTGTGCAAAAAAGTTTTGAGCTTATGAAATAGTTTTTGCGCGTATGAAATTCCTACCTTCCTTTGTGACAGTGAAGTTGCGGATAAACTCAAATTCCTTCCTTCGTGTGCGACACATTTTTTTTACAAGCACAAACCAGATTTACGAACCTCGAGTTACGAACTTATGGCCCTATTTTTACTCCTGTGGTAGACTAGCCAGTCAGCCGTTGCCCACTGAATAGCCAATCAAAATGTTGCCCACTGTCACAGGAAGTCAAACTGTCCAATCAGTGGCCAAACAGTTCTGACGGTATTTCTCCCCCATTAGCCTGTGTCTGGGCTCTTCATACAGGGAGAGAAAAGAGCCTGGAGATTGGTTCAAAGTCACGGTGCCACCATCGTTTTATTCTGGTTTAAGTTTGACAGTCTCAATTTCCTCCAACCGATTATTACTGCTTGATTGCTAGCAATGCGTTTGAAATATGTTTTCTCCTGTTTGGTGGAGTGTGCCAGGGTGTTATAATCAGCTGCAACATGTATATAAACCACGGCATCTTAAAAAGGCAGTGGCACAATAAATCCAACGAGGGTAGTATATAAATGCATCTCTTGCTGCTTGGTATTCACCACGGTTGATGACATCAAAACATGTTTGTGGTAAATAGAGGTTTAAAAGGATTTAAAAATCAAATCTGGTGAACCTATTTCATCAGGCTCCAGAATTCTTCCAGAAGAGCAGCACAGTATGGCCGTCTCGGCTGCCATAGTTACCCAGCTTTGCGTGACACAGCAGAGGCGTTCAGCGCGCTACTGTTGTCATTTAAATATACGTTTTGCTACGTGTTGCCGACTTTGAACGCACCCCTGGTTTCCATTCACTCTGAATTTTGTCTGGATTCTGGTTCCGGTCTACAGAGCGGATCCGGAATTCGCCAAAGTAAAAGTGTTCACCAAATAAAACTTTAAATTCTGGCGCACCATCGATTTCCGTCTCAGGTTTTGAAACATTTTATTCATTTAAACATGGACGTACAAAATTACATTCTTTAAATTAAAAAGTTTCACCGCATTTTTATTAGCTTGGCACATCCATCGAATTCCGGATCCCGTCTCTCGCCTTGTTCCGGTTGCTTACCCCAGACTACTCCCCCATGTCTATGGCCAAATCCATAGCTCATTGATTTCCGTTTTTATTCTACTGTAATGTCATAATTGTATATTCTCGCCCTTAGTAGCCAGATGGAGGAAACAGTTATATATCTCGGGTAGTTGATGTGTGTGCTTTTAACCAACACGGTTCGATTGACTAACGTTACATTAATTAGCAGGTTAGCAAGCAAGCAAGCTAGCTACTCTCCTGCAAGCTGGCGAACAGTACGAACAACCACTGTATAAAACTTGATTCCTCTTCATTACACCTGATTAGATTGCGATCAGTGCAAAACTACCAGTCAAATATCTTTTCATGGTTACTTAATGGTTATTCTTCTTGTGTTATACGGAATCATCGTAATAACCGGACTGTTTCTCAGTCTACAAAAATTCTGAACAATTCGACTGTTCAAGAAACGGGTAGCTATCGCGATCAAGTCGGCTAGGGCAAACTGGATGCTCAAAACTTCAGTTCAATAAAAACGAAAACTGAGCAATGGATTTCGCAGGTCTCTATATTGTAGCAGCGCGATGCTAGCAGTGGGATATGTGTTTCTAGTCTTCTCCCAGCTTACTCCTGTGTGGCCTGCGATTCACCCAGTTGATGGTGATAGCTAACCGTTTCTTGGATAGCTGCTCACCTGCAAGCCTGCAAACATTAAGAACAACCGCTGAATAAAAAATGCTTCAGTTTATTTTATTTCTCAGTTTTCTGCAAAAAACGTGCAAGGAACAATTCGGCTGTTCAAGAAACGGGTCTTTTTATTGTAGCTGCGTGATGCAACAGTAGGATACCTCTTCCTAGTCTTGTCCCAGCTTACTCCTATGCTGCCTGCGATTTACCCACTTGATAGCGATAGCAGCCCGTTTCTTGAACAGCCGAATGGTTCCCTGCACTTTTGGTGCAGAAAACAGAAATAAAAGACAGTGAAGCAACTTTTGTACAGCGGTTGTTCGTGATGTTCGCCAGCTTGCAGGAGAACAGCTAGCTAAGCAGCTAATTAATTTAACGTGAGTCAAACAATAAAACAGTGTATGTAAAAAGAACAAACATCCATTTTCCGAGACAAATCGCTGTTAAATGACATGACAGTACAATAAAAATGGAATCACTGAGCCAGGGATTTATACGTCTTATGTAGCAGCCACGATGTTATGCAGCATGCGTATCTTTCCCTTTTAGTATAGCTCTGATGGGCCTATGTCTGGGGCAATGGATGTGTGCGCTTTTCACAAACACGGTTCTTTTTATTTGACTACGTTAAGTTAATAACGTCTACCACAGGAGTGAAAATAGGGCCATAAGTTCGTAACTCGAGGTTCGTAAATCTGGTTTGTGCTTGTAAAAAAGTGTGCATATAGCGAAGGGAGAATTTAGTATCAACGCTTCACTGTCTGGAAAGGTAGGAATTTTTAACACACGCACAAAACTATTTTACAAGCTCAAAACTTTTTTGCACAAGCACAAAACTATTTCCCAAGCTCAAAACTTTTTTGCACAAGCACAAAACCATTTTATGAGCTGAAAACTTTTTTTTATGCACGCACAAAACTATTTCACAAGCTCAAAACTTTTTTACGCACAAAAATATTTCTACAAGTTCAAAACTTTTTTGCACAGCACAAAACTTTTGGCCCTAATTTGATTCCATATGGCCAGGACTATGAGTACACTGCTCCCTGATGTTGGCTTTTCAGGTTGAAATTGCATTTAACCTGAGCGCTTAATCTCTGCCTCTCCACTTAATTACCATGGCCTTTCACTGCTGGTGCTATTTGGTCATGGCTGGCAGCCGGTGACCGATGGGCTTCCTTCGCACCTTTCCCTAACTTATGAGTGTTCTTTTATTAGACAGCCTTTATTTTTTTACCGTTAGACCCGTTAACCCTTTGGGCCCTAATGCAAAAATCAACAGAGAATCATGCCATATTTACCATAGTAACCTGTATTTGGGCTGAAACACTGCTTCTCAGCTTTCAGGAACAGTTGGAAAATTTTTCTGTGCGCCAAAACTTACAGTAATTACGGTGCTTTCAAAATTACAGCGCATATCTGTGTAAAGCCTTTGTACGTTCTTAAAACTCTTGCGCATGCTGTCCGGTTTAAATGGGTTAATTAGGTTATATACCGTATATTGAATCAGTTACTGTAAATGCTTATCAGTTAAGAGAGGAGATTTGTTTGGAACCATATCTGTATTTTTTTTCCCCTCTCTTTCAATTTCAAAATGTCAAAATACAAACATGTCACAATTTTGCACCTTATAAAGTTGTCGTACTGCTGTGTCTAATTCACAGATCTTAGCTATGTTTTCACACAGAAAAGCAGTGGGACCTGCTCAAATTATAAAATTCATGCACTGCTCAAATGAGCATACTAGAAAAATCAATGTTCAAAATTAGAGCTATATAAGTGTGCCATGGTTTGTGGAGTTGAAAAAGAAAAAAAAAACACAGTGCTCTCCGTGAAATCCTCCAAAGTCCGTAGACATCCAATAGTGCAATTTATCAAAATATAGGAAAAAGAAGTCTGCACACTTTTGGACGGATTTTTCTTTATTCACACAAGGGACAATGATCAGCTTAGACGCATATCTAGTTAAGAGTGCTGAAGTCTAGATTCGTTATAAATTAACCCGACAAATCGCTCCGCCAACTAAGAATATGCGTTCTTGTGTAGTTGAGTATGATATGAACAAAACCCCGGCAATAACTACAGCGGCCCGCGCTGCTGTTGGTCCCCTGTGCTAAAATAAAGAACTGCCCAAAGTGTGCGATTCTACCGCTATGCATGATTTAATGAGTTACGTGACCTCCTGTAGCTTCATTTTGAAAAAAAGGCCCATAAAATGCCCAGTAAATTGCTTCCCCTGTGTACTGTCTGGTTGGCAGTCCTCCCTATGGTGCCATTCCATTGAGTGTGACATTAGTTTTCCTGGCAGGCGTGGTGCCTAGGTGGAGGCAGAGTTGCACACTAAAGAGGGTAGAGTTCACACAAGAGAGCATTCATTTTGAGAGCTTTGCAATGTCTCTCTTCAGTGAAAGAAAGGCATTTTGAGAGCATTTTTGAATGAGGATAAATAGACCATTCACATTTTGAACCCCAATGCTCTGTTTGGGGTCACACAGACACCAGAGCCTGTTTATCAGCACAAAAAATCATGCTAAACATTGTTAAACAGCTTGATGGCTATAAGTTAACTACTTATAAACCGTTGTTGTTGCTGTATAAAAGATTACACATAAACTATGTTTGTTGACTATTTAAGCCGATTCCAATGAAACACAAGGATTAACAAGGGGTTAAGGAGTTAGAGGTTTGTGTAATGCGTGTTGGCATATCTAGCGAATATGAATGTGCATAGAATGTGCATGTACAGTATGTAGGGTTGGCCATGAACAGAGCACTCCAGGAGGCAAAGAAATGCTGGAGAAAGCCATCAGTTCCCAACTAGACTTCGTGGACTACTGAGAACAAAGTTAGAGCATAACAAAAAACAATGAAAAATCTTATTTCTGCCAGTGTTATTCTTGCTACTTTTGTGTGCAAATGTTTATATTTCTTTTCCTCTCTTCCAGGACTTTCCTCTTCAAAGCTCTGAGTTTTTGGTGTCCATCCATAATTTTCCATAAGAGATTTCATTAAAGGGATGAAGGGAATAGAGACAGGGAAAAAGAATGGTATCTGGAATATCAACTGCAGAGAGTGTGTCTATACAAGCATCTGAGTTTCGCCGCGTGAATTATTATGCTGTGCTTATATCCGTCAACACAAGTATTAGTGTGAGAGTGTCTCGCATTGTGTCCATTCATGTCCGTATGAATGAGCATGCATCTTGCACAGTGCTCCTGCCCTCAGGAGGTATCTGCTAATGAGAGTCCACATTGTTACTCACAATGCCACCTTCTCTGACCAGGGAAGAAGGCAACTATGGAATTTTACAGTATTGTCAAATGATTCAGAGTAATTGCATAGTATAAAGAAACAACACAGATGAACAGCTGCTTTCATTCATTCATGTCTTTTTGAAATAGAAATAAGGTGGTAATCCTTGTTTCTAATGCTTGTCTGTGCAATGATGTGCTACTTAAGGCAAAAAGTTGGCAGTAATGCTGTAATCCTGGATATTCTTTGAAAGGATCACATTACTACAGGAAAGGTCTAGGAAATCACAGGTCTGTGCTTTGCCTCTCGTAACTGGGAGCTTAAGAGTGCTGCCATTTTCAAAACAGGCTAAAATTAATGGCTCAGCACAGAGTCAATAGTTGAGTAGTGCCCATCTAAATTCTCTGGGCACGTGCTGGAGGGCATTGATGGAAAAACATGCCCATTTTAGTCAGGAATGCTCAGTAAGATGCATCTGAAGTATGCACGCCTCTTGCAGCATATCAAAGGCAAGCAGGATGTTAAATGAACCTTGGCCCTCCACCAGTCCTCCCCGCCTTCTCTGCGAAAGCAAACACTTTAAGAGCGACTTAAATCTGGAGAGCCTATCTTTTATTGTAAGAATAAACTAATAAGGCAAACATTTTCAAGCCAGTTATTCAAGGGTGAAAGAAAAGAAAGAAAAACAAAATGGAGGACAGCCATGCATGGGGGTGGCGTGGCACTTAGACCTAATAATGGGTAATACCCAGGATATTATTGGAACAGCTTGACCTGAAAGTAGGAGTAAATCTTTTTTTTTTTTTTTAATTACACTGCTCAGATGCTCAAAATATTCCTAATAGTTTGGATAATGGATTGACTTTTATGGCTATGCAGGTCCATCTCAGCACAGTGTTCAAGACAACTGTACATTTGATACTGGCACTGATACTGATTCTCATATACGTGTCAGTGATACTGAGACACTACACTGATATCTGTACATACACCCAATACTAAAATTGTGATACTAATGTGGTACATGCCACAGCTACCAAAACAATACAATGGTGATACTGATACATTACACCGATTGATACCAATACTGCAGCACTAGACTTCAATGGTAATTCTGATACATTTCACTTTTAATGAATTCCAGACCACACCTAAAATGGTCCTTAACAATATTGAATAGAAGAAGCATGGGAATTTGTGATGATTAAGGACGGAATAGAGTTAAGTTGGTGGAGACAAGTGCAGGATAAAGGAAGCCCAGGCTTAGGATAGAGTGGTCGGAGAAGAATTGCCAGATTTGAATTTCTTCCATGATTTGAATTGCCTGCAATGAATCGATAGAGGCTGGAATAGACAGTAACCATATTTGATTTTTTTAAATACAGCATAGGAAGGAAGGAATGGACAAGGGAGACTGATAGGACACATGAGCTCAGGGATATTGAGCACCTGCTGAGACAGGAATGAAAGGAGGGATAAAAAGAAGCTGATGAAAAGATTGAAAACAGAGGGTGCAGGCACTGGGAATATGACCTGGCCCATTGACTGCCACTGTACTGCAGTTTGAATGGTTCTGGACAATGAAGGGTTGCTTTGTTTGTGATTGACGTGGAACAGGACTGGAACCATTACACATTGTTAAAATAGTGGTTTAAATGAAGGTTTGTTCTTTCGTTGCGTTTTGAAGACAAATGGTACATGAGGTGCTGGGTTGGAGTCACTGAATAGCTGAGGCGCGGGCGACTTAATAGTCGAGTTCTAACTGCGCGAAGTAGCTCAGTAGAAATTTATAGCTAAGCGCAGAAATGGGTAATGAGGGGTATTACTATTCTTGGCTTTTAAGCAAATTTCTGGCCTCTAAATACTAAATAACCTTAATTAGGTAAACCACTTGTGTAATGTTACATTTTAGTTGCCCCTTTCAGTCACTGGGCTATTGTGATTGCGCAGACTCCGGCATCATAGTTGTGATCGTGATCGTGATTGTGATCCTCATCCGTTAGTGAAATCTTGAAAGGTCTTCTTCTCCTTATTTGCTTCAAATTTGGTATGGAGCTTCCTTGGGACAATGTCCACCAAGATTGTTCGCAGTTTTGTGAAAAAAAAACAAAAAAACTTTCTTTGTATTTTTTATAGAATTTTTTTTGTATTTTTTCCACCTGAAAACTAAAAAAAAATCTTCTTCTCCGAAACTACAGATTTCATTCAAAACTGGTATGGAGCTTCCTTGGGTAATGTCTTCCAAGACTGTTCACAGTTTTGAAAAAATTTTATATTTATACTTGTAACAATTTTTTTGTATTAAATTTCCCCTTTTACTTACAATGGGAAAATCCTATACAATCATCTGCTACGAAACAGGTGGCCAGATTCACTTCATGTGTGGCATGGAGCTCTCTAGGCACAATATCACTTATGTTGGTTTTGAGTAAGTAGTAATCTGGATCTTGATCCGGAATGTGTGTGACTTTAAAATTTCGGCCTATGCTAGGTGATTGGAAGTGGATCAAAGCTCTGTCAGCAATTTTATGTAACATTCTCGTCTCTTTGCCTGTATCACATGATTCAGCAACATGACTGTCCCTATGTTTTTTCAATTGTTTTACATGACACCTGACCAGAACACTGTGTTGAGAAAAAGATTTTATAGTATTGATGAGGTAATGTCATGCACCACCCACTAACCATCACGCACACACTGACTGCGATCAGAAGAGACAGCAAATCAACTTGGTGTTATAAATATCTTTATAAATATTTGCTGCACCAAAGTAAAAAATATTTTAAACTGTTCTTGGCTTTTATGACACACCTTGAAAAAAATATCGAGGTCCAGACCTTCGTGATCTCAATGGTGGAATGCGGCCAAGATGGCGTTGTTCAAGTGATGCCACAAGCCACAGAACTGGCAATGGGTACGCAGTGGAGAAAACAGCCACACTATATTGAGTTTTAGTTTTTTCTGCCTGATTCTTTCCCTGTAAAGGAAAAAGGACAGTGTTTTTAGGCAGAGGGGCCAGCATGGATGGCAGGACCATAAATTGCCAATGACCTCTCTTTCAATCCTGTAGCATATTTTAGCAATGAAGCAACAATCGTTGAACTCTTGCCACTTTTGTAGCTTATATAGCTTTGTGGTGAGCAAACTGAGAAATGCCATGTACAGTTCAAAGCCTCAAAGAGATCTCTGAAGAAGTTATTGGTGGTGTGGACAAGTCATTGCCCATTTCCTACTGAGTCACTCTGGCAGACTGAACTCCAACAGTGAAAGTGTACTGCTGTTATTTGCAGCACATACCACAGGGACACGCTAATCACATAGGAAGGTGTTGTCACTTGCTGATGTGCTCCTGATGTCATCATTGTGGTTGGGTCCATTGTTGCTCCAAGTGAGAGCCAAGTCTGATCTGCGAAATTAGCATTTAAAAAAAACAAAGACACAGACTCTTGTTTTGCATGTGATAAAAGGTTTCACACAAAAAATAGGTCCCAGTAAATCCATTCGTATGGTTTCCTCGAACAGTACTGAGGACCTATGTTGGAGCAGCATGCATGTGCGTGTGTGATAGAGCATGAGTGTGTCGTGCCTGTTTATGTCTGTCTTGCCCGCATAAGCATGTTAGTACATATGAGGAAGGAAACTGTCTATCAGCGTCTCGTCAGTCCACACATGCATGCCATTAAAATGCACATGTAGGAGTCTGTGCCCGATATGTGCGTGTGTGTGTGTGTATGTAAACTTTCATGTGCATAGTGCTGACTGCGCTCAGCCTCTTCTGGCAAAGCTCTGATTTCCATTCCCCCTTGTTAATACACATGGAAATGTTATTTACTCAAGGATTCCCAAAACTGGCGAACATTCCTCAAAACATTTCCAGCTCCATATGCAATGACAGCCACACCCTTCTCGGGGGAATAAACATGGGGGAACTAGAGGGAGGTGGACGGCCGCCACACCTCAGCTAAGCCAACCCCCCACTCCCAGCCTCCGGTGGTAGGAGAGACTGGGGTCCGATGAGCTATGGGGACCAATGAGCCATATCACTATTTTGCGATCAATCGATGCCAAAGGTGTTTAAAATAGGCAAAATAATGATATGGCTCATTTATTACCATGTCTCATCAGTCACTGGTCAAATATTTGCCTATTTAAGCAGCTCTGTCATCGATTGATCGCAAAATAGTGATATGGCTCATTGGTCCCCGTGGCTCATCGGACCCCAGTCTCCCCTACAGATGAACCGCTCTTTTTATGTAGTGTAGGAAGGTAAGGAGGTGAGTTCAGGGTACACTTCCTGTCATGTGGTGGCTAATGTGTTCTTAAATAGAGGGAGTATGACTGACTGGCTTATTATCAGTGCAAGGGGCCTCCAAAATTAGCTGACATTAGAGCAAATAAAGTGGAGTTAAAAACAGCAGGGAAAACCAGAGTGGAAATTCCATGAATTTGGGTGAAACCCACGACTAAACGTTCACTAGGCGCAAAGGCTGACATAAATAGCTGCTGGAAAAAACTTCCTTACCAAGGCTACAAAGCAAAAGCAGGAAAACAACAGTGGTGCTATTTTGTTCGGAAGACTTTAAGCATTGACCTTTTTTCCCCAGAAATACTTTGAGTGAATGTAGTGCTGTACGTTACTTCCGAATGTAGGTCATAGCCCAACTCTTAATCCCTCCTTGCATCTCCCTTTTCAAACTGAAACTTCTGGCAAAAAAAAAATGTTTGCGGTTCTTTCCGCCACTCCGAAGGCTGTCCCAGACTCCCTGGAGACTCGCTGAGTACTCAAGTGGCTCAAGAAGGGAGGGGGTAGTGAAAACGGCACTGTTCAGCTATGCCAGAGCATGGACCAATCATAACGAGAAGGCCTCAACGGATTACTCAGCAATTTCCTCTGCGCAATCCCAGGATGAGGAAATTGCAGTTATGGAGAGAATCCGCGTGACCCAAATCCTTTGTGCTTCTCTTGAGATGGGACAGGGTGGATTGCTGGGCTGTAACCACTGATCTATATAGAATAACTGGATTGCTGACGCAATAGAGAACTGCGTTGGGAGGTTGAAGCAAGCGGAAGTGGTTGAGCGGCCATATTACTATGCCCAATAATGCTTAGCCGTTATATAATAACCTGTGGCCAGCATTGATGTACAGCTTTTCCAATACAAAAACAACATTTTTTGAGGAGATGTGGCCCAGAACTTAATGCACTAGTTGCTTAAATAGAGAACAGATACACAAAATCCATTTAATTAATATATTGCTTATTATATATTACTGGCGATCTACCTTAAAACGTTAGCGATATCAATGTTAGCCTAGCTAACGATTTATTATCGAAATACTTAAAAATTAATGTTAGCTAACGTGATCCATCACGCTAGCCTAAAGCTACCTAGATTACTGAGCTGAAGTTAACAATATCAATCAATGTCACACGCCATAAATTAGTAATCCAGTAATACTGATGCGCAATACTGTCAATAATATTAGACCAGACTAGCTAGCCAACAAAACCGGGCATTCACTGATCAAATTATGAAGGTTAATTTAAGCCAGCACTAAAAAGGCTAACATTTTGTTGACACTCAATTACCGTCGACGGACAAGTTTAATTTTGCTAGGTTATCAATGAGAATGTAATTTTGGAGCTACTTAAATATGTAGTGATTCACACTAAAATGATTCACACTCTATAATGAATGGCAAACAGTTTTACATGCATCTCCATGACGCACAACTCACTTCACTTCTCATGTGAACACTGATTTAGCCACTTTGATAAGTTTACATTACATTCTCTTTAGCGAAACCATTCACTTCCTAAAAAAATAGCCTAACTTCATGGCAGCAATTGAGTGGAGACATCAGAAGAGAAAAGTCAATACAAGACATCCCTTGGGACGTACATATGCGTTGCGCGATTGCATCTCACAGCCAGTGTTTCAAAAATAAAGACAACGGCTGACCAGATGCTAGCTTATGGCTAGTTTATTTTTTCATTAAGTTTTTAAAGCCCACCTGACATAAAAATACGTGCAAAATCAACATCTTGTCTTACAATATGCGGGCCGACACCGTCACAACAAATGCAAGCATACAACGAGCGCAAAGTTTACAACAAACGCGCCACAACCGCGAAAGAAAAAGTTTGCAACATGAGATATAGCATACAACATGAGCCTTAAAGTTTACAACAGCAAACACAAAGCATACAACCACCGAAAGCAAGTACAACCGCAGCCATACAACGGAATTGACTCGGGATACCTGTTCTGACGGACCAAGTCACCGACAGGAAATTTGTTTCGAAGATACCCATTAAAGAAATTGGTCACACTTCCTGTCTCTAAATTAAGTAGCGGCTCTTGAGAATGTTGTCTTAGCGTTGTATTTGCAGAATGAATGCTGACCAAGTTATCCGTTGCATCTTGTTGTCAGAAGTGGTAGCTAAATTGTAGCAATTAAACGTTGGGATATATAAGTATCTATCTTATATCTGCATGTTGCGTGTATATTTCCTTTTACTTTTCAACATCAGGCATTTTACAACAAAGCTAATGGCTGTACTCAGCTTTACGAATATGAGTTATCTGGCCAGCTACAGCGTTCGCAAATGTTATTTGACAGGAGTTCAAAAATTAGATTTTGGCTTGCTAGCGTTTACTCTTGGAGTGGTTATTAGGTTTTGAATGGGATAATGTTTGGCCAGGTCTGTATTTTTTTTTTGTTTGTTTCAGTATTTTACTGTAATTGGCATTAGCTATAGCTTGAAGGGCATTGCATCCAGCTAGTTTAAGCCCCTATCAAGCTGGTCACCAGCAACTGCGACAGTTGCTAATTTATTCCTGACCTGTCTGCATACTTTGGAAAAGAAAAGATGGATAACTTGTTCCCTATCATTTTACCTTCATTGCTGCTAAAGTTTTGGCATTTTTTAAACGTGGATGGCCAACTTCGTAGCCACATTTAATTTTTGCGCTTTATTTTGCCTTGACAATATCTGATATCAATCCCAAGATCACCTTAATCCAATATGTTCCTTTTCCCCTTTAAATTCCTGGTTTCCCGCAGTCCATACTGTATTTCTGTATTGCCAGATGTTACGTGAGCGCTGCTGAGAGAGACACAGGCCTCGAATAAAGTTCATTTTCTCCTGATCTGTTGGTCTTTTAAATGCCATTGCAGCGCCAGAATGTTTCGAAGATATGTGTCCTGTGAAAAATAAGTCCAATATTTAATTGGCTTAGTGGACACACTGCAACCACAGTTTCTCGGGGCAAGGATGAGGAATGTCTTGTTTGTGGGGAGACATTTGCCTCATCTTTGCCTGGAGAAGTGTGGGTGCAGTGCATCTTTTGTCTGCTGTGGTCGCATGAGGCATGTACTGAGGGTGCCACTCATTATATCTGTCACAACTGTGATGAGTAATTTCATCCCAGATAGGAAGCTCCTCCGCTCCGGATCTGCCCCGGCTCTGAGCCGGATCAGCTGGAGTCGGCACAGAGCCGGGGCAGATCCGGAGCGGAGGTGCTTGCTCTCTGGGATAATTTTTATAAATAGACCTTGCACATTAAACATGTTCACAGTCACTTTTGGAACATTTGAAGCCAATTAAAATGTTTAAAACAAATGCCTGGCTGTTTTTGCTTCTGTTTTAACGAGAAATTTAAAAAAGATTCCAGTTTATTTGATCACGTTACTTTTGCCCTGCCCGTGCATTACTTTCATCCCGGCTGGATGGGTCGAAAGAAGCAATCCGCAACTTCCGTTCGACGTCAAACTATGCCGAAGTCAATATGTATGGTGATGATTTAGCACCTGATATTGACAGAGCACACACGAAAGTAGTTAATCGCTCCGAAATTTTGTTTCGGTCTGTAACGTTATCTTTTAAAATGACGTCCATGTGAAAAATGTAACTTTCGTACCAGCTCTCCCCTATTATGGCGTGCATGGATTTTTTTTTTCCAGCTGCAACCGCGGCGGTGTCAAAAGAGCCGGAGAGCAAATACTGAATTACTACAAAAACAAAATTCAAAGCGGTCAGTAGGCTTACTTTCATAAGTGCAACAAGTACAAGGCTTTAGTGCTTTTGCCCGTGGAAAATACAGCATTGTGATAAAGAAGTAAAACTATATCGCCGCGACTCCGCTCGTTAAGCGCATGTCAAACCCTCAGATGAGAACCTGTATCGTACATATTGGTATTCATCCGCGCACCAAACTCCGCCGAAACCTCTACGGACGGTGATGCCACTTTCTTAGAGAACTGATTGGTCAGTAGGCGGTGCTTTTGCAAGCAGTGATCTGAATCTAGAACTAAACCTGCTCCGGAGCAGGTTAGCCGTTCAGCTTATGTTGCCGCGGTGATATACCTCGGTTAGAAATGAGCCGCCTTCATGGTACAGAAAACCCAGGGTTAAACCTGAAGATACCACGCTAAGCCCAACTCCAGCTTTATCGTACAGGCCCCAGGTGTCAGGAAACTAGCCGGAACTCAATACCATGTTGAACAACTTAAGCATGGCTTCCTCCAGCCCGGGAGTGCTGTTTTTCAGCATCTCAGTCCAGATGCCATCAAGTCCACAAGCCTTTTTTGTTTTCAGAGATTTTACTTTTGATGTTAACTCTTGTAGTGTGATTGGACTGCCTAGTAGATTTTGGTTATTCACAATTGCATATTCTAGAATATTTAGTTTATCCATAATTATTTTTTGGTTGAAATTGAATTTGTCTTGCAGGATTTCTTGGTACATATTTTCAAAATAGTTTTTCCAGATGTCTCCACCTTGTATAGCCAATTCATGTGGTTTTTCGCTGCTAAGTTTTTTCCAAATTTCCCAGAATTGATTTTCATCAATTGATTCTTCAATTTTGTTTAGGATCTTGGATATTTGTTTTTGTTTTTTATGCCTTAATGTTTGTATGTAATTTTTGAGAGTTGCACAATATTCCTGACGTAAATCTTGGTTGTGTGGCTGATGATGTTTTTTGTTTGATAATGCCCTGAGTTCTTTTCTTAAGTTTCTGCAGTCCATGTCAAACCATTTTTCATGGTTTTTTGGCTTCATTTTTGCTATTGTTTTTAGCAGGTTAGCTTTAATTGCCGCTTTGTGAAAGATTGTAGTAATATCTTTAGCAGCCAGATTTACGTCATCTTTCAGTGGTAGATAACATTTGTTAATGAAATTGTTAATGTTGTTAGATATTTCATTTGAACAAATGGCATTTTTAAAATGTTCTGCACTGTTTGGAGCCGTCTGTATGATTGATTTATGTGGAACAGCTGACTGGGCTGTGAATGAGTGTTTCTGGTTTTGCCAATAAGTTTTAAATATACATTAATTTGATTGTGGTCTGAAAGAGGGGTTTGCTGCCTGTCGGTGAATGTGCTGATATTGGAGGGGTCCATGTCAGTGATTGCATAATCGACTACACTAGACCCAAGAGCTGAACAACACGTGAACCTTCCTAAGGAGTCCCCTCTGATCCTGCCATTAAGAATGTACAGGCCTAAGGCTTGGCAGAGGTGCACTAACTGCCTGCCATTCTGAGTTACTGTCCTATCTGGGTTGTTTCTTCTGATGAATGTTGGAGTGAAGAATGGGGGGTTCTGTCTGAATATATGCTTGTTGCCTTGTGCATTAACACAGTCAGGTTCTGTGCCTGTTCTGGCATTAAAGTCGCCACAGAGCAGCACATTTCCCTGGGCCTGGAAATGGCTGATCTCTGTTGTAGTGTGTTGAGGAATTCCTCCTCAAAATACGGTGATTCTGACGGGGGACAGTAAGCTGCATAGAAATATATAATTCACGGTTTTCCAAATTTGCATTTTCATGTAGTTTGAGCCAAATGTGTGTTTGTCCAATGTTAATAGTTGTGATGTTTTTGGACAGTTCATTTTTATACCAAACCGACATTCCTCCAGAGGCTCTGCCTCGTTTTACAGTTTTAGTTTTGTTGAACGTAATATGATCTCTGTATAGCCTGAGGGACAGTGAGGAGGCATGTTTTCACGACACCATGTTTCTAGTAAGAATAAAATGTAAATATTTTTTATGCAACGAATAAAGTCTGGGTCTGTACTTTTCGGCCCAAATGTTGAAGAGTATAGACCCTGTATATTCTAAATGCTTATTTTTAGTGAACGCAGAGCAAAAGACTATTTTTGACAGGATAACAAGCACTAAGAGACAAATAACACAAACTAATCACACTGTTACAGATTTTGTTTTTTTTTTTTTCTTTAACCCCTTCTGCTCTACCACGGTTACTGCTTTACTCCAGCAGTCTGGAGCAGAGAGCGCTGAGCAGCTGCTTTATCTCGCTCAGTTCAGATGATGAGGGGGGGCGGTGGAGGGGGGCGGGGATCCGAGCTGTGCTGCTGTGGGTGTGGCTGAGGGGCCGGATGGGGGGGCCCGTTGGGGGGCGTGGGGTTTTGGGCAGTCGGGTCGAATCAAATTCAAATCAAATCAAACTTATTTATAAAGCACATTTAAAATAACCGAGCTTGACCAAAGTGCTGAGCAGACCATAGCAAGTTACTAATATCATAAAACATCATAAATACAAAGGACATCAACACAAATATTGAGTAACACAGTGTATAGGCACAAACACACAACACATAGGGAATGCCACAAGTAAAAAAAAAAAAAAAAAAAAAAAATGATAATTAACCAGAGGATTCAAACGCAAGTGAATAAAAGTACGTTTTGAGCCTGGACTTAAAGGAGTCGATGGAGGGGGAAGATCTGATCTGGAGGGGAATGCTGTTCCACAGTCTGGGGGCTGCTACTGCGAAAGAGCGGTCACCGGAGCTTAAGTTTGGATCTTGGGACAGCCAGCAGCCCCAAGTTAGCAGACCTAAGTGACCTAGAGACTGAGTATGGGGTTAGGAGGTCAGCAATGTAGGAGGGGGCCAGCCCATTTAGGGCTTTATAAACAAACAGGAGTACTTTAAAATCAATTCTAAAATGGACAGGCAACCAGTGGAGAGAGGCCAAAATAGGACTAATATGGTCCCTCTTCCTGGTACCTGGGTCATTCCATGTCAATTCAACAAATTTCAAAAAATTTACCCACCTGACCATCTCAGATTTATTTAAAAAAATTCTCACACCAAGGCCATGTACTTAATAGGATATGTGCAATGTTTCAGTTAAATATCTTTAGTTTTGACAAAAAAAATTAATAAAGATGGCAACGTTTTGCTGATTTTCGCACTCCTTTTTGCAACGTCAAATAAAAGTGGATTTTTAGGAGGCAATATCTCTAGTTATATCAATGCCATGGGCTCAAAAATTTCCACAGTGTAGCATCTATGCCCAGTACACTTGTGAAACACATTTTCAATGGCAAATATATTTTTATTAGGGAGCTGTGGCTGTTTGAAATTGCTAATTTATTTGACGAAGTTGTCTGTGACACCAACTTTGAAGGCCAATTATGACCAAAGTTATGCAGGTAGAGAGCTGATTTTTTCTGGGCAAGCTCTCCTCACATAGTGCTATTGGTACAATAAACAGCAAGCATGTCAATTTTATGGTTGTCCAGAAAATACACAGCAAAATCCTAAAAAAGCCAAAATTTCATGAAATTTGACATCAAATTGCCGAGGTGTGACAACCTATAAATTCTTGAAATCTTCACCATCTTAAAGCTTACATTCTTGGCTCTTTTTTTGAAAGGTGGTTGTGGTGCAACTCTTCATTAAATAGTTATGAATTTTTTAGTAACGCCCTGTAAACGCTCGTTGTTCATTGTTTCTATGTGATTCCTTGCATATTGCAGGAGTTTCTGAGCCTGTAATCATAACATCAGATAACAAAAAGTCACTTAAAGATCTGCAATATTTAGATACATTGGTTATAGTACCATATATAGGTCAGGAAATGCCATATCAAACTTGTATATAAGAAATTTATTTAGCAAAATACAAAACTGATGAATGATGACATAATCTCAACCATTGGATGGCATTGGAGGACTTACAAATTGTTTATTTCCCCAAATTGACATTTATAATTGTGCATACAATAGCAGTTTAATTAAAGCGTTCCTAATTTTGATAAATGACCTGCTATATAATAGAAATAGCCCAGTGTCAGGGACCAAGCAGTAAGGCAATGAGGAAACAGGAGTTTTAAATGAAAAAAGGGGTTTTATTCACCCAAAATTGAACTTAAATCACAAGCAAATATTACAAAATAGGCCTATAAAAGAGGTCAAAGAAATATAACTGAACTCAGTATCATAGCAACTAAACCAGATGTGAACTGAACAAACTGACCTAACACAATGACACACAAGGGAACTTATATACAGGCTTGGCCAAACCAAAATAACACACAAGGGGTCAACACAATTAACACAAACTATACTAAACACAAAGAAACCTAACTAAACCCTGAAACCCCCCCATGACATCTGCAGCAGTGGTTGCGTCGAATCAGCTGGCTCCGGTATCTAAGGGCTCTTCACCCACAGCCACACCTTTTTCCCCAGCAGCCAGAGACCTTCCAAACAGCACGGTAACTCAAACAAAACAGATTAATAGAACAAATGATTGCTAAACTACACACTGTAAAAATGTGTGCACTCCATTTAAACAATGTAAAGCTAAAGCAAATAAACAAATTATAAATCAGACAGTGTGATGTGAATTATTTAAGTTTGTTTGACTGCAAATGAAATAAACCTGTGCAGATAACAAAGTAATGAAACTAGACTGAACTAATATGGTGAAAAAGTGTGGTGTTGTGGGGCAATGTTACCCTGTGTGGCCATGGCCATCACCCAGGATGTAAAAAGGTTGATACTTGTAAGTACCCATTTCTCTGCCAGATTCACATAATTATTATATAGGAAAATTCATGTTTGTGCTCAATATATCTTTTGACAGAGAAATACATATGCAGGTTTGAATCCCCTCTGCGGTTTTTGTTATCCCATGGGACATGAAATTGAGGCACATTGTATCCAGTGTTCTACACTGGAAAAAGACAGAGAAACCCCAAAGGAACAGGGAACACCTTGGTGTGGACTTTCAGACACCAATGGTTGTTAGGATGAGATCTCAAATTTGTATTAACATTAAAAAACAATTGAAAAACGAGCGTTTATAAGGTGTTACTAAAAAATTCATAACTATTTAATGAAGAGTTGCACCACAACCACCTTTGAACCAAAGATAGCCAAGAATGTAAGCTTTAAGATGTTGAAGACTTCAAGAATTTACAGGTTGTCACACCTCGGCAATTTGATGTCAAATTTCACGAAATTTTGGCTTTTTTAGGATTTTGCTGTGTATTTTCTGGACAACCATGAAATTGACATGCTTGCTGTTTATTGTACCAATAGCACTATGTGAGGAGAGCTTGCCCAGAAAAAATCAGCTCTCTACCTGCATAACTTTGGTCATAAATGGCCTTCAAAGTTGGTGTCACAGACAACTTTGTCAAATAAATTGGCATTTTCAAACTGCCATAGCTCCCTAAGAAAAAGAGAAAAGCTATTGAAAATGTGCTTGCCTAGTTTACTGGGCCTAGATGCTACTCTGTGGACGATTTGAGGCAATGGCATGAGTATAACAGGAGATATTGCCTCCTAAAAACTCCCTTTTATTTGACGTTGTTAAAACGAGTGTGAAAATTAGCACAACACTACCATCTTTATTATTTTTTTCTGCCAAAACTAATAGACATATTTAACTGAAATTTGGCACACATCCTATTAAGTATATTATCTTTCTGTGATAATTTTTTTAGACAAATCTGAGATGGTCAGGTGGGAGGCATTTGTTGAATTAACATGGAATGACCCACCTGTCAGGAGCCTGGCTGCAGTGTTCTGGACTAATTGGAGGCGAAATAAGGATGACTTGCCAATCCCGGTGTATAGGGAATTGCAGTAGTCCAGTTGAGAGGATATAAAGGCGTGTATGACTTTCTCAAGGTCTTTGACTGTTAGAAATGGCTTGATTTTAGCAATTGATCGGAGCTGGAAAAAAAACTGGCTTTAACTACCGCGTTGATTTGCTTGTCAAACTTAAAGGCAGAATCAAATATCACGCCAAGGTTTTTAACATAGGGTTTGACAAGGGTGGAAAGGTTGCCAAGACTGTTATTTATCAATTTTATGGAGTCAGGGGGGCTGAATAGGATGTTTTCAGACTTTGCTTCATTCAGTTGAAGGAAATTCTGTGCCATTCAACACTTAATGTCCTCAAGGCAATTCATGAGACTGAGTAGATTTGACTGGTAATTTCTTTTCAGGGGGAGATAGAGCTGTGTGTCATCGGCGTAACAGTGAAATGAAATTTATGTTTTGAATTATTTGGCCCAATGGAAGCATATAAATTGAGAAGAGAATGGGACCCAAGAGGGAACCTTGTGGGACCCCACAGGAAAGACTAGCTGGGGAAGAGGAGAAATTGCCCATATTTACAGAAAAATTTCTAATTTTAAGATGAGAAATAAACCAATTCAAGGCAGTGTCATCAATGCCAACCCTATACTGGAGGCGGTGGATTAAAATGTTGTGATCCACAGTGTCAAATGCCATACTGAGGTCAAGGGGAACCAACATGGCACAATCTCCAGAGTCTATAGAGAGGAGCAGGTCATTATGAATTTTCAACAGGGCTGACTCTGTACTATGGTGAGCCCTAAACCGAGACTGGAATTTTTCCAAAATGTTGTTTTGATGTAAATAGGGCAGTAACTGACTCAGAACAGCCTTTTCAAGGACCTTAGACAGAAATGAAAGTTTAGAGATTGGTCTGTAGTTGTTTGGTGAAATAGGGTCTAAATTGGGTTTTTTCAAAAGTGGCTGGACCACTGCATGCTTGAAGCAGGTGGGAACAGTGCCAGCGGCTAAGGAGCTATTTATAATAGAGAGAATGCTGGGACCGGCTGTGTCAAAGGCCTCCTTCAGGAGGCAGTAGGCACTACGTCAAGAGAGCAAGACGTAGGTTTCATTGTGGAAACAATCTTTGGAAGGAAGGGCAGTGTAATAGGTTGGAAACAGTCTAATTTAGACGAATTTAGGGTGGTGCTTTGTGGGTGTGACGGGGTCTGGAGCTGTTGCAGGGCTCTGCCGGCGGTGTGGTGAGGTGGGCTGACTGGATTTTGGCCCAGTGTTGCATCTTTTAGGGTTCTGGCAAAGGTCTTCATGGACTCTCTCATCAAGTGAAGCCCGTCGTACATGTCCCAGGGTCTGAGAGTCGGGGGTGCGCGAGGTGCACATTAAAGGGCTGCACAGCCCCTGCTGATGTCAGCATTAATGCTGCTGATGATGTGTGGGGGGGTGTCCGCACGTGGGAGCAGAGTGGAGATCACCACCCTGGCCTGAGGGCTCTCCTGTTTGTCTCTCTCTTTCTCTCTCTCACTCACACACACACACACACACACACACACACACACAGGTATCATACGACATTGTCTAAAGGACAAATTTCAGAGCGCTGCAGCTTCGCGCTCTGAAATTTGTCTGTACCGGCCTGTTTAATCGCTGACGCTGTATTTTTACCAGTGAGAAACACAGACAGATGTGTGTGTGTGTGTGTGTGTATACGTGAGTCTGACACAGCAGCTCCTCTGTGTGTGTGTGTGTGCGTGTCTCTATGGAGACAGCAGCACCCCTGTGTGCTTGCCATGGTGATCTCACAGGTGCTGTGAGACAGAAAGTTATGCAAAAAAAATCTTCAGTGACACTGTCCAAACTACTACCATTTTCTGGCAGACCGTAGGTTCTATGGTGAAAACCAAAACATTGTGAGCGAGAGGAGACTCCGCCGAGTGTCCCTATGTATTTTTTTTCTTGTATTCTCAAGTATGTGGTCAGGATGGCGATTTCAAAAAAGGTGTTTTTCAGCTTTCTTCTGCTCCTATTATAATGGCTGTCTATGGGGCAGTTGGTCTGCGCTCCTGTCGCTTGGGGGCGCCTAGAGTCTCAACCTTTTGTCTGTTTTCTTACAAAGTGACATTTTTCAGGCCTGCACAAATTTTCCTATGTTTTGATGTACAACAAAATTTGTGTGTGTACGTTGGAAATTGTAGCCAGGGGAGTGATTTAAAAATTTTTTTCTGAGTAATTTTTTTGCCTCTCTCCACTCTTAATCCTTGAGTGCGCGAACATCTCGCTCATTGACTTGTATGGGAAAAAAGAAGGGATGATAAACAGGGATTGCAAAAGAATGAAAAGGAGCTATGCAACCATTTATACAAGGTTGGGAGACACGGTTGGGCTGGACGTTTCGGCGTTCGAACAACGTCTCTATCGCAAGCGCTTGGCCAGTTGATACGGGATAACCGAGTATGTGGAAATGTAAAAATAATAAAAATGAAAATAAAAATAATAAATAAACGGACTTAAGAAGAACAATGTGTCGCTCGCTTATGCCTCTGCTTGTGGCAAGCACACAATTACTGGACAGTCCTGCTGCTTTGAGCTTGGAGAGCAAACGAAAGGGCGGGATGGTGACCCCTTTAGGCCATCAGATGAGACAGTATCAGATAGTCCATCACCAACAGTGGGAGGGACCTGGACAGCAGTGACATTAGTTGGTTCTGCCACAGATTCAGCGACAGAGTTCATCTCCAGCTGCCCACCTGAAAACCTACAGCAGAGTTCTGCGCTTCCTCCTCTGGTGAGTCGTATAAAGCCTCTAGAGCCTTCAGCCACACCCTGAGACCGATGTTTTCAGACTTCAGGTCCTTGGTCAATTTCTCACTTTTGTTGACCTGCTCACACAATTCAGCAAACTTAATAAGAAGACTTGCTAGATCAACAGGTTCCTCACTGGCTTCCTCACAACGAGCAGCATTCGCTTGGTCCTCTTTAAAAACTGTGTCCAGCTCCTTGATGGCAGACTGGTTGACGATGCTATAGCCAAGGTGAAAGACGTCGGCCACTATCTGTGTTTGGCCTGACGTACCACAACTTTTCTACCTTTGTACTGAGGGAACTGATGAACACAGGCAGCACAAAGTGTCTTACGTAAATCAGCCAGCACAGGTTGGTCCAGTTTATCAAAGGAGTCCCTGACGTCATTCTACGCATACTGAAATACAGTGCCTGACAAAAGTCTTGTCGCATAAGGACATAGTAACCAAAAATAGCAAATAACTTTATTTCTAACTAATCAATTGTTACAATAAATGGTCCATTTTAATGTCAAGGGCTTTCACATTAATAATTTGGTGCAAAATGAAACCGTCAAAAAGTGTTCTGATGTTCACAGCTTGGCTAAGCCCATAACATCTGTTTTTGCTAGGACAAAAGTCTTGTCGTCTCTTTAGATGATGCAACAAATCGCAGATTAGAGTTTAACCAATGACAAATACTGTAATTAACACATTCCCAGATGTGTATAGAAATAACCCCAGCACACCAGACTTTCATATGAGGTGCGACTAGACCTCTGACAACATACCAAAGATTCAACCACAGACCAAAGTGCTGATCATCAAGAGCCTGAAGACTGAGTCTGCTGCTGAGGTGGCAGACATCTTTAATGTATCCAAATGTCAAGTGGAGGGGATGAGAAAAAGATTTGAAGAAACTGGTGACGTTCATGGCAAGTGCAGGTCAGACAGACCCCGGTATGACAACTGTTTGAAAGGAGCGTTTGTTGCTTCAACTGTACAAGGCTAGCCCTTCTTCAACTACAGCGAAGCTACATGAGGAAATGTCACCAAAAATCCCGGTATCTACAAGAAGAGTTTGTCAAATTCTCTCTCAAAGTGGTTTTCATAGCCAAATTAGTACACAGAAGTCTGCATTAAACAGAAAACAAAAAACCTGCATTGCATTTGCCAAGGCCCACAGCTCGCAGGAAGGATTGATACTGGAAAAGTGGCTGAAAGTTTATTTTTCTGGTAAATCATTCATTGAACTGCATGCCAGGCGCTGTACAAGACCTGTTGGAACCCTCATGGACCCAAGATTCTCCCAGAAAACAATCATGTTTGGTGGAGGAAAAATCATGGTTTGTTGCTACATCCAGCATGGGGGTGTGAGAAAGATCTGCAGAGTGGATGGCAACATCAACAGCCTGCAATATCAAGAAGTTCTTGCTGCCCTACTTATACTGCTGCTCCTTCTCATTCTTCTGCCTCCATGTCACAGTTCCTGAAAGCGAAGAAGGTGAAGGTACTCCAGGATTGGCCAACCCAGTCACCTGACATGAACATTATTGAGCATTTCAGGGGTAAGATGAAGGAGGAGGCTTGGAAGATGAAACCATAGAATCTTGATGAACTCTGGGAGTCCTGCAAGACTGCTTTCTATGCCATTCCAGATGATTTCATCATCAAGTTATCTCAGTCATTGCCAAGACGTATGGATGCAGTCCTCCAAGCTCATGGGAGTCATATGCAATATTAATTCTTTTTTCCAAGGCACCATGGCTTTATGTTCTGATATTATAGTGGCATATTTGTGTATTCAAAATAAAGTGTATGTATAATTTCCACATTTTTTTTCAATGCGACAAGACTTTTGTCCAAGCAAAATCTGACCTTTCTGTACAAATTAAATTATAAAACTCAATCAATGACACAAAACTCTATTTTGGTATATTTTGCATAATCTAAAGGGCTTTGCCTTTCATATAAGCCATTTTTGATTCCAATTGATCAACTACAAGTCAGGTTATAATTTGTTGTTCCTACAACTTGGATAAGTGACAAGACTTTTGTCAGGCACTGTATATTACTAATGTACATGCGGTTTTTGCCTAAGTGTATGAACATAATGTGAGATCGGCTGCAGTACAAGGGGCACCAGTGAAAATCTTGCCTGGGGCACTAAATTGGTCAGGGCCGGCTCTGATTTGAACCATTCACTCCCCAACCCCTCCCCGTCTGTGTCACACATCACACTTATCGCTGAAGCTCTGGGAGTCCCACGGATTTAGGCACAAACAATTATTTAAATACCTTCAGCAGAGAAACATTTATAGCGCTCCCTTGAAATTCCTAGCAAATAAAAATATTTCCTTATTCTGAATTTCTTTATCAATGGCCTAATCATAACTGCTTTGTGTAACTAAATAACTTCATTTCAGGCAAGGATTGCTGCCCAAAGTGCTTCAAATGGAAGGAAATCAGAGATTAACGATGAAATAGAGGGATAATAAAAGAAGATGGTCTCTTTAGATGATAAAAACAACTAGACCTATGCTGTCGGCGGTCGACAGCAAGTGGTATATCCCCGAAATTCCCCAATCCTCGAAGCCCACTTTATGAGATTCCTCTTTAGTAGTCGTACAATATGAGGCAAATTTGAGGTCTGTGTAAGTAATTGTTCCAGAGTTATGACTAAAAAACTGATTTTTTTCAATATATAGCGCCACCTGGTGGCAAACGTAGGAGTGTATACTTGCCCAAGCCCCCTTTATTAGATTCCCCTTTACTAGACCTACAATATGAGGCAAATTTGAGGTCGGTGTAAGTAATTGTTCCAGAGTTATGACTAAAAAACTGATTTTTTTCAATATATAGCGCCACCTGGTGGCAAACGTAGGAGTGCATACTTGCCCAAAATTTAATCAGTTCATCCTCTCTACCATATCTACCCATATGCTAAAAATGAGAAGCCAATGTAAAGTATTTTGTGAGTTATCGTGCTAACGGCTAAAATCTGCAGATGTGGCGGCGGCGGTGGGTGGAGCGAAACCATGATATCCCCGAAACTCGTATTTCGGGGATATAATGACTGAAATATTAAAGTCATGATAAATGTAGAGGCTGTTACAACTACAAAACCATAAACACCCCCCAACAGGTGGTTACACGGCATTTGTAGGTCATTTCATCATTTCAGACAGAACATACATAAATATTGGCACTAACCAGAAACAAATTCATGCAAAGACCTTTTCCAAACATCACAGAGGTTAGTTTCTGATAAAACCCAAACATCAGAGACATGTTAGTAACATCAGAAACATCCCCCACGATACAGAGCAGTTTCCTATCAAACACACCAGATGAGAATAATTAATATGGGGCTCGTTACCACGGCAGCCTCAGTCATGAGTCTCCATACTGTTGTCACCCTGAGGCTGGGGCTGAGGTGATGATCAGTGGTATGATTTCATGTAACACTGCCAGTGTTATTTATGTGTTAAAGAGACCATGGTGTACGCGGGTAAAACTGGTGCAGCATTTAGATCAGGGTCAGTGATCCATGTTGCACCAGCAGAGCTGGTGACGTCAGGAGCTCTTGCTCTTTAACTCCCTCAGCCACAAGCACAGCGTCTCCTCCCTGAGATTTGTGCGCTTTGAGAGGGGGTATTGCCCCCTTGTGGTGATATGGAGAACGCCCTTCTCTGACAGGATTTACCTCTTATAGATCTGTGTCAGGTCAGAGACCTCAACAATTAATTTGATATCAACCTTTCTGACGACCATTCGCCATGGCTTATGTGTAATATTCTGATTTTAATTACATGGTGCACATCATATATCGCGAGCCAAGAATGTAATTGTTTAGCTGCTCTCACGGCCAAGTGTGAGGGTTGTTTTTGGTCACCAAAATGTGTTTGTGTAACTTGGCTTTGACTCTTCCATGATTATTTTTGGCTTTGTGGTTTAATCCATCCAAAAGATGTGCAGCAGATCCAGGGTTAGACCCACAGGAGAGCCATGTCTATGACCAGTACCAAGCAAACCTGCTCAATAGATAAAAAGCACTTTGAACTGAAATTTACTGAATTGTTACACTGTATTAACTAAAGCAAAATCTCAGCATAACCAGTGTTGTTTATTCTGGAGTCCATGTGCAGCACAGGAGATGATGTCAGAGCTTCAGCAGAGCAGATTTTAGCCCTGAACAGATTTACTCATATTGAGCTCCTGCATAATATATAATCATTAATAACTCCTGCTGGGTCACATTTCAGCACATCAGGGAACTGAAAATCATGACAGAAAAACAATTAATTTCTTAATTCAGTTTTATTCACAGAAGATCATAGTCAGTAAACAGAGAAAATTACAGTAAGAAGTTCATATAAACGATGATGACACTCAATCCATTGAATCCATGATAGTTTGCAGTAATGAACAGAAATAAGTACATTACAGTGATCAGTCTGCATTCCCCCATCAGCTGCAGTTACACTCTGAGACTTTCACACGGGAACTCTTGTAAAAATGAATGAAAGCTGCTGTAAAAATGAGTAAAATAACTGGCACCTCACACAGGAGTTTGCCACAGGCTTCTTTCATACAGAGATGCAGAAACGGGACAGAATTATTACTTCACTTCAAAAGCCTTTTATCCTGCATCTTTCACCAGCATCAAACTCATTTAATCATCTTAAGGACATAAATACACTGATCATCAGTGACGCCTCTGAGCCGAACTCTCAAGAGGCAGAACACGCCCCCTTTAGATGAGTCATGATTATATTTAGCTCCGCCTGTTTTACATTATTCTCCAAGATAAACAATCCATTTAACTCAGGAAACATATAGTACTGAGGTGTGTGTGTGTGTGTGCCACTGTGTTAGGGTGTGTGCGTGTGTAAGAGAGTGTGTGTGCGCCTGAGTGCGAGTGTGTTAGGGTATGTGCATGTGTTAGGGTGTGTGTCTGTGCGCTTGTGTGCCAGTGTGTGTTTGTGTGTGCTTGCATGTGTGGAGAAACGGGTACACAAGTGTTTATGTCTGTGAAATTGAGTGTGAGCATGGAAGGGTGAGTGTGTGCACGAGTGCATGAGCGTGTTTAGGCATACAAGAGTGTGTGCAAGTGTGTGTGT
This sequence comes from Gymnothorax javanicus, assembly GCA_029692085.1. Lineage (NCBI taxonomy): Eukaryota > Metazoa > Chordata > Actinopteri > Anguilliformes > Muraenidae > Gymnothorax > Gymnothorax javanicus. The sequence goes on along the minus strand of CM056206.1, from coordinate 8,547,020 downwards.
GTGTGTGTGTGTGTGTGTGCGCGAGAGAGACGGACCATAAAAGAGTGTGAAAATGTGTTCTTGTTTGAGGCTGAATGTGGATACGAGGATACACTCCTGCTCTGTACACACACACACACACTCCTCTACCATCATCATCACACACTCCTGCTCTGTACACACACACAATCCCCTACCATCATCATCATCACACACTCCTGCTCTGTACACACACAATCCTCTACCAACATCATCACACACTCCTGCTCTGTACAGACACACTCCTCTACCATCATCATCACACACTCCTGCTCTGTACACACACACACACACCTCTACCATCATCATCACACACTCCTGCTCTGTACACACACACTCCTCTACCATCATCATCATCATCATCACACACTCCTCCTCTGTACACACACACACTCCTCTAAAAGCATCATCATCACACACTCCTGCTCTGTACACACACACACACACACACACACACACACTCCTCAACCATCATCACACACTCCTGCTCTGTACACACACACTCCTCTACCACCATCATCATCATCATCATCACACACTCCTCCTCTGTACACACACAATCCTCTACCAACATCATCACACACTCCTGCTCTGTACAGACACACTCCTCTACCATCATCATCACACACTCCTGCTCTGTACACACACACACACACCTCTACCATCATCATCACACACTCCTGCTCTGTACACACACACACTCCTCTACCATCATCATCATCATCATCACACCTCCTCCCTCTGTACACACACACTCCTCTAAAAGCATCATCATCACACACTCCTGCTCTGTACACACACACACACACACACACACACACACACACACACTCCTCAACCATCATCACACACTCCTGCTCTGTACACACACACTCCTCTACCACCATCATCATCATCATCATCACACACTCCTCCTCTGTACACACACACTCCTCCTCCATCATCATCATCACACACTCCTGCTCTGTACACACACACTCCTCTAAAAGCATCATCATCACACACTCCTGCTCTGTACACACACACTCCTCTACCATCATCATCACACACTCCAGCTCTGGACACACACACTCCTCTACCATCATCATCATCACACACTCCTGCTCTGTACACACACATTCCTCTACCATCATCATCACACACTCCTGCTCTGGACACACACACTCCTCTGCCATCATCATCATCACACACTCCAGCTCTGTATACACACTCCTCTACCATCATCATCACACACTCCTGCTCTGTACACACACACTCCTCTACCATCATCATCACACCCCTGCTCTGTACACACTCCTCTACCATCATCATCACACACTCCTGCTCTGTACACACACACTCCTCTACCATCATCATCATCACACCTCCTGCTCTGTACACACACACTCCTCTACCATCATCATCATCACACACTCCTGCTCTGTACACACACACTCCTCTACCATCATCATCACACACTCCAGCTCTGGACACACACACTCCTCTACCATCATCATCATCACACACTCCTGCTCTGTACACACACATTCCTCTACCATCATCATCACACACTCCTGCTCTGGACACACACACTCCTCTGCCATCATCATCATCACACACTCCAGCTCTGTATACACACACTCCTCTACCATCATCATCACACACTCCTGCTCTGTACACACACTCCTCTACCATCATCATCACACACTCCTGCTCTGTACACACACTCCTCTACCATCATCATTATCACACACTCCTGCTCTGTGCACACGCACTCCTCTACCATCATCATCACACACTCCTGCTCTGTACACACACATTCCTCTACCATCATCATCACACACTCCTGCTCTGAAAACCACACTCCTCTACCATCATCATCACACACTCCTGCTCTGTACACACACACACTCCTCTACCATCATCATCACACACTCCTGCTCTGTACACACACACTCCTCTACCATCATCATCACACACTCCTGCTCCTGAAAAACCACACTCCTCTACACTAGCGCGGGAAGTGGGGGGCTGCAGCCCCCCCTCCCTTTTGCAGCCCCTCCTGATGTCGGCTGCAGGCTCGTCTTGGATGTCACAGTAATTTTAACAGTAAAAATTAAAACAGAAAAATAAACACATCAATTGGCTTAAAACCCTTTTGTACAGTCTGTGTCAAACAGCTGTGTTTAAAAAATTTGGGTTGAAATATTTTCAAATTATTCATTTATGTATTGAGGAAACGCTTTCTCAAAGAAGCGGAAGGCGCGGACACAAACGCATTGGCAAGCAAAAACGGCGAACAGCAAGCAGAGAGGGATATCTGATTTTTTCCCCCTTCAAACAATATTTCAGAGAAAACTAAAATAAGTGATACAAACACTTACATTACTCGTGGAGAGTGATGAAAGAACAGTACAAATGATGGAAGCAACACTACAGTGCGTTGACCGGTTCCGCAAACGGAATTTGTCTGAAGCGTCTGGTATCGATACAGCATTCGGTGGCGGAAAGTTATCTGTTCATGAATTTGTGGAAATTACTCACGCACTTTGTGGATTAGTTAGTTTTCTTCAGTCATTAGGAATAAAGCCTGCACAGTCATTTTTCAGTGGCACGTCCTTTGACCGGTTCCGCAAATAATTTCCAGTTTCGCAAACAGCGACCTTTGTCAGGCCAAACTTATCATACTATTCTTTGTTTATTGGCATAATTGCGTGCCCCTGGCCACAAAGGAACAGACACATGTATTTTCCATTAATTTTAGCTAGCATTAGACTGCAGGGTGTATCATAATAACTGGTCAAATTTATGGATAATTGTTCCGTGTGTCGACATTGTGTCAGCTGGAATCCACATGCGCTGGCCTCAGTTCAAGACGATTTTGTACATCCATCGATATTCAATTGCTATCAGCGACTATGGATGATTCTTTCTACGCTTTCCAATTCAAGTAGCCTACATACCAAGTAGCCTATACATTAAAATTATCAGGATGAGACTACAAATTCAGATTAACACCGGATATGAGTAATGATCAACCCGTTGAGCCACTGAAAAACATTTATGGCGGGGGAAAAGATGTTTTATTTCACATTGACTACTTTAAACTTTAATAAAATTCTTTCAGAAAAATAAACAAGAATAAACATGTCTCATAAATTACATGTGTGAAAACCTACAAAATGGCGTCTGCGGAACTAGTCAAACGACAAGCAGTCACTCTAATGGGTGTTGATGAAAAAAGTATCAAGAGTACGAAATTGGGAATTATATGGTCAAATATACGATAATTTCCCATCATAATGACACTAATAACATGTGATGAATCCGGAATACACGCGTTTAACGGCCACACACTGCGCAGTGCGCCTTATCGCAGGCGTTGATTTGGTACTGCTGCAACGGCAAGCAACAGTTATCGGGCATTTATTTCTCTATCAAGCCGAATATCTCGAAACGATAGTTAAGAGTTAAATCCACAATAATTTACTGTTCCAGCGGTGTCAAACTCAAGGCTGACAGCGAAGTCGTTTTCCCTGCAAATAAAGTTTGATTTCTGCAAATTGCGGAATCGGTCAAATTGCGGAACCGGTCAACCCACTGTACTATCATCGCAATAGCTATCAACCAGGACTAGTTAGCTTGTCGCTTCGGTAGAAGCACCTGCAGCGCTCTCCTCATAAGCGCTGCCGTGCACTCGGGATCCTTTCTAAAGAACATCGTATTTCCTGGAAGCGAATTCGGCACGGTGTGATTTGACAGATCGTTTCAATGAGGTTTGTTTGAAAATGGCGATGATTGCATTGTGTTAATGAAATCGACCTCATTCTTTGTTTTATCTGCACAACCTCAGTGACAATTCGTTTGCTAAAGGGGGATTTAGCAACTGGGAAAAGGCAAAAGTAAGAACTTGGTCAGCATGAGTTGTCAGACCTGCACTCAGATTCATTACTTGTGTTAGCGATGCTTTAAGTAACTCCAGGCAGTGCTATGTTTTGGGAGTTTGCAGCTTGGAATCAACATTCTGCGAGGACAGTGTTGTAACATTTATTCAGATCGACTAAATTCCTGGGCCATGAGGGAATACCGCTCAGAGGGCACCATCATCGCGACACGTACCGCAGCAGCTTGTGTGACAGAATGCACTTTTTACCGAAAACTCGAGAATGGCTTTAACTTACCCGCTGTAAAAATATGTGGAAAAAAAAAATTGTCAGTCTGGGAGAAGTTTAGGAATGCTGATTATAATCCCAAAGGGCACGATTATTTTCGCCTTTTATGGGATTAGTCTGCTGCCTGGATGTTGGCGAAACTGACAAGCTACATTCATTAAGGATAGTTGATTGAATTAAAAATTACTAATGCGATGAATCACTTTATTCAAATGGAGGATTTTGTCCGAGGATTATTTGTTTATTTTTGG